>ML675632.1:12170367-12224319 GCA_007922155.1 Mesoclemmys tuberculata | reverse complement strand
ATATTGGGCCATGCCTAGGTTATCCTTAACCTCCGTTCCATCCTCATGCATCCAAAAATGCTTAGACTTTGCAAGGGTCGCTTTTCCAAAGGGTCAGTGCAGGCTGAACAGGTCGTGTCTGTAAAGCGCCATGACGAAGTAAGGCATTGTAAGGGCCTGATCCAAAGCGAACGGAAAAATGTCCATTGACATCAGTGGGTTTGGAAAGGGGCCCTATTGGTATCATCCTTCGAATTACCCATAGCGAAAGGTACATTGTCTAGCTCATCTCAGACGCTTCCCAACAATTAGTATCTTTTGCTCTCCCCACGCAGGAGTCATGCTGGATTGCCTTTCCTTTGTGTCTACCAAAGCGCTGATCCAGAAAGGCATCTAATCACACAAACGCTCCCAGTTCATCCAGGGACCTTAAGCACATTCCTAACTTCAAGCAGGTGAGTAGATTTATTAGTCAGTTGGACCACTCGCACGCGTAAAGTCAGGCATGTGCTGAAGTCCCTTACTGAGTCATGGCCAAGAACTTTGGGAGGTCTTGGGCAGTGTTGCCTAGTGGCCAGAACACTGTAAAGAGAGATGTGGGCTCTATTCCTAGCTCTGCCACTGGCATGTTGGGTGACCTTGGGCATGTCACTGCCAATCTGTGCCTCAGTTTCTCCAGCTGTAAATTGAGGGTAATGATACTGACCTCCTATGTAAAGCCCTTTGCGATATACTCATGAAAAGTGCTATTTAAGTGCTTGGTGTTATTACTATTAAATCTTACACCTGGTATATTTTTTGGCTTGCTGCATTTTATAAACTTCGGTCTGTATTTGCTAGAGGTGGTTGGGGAAAAAAAGGGAGTTGGGATTCTGCAACTTTTTAGCAATGACAGTAAAATCTTTCCTTTGGGGGGGGGGGAGGCAGGAGAACATAAAAAAAGTCTTCCAAATAAAAAATCTTTTGACCATTCCTATTGACAGATATTTCTTTTTTTCAATTTATATTTAAAAAAAAAGAAAAGACAAACCCACACCAAACCCTGGCCCTGTATAACCTTGACAACATCTAAAAATATGGAGTCACATCCTCAACAGGTGCAAATCAGCATAACTTTATATAAGACAAAGGATCTAAACTGATTTACATCTGGACCATGGGATTTAAAGATCTAGTTGAACTGACCCTCTGGCCAAAACTGACTAAGCAGAAAACAAACTAGGCAAATCCCTCTCATCACTCCCAATTCTTCCCTGCCATCCTCTAACAGTTGATGAATAAACCAGGAACAAAAATAAGTCCCTCAAACTGATTGCTCGTTACTGACTCTGCAGCTAATTTGAAAATGGGCCATAATCTTAAAATGCCCAATAAACTGGAGTTTTTGACAGAGATCATTTTTGAACTTACATTTTTATTTTTGTATAGCCACGAGCCAAAATGAGGGAAAAACAAAAGGAAACCCATACCTTGCAAAACTCAGCAGTGGCACTGTAAAGGATGTGATAACAATAGATGTGTATATTTTTTCACATGGCAGGAAGAGAGGGAGGGAAATGAAAGAATGAGCGAATTCCATTTATATCTTTAAAAGAAGATAATAAATTACCATTTCAAAGTGGGATTTGCATACTCCATCCCTTTGCACAGATTAACTTCGGCTTTGATTTTTTTCCCCCTCCCCGTTTTATTATGCCATCTTTTTGATGAGCTGTTACAAAAAAATCCGCTCATGAGCATTAAGAGATACTATGGACTTTTTCACAAGAGCTAAGAGTGTTTTAATTGCCTGTGTCCTGGCAGAAGTCCAGTTTGAGTAATTACAGTCTGTCCTGCCGAAAAGAAAACCTCTCTTCTGTCTATAATTTCATTTGGAGACATTTTTCTGTGCTTCTCCTCCTAAAAACTGTTTGATAGGATTGCCCTGGGCTCTTAAAAAGCTGCCACGTTCCATCTTTAGAGGTGGCTGGATTTCAGTGGCCAGTGACTGATTTCTATAGACTATATACAGTACATTCTTTCATATTGTACACTTGATTTCCATACGCTTTTTCAAACTAACCTCTGCATAAACTGTTTATACTATATTCTTTTGTATAGATTGCTCTATACAGTTGATTTGTATAAATAATATACAGGACTTTGCTAGATACAGTAGGCAGGCACCTAGAAGTTTGATATAGCCTGTATCTCAGAAGTTAGAAATGGAAAAGACCTGATGTATTAGATGAGCTAATCTATCTCCTTTCTGATCATGGATTTGCACCCTATGATTCACAAAAGCAACACAGCTTTGGGAAACTTCATGATGAAAAAGTCTCATATTTATAAGGCCCTGTCTGTTCTTGCAATTTATTATGCCAAGCAGCAAAGTCCTCTTCAATTTTTGCTTGGTCAGAGGGAGTTTGGGGCCTGAGGTCCCTTGCTGGATTGTAGCCATTGAATGCAAGTTGGGAAAAGGCACGCACACACAAAAATCAAAGTCTATTCCAAAGTGGAGTCACACACATAGAAATCAAAGTGCATTCCAAACTGGAGTAATCTTGAATGACAGTCCAAACCTTGATGTGATATAGTAGATAGAAGAGCAGCCAAGACAGTGACATGGAGTCACATGGGGAAAAAGTGAGACCTGTGTGACCGATGTTAAACTGGCATGGGATTTTGTGCCCTCCCGGTGGCTAGATCACAGAACAGTCGTAGGAGTCTGCCATTGCCTCCAGGTTAAGAATCTTAGTCCCTTAGCTCAAACCGCAGATGCTTGGGCTTTTAGGTCCCCAGGTCCGAGATTGATCCCTACAGAAAATTCAGCCAAACCCTCCATTTCCACCAGCTTCAATGGGAGCTGCGCATGCTCAGAGCCAGACAGGATCAAGCCTCACGGGCCCAATCCAGCATTTATTTATGCAACAATTTCCACTGACTTCACAGGGCGCTAGATGAAACCTCTAATTCTTAGTCACGTGTCTGGCAATGAGACATTCCTTGCTTTTGGAGGGGACAGTGCCGGGAGGATTGCACTCCTCCTTTGCCAATTTGGCAAGGGATTATGGCCTTGCGTTGATGTCACTCTTCTTTTCCCCTAATTAAACAGAAAACTCAGCACAAGCACGCGCGTGAGAGAGGGAGAGGATTAAGGGGAAACTGACTGGAAAAGCCAAGCAGTTCAAGTCTTTCAATTCAGTATTTAAAAGCTTTCCTGTGAGCCTGCTTTTTAGAGATATGCCTGTTCAAGTAATGGATTCCCCCCCTGCCTCCCAACAACAAAGTAGACAGAAGGACGGGGAGGGGGGAATACTGTATTAAAAACTGCTGAAGTTATATCAAAAGAGTAAAAGCAGCTAGTGAAGGCAAAAGGAACCTCTTAGAGCAAATACATTTTGTAAATCCCTGACTAATCCCTGCCGGCTACTTAAATTATTTTGCAGGTAAGAAACAGAGCAATACAACTGTAGGCACAGCCCAGTCCTGGCTTGTACATTCAGGAGAATGGCTCATCCTTCCTCTTGTGAAGCCCTCCCTTCTTCCTCTTGGGAAATCCTGCCAGCAATAAGCACATTTATTCCCCCCCACCCGCCCATAGAGCTAAATAATCAAGAGAGGATGCCCCTTGTGGAACGGTGAAGACTCAGTGGAGTGGATTAGATTAGCTGGGGGTGGAGAAATTGATAACAGAGATTTGAGGCATGAACAAGGGAGGATAAGCACCATTGGGCAGTTAAATTCCAAAAATAGCCTTGGGACTTTTTTTGTATGTGGAGGTGTTGCAGAAGGATGGAGGGGAAGTGGGGCTGTGAAGGGCAGAACAGACATGGGGTGTGTGTGGAGGGGGTTATGCCAGGCTCACTAGGAAGGGTTTATTAAGTGGTTGTCAGTGATTCAGAAGCTCACGCCATTTATTCTGTTTTGCACTAAAGGCAGGGCACAGAGGTGCCATTTCAGATTTGGGTCAGGCAACTTTAACCGTGATTTCAGGGGCTACTCAGGCACCTGAAAATTCTAATTTTGTGCAGATAATAACTTAGAAATTAGCTGACAGGAGCACTGTATCTAATTCCTATATAAAGAAGGAAAATTAAATAAATATTAGACCCACCCACCTCTAATAATGTTGTGTTAAGTCACTTAAGGGACATTGGTTGGGTTTAACATTTACTGTGTTACCAACTCTTGAATACAACAATTGAAACAATGGCAGAAAAATCTAGATTACTTTCTATCATTTAGGCTGCTTGCTTTTCGCAGTCCACCAATCTTGGAATAGACCATTTAACTTTTGGAAGCACCCTACTAGGGCAAGGCCCTGGGAGTTGATACCTCACCTGCCTGGGGCAATAGGGGTGTTACCATACTACAAATAATAGACAAGAAACTGACTTTAAACAGGAATGAAACTGACACTTTCAAATCACTTTCACAGTATTGCCAACCCAAATAATCAAAAATCATGAATCAGGCTCACTAAAAACCATAAGATTGTCTTAAACACAATGAGATTTGTTACAAATAGCCAAACAGGTTGTCCCTGGGGCAAACTGGGGAGACAGAACCCTTTATTGCTCATTCCACCTCGCCGCCACGAGTGAGCAACGAGGGGGTTACTTTACAATACTTTTATCCATAACAGTATTTAAAAGTATACATTTCCAGCAACTCCCCATAGACCCTTATTTGGTTACATTGACACCTATAAAATGAATATTAACTACCACATAATGAATACAATTATACCCGCCCCTGTTCGTTGTTTACAGAATTACCATACAGAGGGCAGGCCCATCACCTTAAAACCTATTAATTTTACACTAATGTTCTTTGAAGTAAAGGCATGCCAGGGGGGGAGGAAGATAATGCTTTCTTCCCACCAAAGGCCTTGTGCAGGAGTGGGGATAGTTAGCCTCAGTGTCATCACCTGTGCAGATGGCCAGGAAGGGAGGAAAAGAAGAGAGATAACAGACTAACTAGAATTCACACCAATTAGCAGAAACAAGGTTTGCCCGTGCCTTGACCCCGTTCCTTGTAACTTAGGCCTGACCATTTTTCCAGCTTTTAACTCTTTACTCTTCCACAAGATTATGTAAAAATAGTAGATTTGCTGGTCTTTTTATTTGCCTTCTGCTTTTTGAGCCTTCAGGGTACACTGGAGTCACATTTTGAAGTCTTCTCCACAGCCACGAGGGCCAGAAACTTACTTTTCCTTTAAGAATGGAGGTTAAAATCATCACAGATCCACTTGACTCCAGGAACTGAGGCTTGAAGGAAAATAATAATTATCATGAGATTCATGACAAAATAAAGGCTAGTTTAAAGGCTAGTTAGTTTCCAGAAGGCTCTTAAACACAACACCAAGTAGCCGTTCTCACAGGAGAATGTTTCAAACCAAACACCAAGAAAATTCCACATTTTGAAGTTGAGGAAAAAAATGAGTCATCTTAGGTATGTCATGGCCAATGCAGGCAGGAAAGGAAAACAAACAGGCACAGAAGTTCTGGTCAGCTCTTCTTCTTGAAAAAAGCTGGAGGGTCAAATCTTCCAGTCCTTAATCAGGTAAAACTGCTATTGCTGTCAGCACATCCACTCATAGCTCTCTCAGTCTCCCTCTTTTCTGAATGTAACCTTGGCTCAGAAAGCTTGGCTATATTTCTTCTGAGTCTCCTGCATTCTCTCTTCAACCCCTCCCAGCCCCCCACATAGGGATTCCTCTCTACAGGCTCATCTAAGAACTTCGAGGTCCTTAATCATAGCACCAGCCCACTTCAATCTCCCAGGACACTCTGTAACTGACTTGAAAGTTGCCGAACTTCTACAAAACAACTTCCAAACCAGACTTCAGCAAGAAACTGCAGAGCTGGAACTCATCTACAAACTCGACACAATCAGACTGGGTCTGAATCGGGATTTGGAATGGTTCTCTCATTACAAGAAGTAATTGTCACTGTTCACACATTCTCACCTTCTGATGAATGGTTGTGAATAGGCCTCAGCTACTCTAACTGAATTGATGTCCTTAGCACTTGCCTTCCCCATTGTTTGTTACTCTTGGATGTGTATATACACACACACACACACACACATATATACACACACACACCTCCTATCTGTGATTTCCACTTCATGCATCTGACAAAGTGGGTTGCAGCCCACAAAAGCTTATGCCTGCAGAAATTTGTTAGTCTTTGAGGTGCTACAGGACTCTCGTTGCTTTTGTTGTATACAGATTAACACAGCTACCCTCTGGAACTTTTCAACAAAATACTGACTCTCTGCCCCAGGGGCTGAAGCTGGATGCCAGGATCAGACCTACTGTACAAAACTCAATGTGATGCTCCTACCCCACCGCCCAGCTCCCTGTTAGCGGAGGAGGAGAATAAGGCACATTGGTTAGCATTTCCTTCTGCCCCTTGTTGTGTTGCAAATGGCCCAGACTGGTCATTAGTGCAGATTTCATCCGTCAGATAATTGATTCCCCCCATGCCATCCTGGTTCCAAAGACTGGGTCTAAAATAGACTTCAGAGAACAATCCTTCATGGGCCTGCGGGAAATAAAGGGCTAGATAATGCTTTTGATCTTCTCAGTCTTCCCTAGCTGCTAGTGATCTCTGAATGTGCAAAGCTGTGTGTTCATCCCAGTTTGGGGGTGCGTGCACACGCACACATACAAAAACACACTCTCTCTCTCATCTGGTAAATGCAGCATGGAAAACAAAAATAAAAAGGAGCATGCTGGTTAACGTGGAAAGTCTTTTGGACCTTATAAGCAAGCATGTAAGCTTAAATAAACAATACTTGGCTGCATGTCAGAGAGGAGCAGTATATCTCCCCTGAAACAACCTCGCAAATTACTTTAATATGCTTTTGTGTCTATTCATTTTAATTATATCACGTTATTTTGAGGGAGTGTCCTGTAGTGGTTAGAGCAGGGCACAGCGTCAAGACTCCTGGATTCAATTCTGAGTTCCAGATGGGACTGGATTTAGCAGGGGGCTTCAAGACAGGACTCTGGCTGTGCAACTGATTCCCTATTGTGAGCGTAAATAAGTCACTTAAGGGCCAGACATTCTGACGTTTGCATGCGCAGGTGTTGCAATAGCATGTAGTAATTGCACACACAAATGGCCAGTGTTATGGCTAGCCATCATGACTTTGTGAAAATTTCCCGCACAACTGCTCGCGCAGTTCTGAAAATCCACCATTAATTTTATCGGGCTGCATAAATTGTAATCTCCGTCAGTAAAATGGGGTTAATACCTACATCGCCAGAGTGCTGCGGAAATTATTGTTTGTAAAGTTCCCAGACGCACTCAAAGAAAAGGTACTGATCCATAGTTTCAAACCTGGGTACCTAAAAATTAAGGTTCCTAAGTGCATAAATAGTCACCTCAGTTAAAGCGGCCTGATTTTTAGAAGCGCTGAGCATCCAACCATGGCTTCTGAAACCAGCCCATAGCATTTTTCAGAATCAGGCCTTCGGAATCTAAGTTGAAGCATGTAGGTTTGAAAATGTAGGCCACAATGTACTGACTTCAAAAGCATTATTGCTCCCAAAGCTTCCATCACACCAATTTTTGTTTTCGCTTCCTGGATGTAGTCTTCATTTCTCATTTTAGCTGTCCCTTTTTCAAGCTTGTACACGCTTCCTCCCAACCAGTCATGTGTCTGAAATGACTTTGGGACATGCTGGGAGGAACACAATTTAAAAATAAACGTTGTTATATTCGTCAGGAAGGCACACCAGGCTGCGGGTTCCTTTCTGGACAATAAAGATTTAATTATCACTTGCTGTCCCTTTCTTAGCATCCCAGAGGCAGTAACAGGTGCCAAAGTTTCACCTCTCTCTCATCCTTTTTTCCAAGATAATTTTAGAAATCAGCTTAGTACTGAAGCCATTGGAAATCCAAAGAGTTTATTTTGGGCTGGCTCTGCATAAAGGACCATTCTATTTCAAGAAAAAATGCTATACATTAACTTTTAAATATGGAGAACATTATTTTTCTACTTCCCGGTGCTTAAATTCTCTTTCCCCCCCCCCACCCTTTTCCCATCTCAGCCCTATTTTTACTGCTATACACAAAGGATTTTTCTTTTGAGGCTGAAAGTAATGTGCAGCAATCTGGGAGGAAGGATAGCCATAGATTCTAAGGCCAGCAGGGAATATTGTGATCATAGAAGACTGACCTCCTGTAACCACAGGCCATAGAGCTTAGGGACACAGGACAGGACTGGGAATCAGGAGCACTGAGTTCTGATCTCTGCCCTGCCACTGACTCACCTAGTTACCTTAGGCATGTCTCTTAACTTTACTCATCCACATCTGCACAAGGGGTAAGAAAATACACATGTACTGCACAAAAGGCATTGTGAGCGAAAGGCTCAGGTTGCATTTGATAACAGAGTGATTGTAGTAACAGTGAAGTTATACTGTGATTATGTGTCTTCGTACCTATAATTACCAGAAGGTTTGCTATGTGATTTAACATAATTACCGTGTTAAATACAATGTCGTTAATATAGTTGGACTCCAAAAACATGTGGATTAAGAACAACACACAGGAGGTAAAAGGAATTCAATCATGTACTTAACCTTCTGGATATTATATGGGGAGTGACAAACATACCCTATATTTTGGTTGCTTAATTATTCCATTACAAAAACTCATCAAACTCTCTTTGAAAAGCTCTAGCACTCCATGCTTTGCAGGAGGACCTTGAAATTAGCCATCGGCGTAGTCTTTACCCTCTCATTGACCCCATGAAAATTGATTCAGATTTGTCCAAGTAATCATCTCTTGAAAATCACCTTTTGTCTGTCTGGCTTTTGATCAGTAGAATTTTTTGGAGCGTGGCTGCTAAAATCCTGGATCATTCTGTGAACACTGGGTGGAGCTCCCTGACTTCTTGCCCTAGCATGCCCCTCAGAACCGAACCTTCAATGGGATGCAGACCAAAGAGCTCCTCCTCCTCATCAGGATTTCCCCTATCAGCATGCCCTTTGGCCTAAGTGAATATGCATTGGGCCAGGAGACCAGTAACTGTCAAGTCGCTTCTTCTCCTGATTGGTGGAGTTAATAACGCTGTGTCCTTCACCACTGAGAAAGGCCTTGTACTCTGCTGAGAGGTAACGTAAGCGATGAGGAGAACCCTATTCCCTCATATACCAGAACTAAGTCTCTGCCACACTATCCCTCAAGAAGAACCCCCAAATTCACGTGCTTGGCAATGCTGACTATACAACAGGGCTACTTCTGCATATGAAAACCCACTATTTCCGTGTATTACGCACCCGCTGCTAATGGCTGGGCCTCAGAATACAATAGCCTACTCCTCACTCCTTAGTATAGTTTATCCTTTAGCTCATAGGCATGTGCATGGGGTGTGCTCAGTGATGATATCCCAAATTTCTAATGACCAGTTCTATAAAGGCAGGTGAAATTTAAGAACCTATTCTGAACTTCAGACTACTCTCCGCGGTGAAATTGACTCTGCCTTGTCAATTGCGGCGGCGGAGCAGGGCACACTCCGCGGTGAAATTGACTCTGCCTTGTCAATTTCGGCGGCGGAGGGGGACACTTGGCATCGCAGCGGAGAATCTTCGCTGTGAAACTCACTCTCTGCTGTGAAATTCGAAACCCCACCAGCGCCCTGCAAAGCGCGACAGGGGAGGGCGCTAACTACCGGTTCGCTACATTTTTTTAATTTTAAGAACCGGTTTGCGCGAACCGGTTGGATATCATCACTGGGTGTGCTGGATGTGCCCAGGCACACCCTAATGCAGGGGTGTCAAACATGCAGCCCGCGAACCTTTTTGGTCCGGCCCGTGGCTGGAGCGCATGCCCCTGTGAGACCGTGCAGCACCATGCACTGCTGCCGGAAAGTAGGACTTGTGGCAGAGAGTAAAATTCCGTGAGATCTCGCGGCAGCGCGTGGGAATGCGAAATCTCACGACATTATGCTCCGCCGCGAGTCCCACTCTTCTGCTCTGCCACCAAATTTGACTTTTCCATGCGATTTCACGGCCGAGAGTAAAAGGCCTGTTACTCTCCGCTGTGAGTCCTACTCACCTGTAAAAAAATTTTTAAAAAATAATAAAATTAAATTCCCTGGGGCACACCCTAATGAAATGTGCTGCACATGCCTACGTAGAGGACAGTGCTGTAGTGACCAGGATTCAAATCCTCATAACTTGGATGGGGGGGTGGTTATTTAATTAACAATTATTTTTTCCTGTTCATTTTCTCTCTTGTAGATTTTTTGTAAAAGAAAAACTAAGTGGCAGGGAGTTGTCCTGTTTATGAATAAAGACAAAGGATTAGTGGTGTAAATCTTGGTGTGCAAAGAGACATTGAATCCTTCAGCAATGTAGGAAACTCACAGCTTTGCATGTCTCATGAAAGGAGGGTCATCGCCAGCCTGGCTGTAAAGCATGGCAAGGATTTTGAGTGAGCAATCTTCTACAAGCTATGAGAGTATCTTGTTAATTAAGACTAGTTCTGGACTAAGAACATAAGAACGGCCATACTGGGTCAAGACCAATGGTCCATCTAGCCCACTTTCCTGTCTTCTGACAGTGGCCAGTGCCAGATGCTTCAGAGGGAATGAACAGAACAGGGTAGTTATCCAGTGATCCATCTCATCTTCCAGCAGTCACACAATGTGCATTATGATTGTATTTTATATGTAACTCTTTGTTTCCAGTATTTCTACTGGCAGCTACTTGACTCTGTATGCTTTGTTAAATAAACCTATACTTGATTTCACTGTAAACAAATCTAAGTATTGTGTGATCAGCGGAGTGGTGATCTGAGGTGGAACTGGTAAACTGGGGTTTAGCGTTTCTTTGGAAGCAGTGAATTTGTGAATATTGTGAGTGTCCAGTGGAGCATGGTCAGTGGAGTTAGGATTGCCAAGAGCAGGTGGTCGCGAGGTGTCTCAATCCCAGGAAGCGTCACAACAGTAGAATGGAAATTGCAATACAAATTAGAATCAGAATAATCAGAAAAAATGTTTAAAATATTATTGAGTAGTTTCATTCTGATATGGTAAAACACTGTTTTGATAAGGCCAAAGCAGCATTCCATAATCTATGACAGTCAAAATCAAATGATGATGAGAGCAAAACATTAATTTATTGAACTGAAATATTTCAGCATTATCAAAACTAAATGAGAATCTTTGTGCTGTTTTTTCATTAAAAAGTTACTCTAAATACAAATGTTCACATGAACCATTTTGATTTCAACAAGCTACATTTTTCAATGGAAAACCGTTATTTATCAAAACCCTTTTTTGACCGGCTCTACCTTTGATTATTCTAAATGGCATAGAATTTTGGTAAGGAGAATTTTTTTTCTTCCTACATGAGTGACTGCTTGTCTGTCTGTGCCATATCACCACAGGTTAAATCAGCAAAAATGTCAGATGTGCAAAGTTGGGGCAACCAGCAGAATTATCCTATTTGAGGTCCACTTTTTCCCTCTCATAGAAAGAGCCTACTGAAAAGGTTTTATTTCTTTAAAAATCCTTACTGATATAACTCTGAATATTCTTGTTATCCATATAATCTAGTTTTGAATTCTTATATGAAGGTGGCCTCAGTGCTATCTTGTGGCAATGAGTTCCACAGGCTAATTCCATGTCATATGCAAGTAGCTTTTATTAGTTTTGAATTTGTCACCTTCCAGTTTTCTTGACTGTCCCTTTGTTCTTGTATTAGTAAACAGACTGATGAAAAGTGATTTAAGAGACCAGCCTATCCTTTATTAAACATTCATATTAAGAAAGCCTTCCCAATAACCAGATGTATTTTTCTGTGCTGTTTTATCTCAACTCCTAATTTTATTGTAGTGGGGGAGGTCTAGGTTGGATATTAGGAAAATGTTTTTCACTAGGAGGATGGTGAACCATTGGAATGGGTTATCTAGGGAAGTGGTGGAGTCTCCATCTGTAGAGGTTTTTAAGGTGCAGCTTGACAAAGCCCTGTCTGGGATGATTTAGCTGAGGTTAGTCCTGCTTTGAGCAGGGGGTTGGACTAGATACTCCCGAGGGCCCTTCCAACTCCAATATTCTATGATTCTGTGGGTTCTGAATCCAGGGGGCTCCTTTGCTAGAGCTGATAACCCCTGAATGCTTATTAATCTTTTGCAGTTAACCTTTCTTTGTGTACTGCTGTTTATTGGGAATCCAGGCTGCTCGAGGCAAAAATGATTACTGGCCCGAGGAGAAATAATGCTGAATGGTAAAGTAACAGTAGACAGCATCAGCCCTTGACCGCTGACAATAACTGATAAAAGAACATGCACATACAAAACTTAACACTTCCCTGAAACATCACCACAATATCCCACTATAAATAATAAAATCCATTTCAATAAAACCTGGCAGGCATTTAAGAGAGACATCAGAGTCTGGAGATTAGATCTGATCTCTAAATCAGACCCATAGAAAGGATTTTATATCCTGCTTTCATAGTCCATGTTGAAAACTACAAGGAAGTTATAGTCTATGCAAATTTTCAGTTTTTCAAAAATTATCATCAAAATGGCTGTAACCCTTGTTTCTCATTTACTGCAAATTGAGTTTTTGATACAATTAAAAACCTTGAACAGATATTTTGGTTATTTAAAAAAATATGTTAAAAATATTCTGTCGTCAAAATGTTTACATTTGCATGGAAAAAGTTGATTTTTTTTCCCACAAAAAATGTAGGGTGGGGCTGAGGGTGTATTTTTAAAGCTATTTTTGTTGGGGGGGGGGAGTCTTTTTGTTCACATATTTATGACCAGCTCTCCATGTGTGAGTCATTCCAAATAACAAATAAAGTTAAGAAATTTGAGATTTGTTGACACACAATTCATCCAACAGAAAAAAGGTAAAATTTGCCAAATAAGTGATTGAGTATAGTCATTCATTAGGCCATGGAAGCACCATTAATTATAGCCATCTCTTTTAGGGGAAATCAATGAGAGATGAAAGGACACATAGCACTTCACAGCAGAGATCTTCCAAGATCTAGCCCTAAAAGCTGTAAAGTGTAGCTGTAGTTGGAAAAGTGACTATTTAAAAATAGCATATTCTTACTCCATAGACTAGCTCCTTGTGTGTATTCCGTATTCCCTGTTTAGTGTGCTTTACTGACTGAAATAAATTGGCTTACTAGTGCTAACTCTGGAGGAGTGAGCTGGATTCAAATCTAGCTCATGCATCAGAAACAGAATTAACTAAAGAAGTGTGCATGGAGAAGTTTCATTGCACTCATACCCACAACTTACCCCACATATGATCAGATTTACTGATGAAGATAAGGGTGAGACCCAGACAAATCAAAGAATATCCAAAGTTAATTTTCTGGTGTGAGTTAGAAAAATAGGTATTTTCACTTGTAAACTGAACAAAGCAGATGTGGAGCCATTTACAGATGGTGAACATGGAGTCTCAGCAGTGCATTTTGAAAGACACTCTATCAGGACCGAACTATGTCCTAAGCAGAGAGAAGAGTCCTCTGGGTAACACGTATGTCCACAAGTGACATACAGAGCAGACAAAACTAGTGAGGTCAGGTGTTTGGGGGCACATTTTGCTGATTGATAGTAGGTACAGTGAAATGTTGATGTACTGCAGGGAAACAAACTAACTAACCTCACTATCCCTCACACAGGTAATTCTAGGAGACGAGAGGCAGAAGCCAGACTTATGTTCTAAAAAAATTGCACTGAAGAGAGGGATGGATAATAACCACAGAGATCCTAATTCTCCTATGTAATTGTGAAATTGGCAGATCTTACAGGCTGAGCAGGGACAAGGCTGATTACTAATTGCAAGGGAGACGTCCAAGTGAAGCCCTGATTCTGGAGGAAATGGGGCTGATGAATTCCTAGAGCCTGTGCAGATGTCACCATGTTGGGGTACAATCATCACCTCAGAATGTATGCAGTGTTTACTCAGTTCTTATTGGTACAGCCCTGAGTTAAGTGAAGAGGCACATGATATGTTAGATAACCTCATGGAG
The DNA here is from genome assembly GCA_007922155.1 of Mesoclemmys tuberculata. Lineage (NCBI taxonomy): Eukaryota > Metazoa > Chordata > Testudines > Chelidae > Mesoclemmys > Mesoclemmys tuberculata. The sequence continues at coordinate 12,210,338 of ML675632.1, read as the reverse complement.
GGCTACAGATGGACCTCTGGACTCTTTTGGTTTCAATGTACATTATTTGCCTTTTGACACTTTTTTTTTTAAACTACCAGAAAAGTTTTTGGAAATTTTCACTTTGCCAAAAACTCACTTTTGATCACCATAGTATTTTCAGAGAAGCTGAAAAAAAATACAAAGGGCGTCTGGTTTGAACCCTTCCAAACAATAGCTTTGCCATTTTTTCCATGAACCTAGTTTTCCTTTTTCCAACCATCTCTGCTTGATCTAGATTCTGTCTAATGTTAGAGGGTTAGATTTAGATTGTGTGTTTCTTTATTTTTTTTTGGTTCCTTTCTCTAATCTTTTATGCCTTCCACTTATACTCACAAAGCCTACCTTTCTGGAGTTAATAAACCTGTTTTATATTCTTAACTAAAACTGTATAATGGTAAAGTCTTTGAAAAACTGTCACTCAATTAACAAAAGCTGGTGTGTCTTCTCCACACCAAGGGAGGGGCAAACTTGGTGATAAACTTACTGGTCAGACTTCTGACCAGGGCAGGACAGAGCAACATTGGGATGCATTTATCCTCAGCTTATTTAGCTGAGGATAGTCCTGCTTTGAGCAGGGGGTTGGACTAGATGACCTCCTGAGGTCCCTTCCAACTCTAATATTCTATGCAGGGCAGGGAACTGGGACAGACTGGCTGGGCCTTTCTCTGTAAGCATTCATGCAATTTAACTGGGTTAAGGGCTCCCTCTAGCCTTGAGCTGAGTGATAACAGCACCTGGCGGGGATTGCTGCTTGTCACTAGCAATATAGTGTGGGAGAGAACTGAGTGTAGGGAGTTAAGGGGGCACAGTGGTAGCCAGATTCCAGGTGGCACTCTGGGGGACCCATCACACCAATATTGTCTCACTATTTACTTGTACTCCCCTATCTGTACATCTGTCTCCACCTGTTGTCTCTTGCCTTGTGCTTAGATTGTAAACTGTTTGGGATAGGTACTGTCTTACTGTTCTGCGTGTGTACAGCACCAAACACAATGTGTCCTGGTCCATGACTAGGACCCTGAGACGCTATAGTAAACATACTGGATAAGACCAGTGGTTCATCTAGCCCCGTATCCTGTCTTTCAACAGTGGTGAATGTCAGATGCTTCAGAGGGAATGAGTAGAACAGGTAATCATCAAGTGACCCATCAAGTTGGGTCACAAACTGAAATTTGCTTTTGAATTCTAACACGTATTCATGAAAAAAGGGTTTACTTCTATTGCTTGTCTCTAATAACCAATTCACAGACTCCATAATTCACTGTTCCACAACAATTTGTCACACAGTGTGATTCAATTGAAATCAATGGATTAGCTTAGTGTAAAACTGGTGTAAGGCAGAGGAGAATCAGATTCCACATTTCTTAGGGTAGGGGGATTGTAGAGCAGTGTGGCAAACAGCCAGCTTCTCCCTAATGGGTCTCACACTTTTGCCTCTTGTAATGGGCCAGGGCATCGCCAGTTACCCCATCTTCCCAGGGAGGGGGGGTAGGGACCCAGGCCCACCCGCTCCTCCAGGTCCCAGACCAGGGGCCCTCGTAGTAGCAGCTATGTGCTGCTGGCACCTTACTTGCAGCTGCAGGCTTTTCCCCTGCGCCACTCTCCCTCCTCTGTCTTTCTGGCTTCTTGAGCCCAGTACCTTCTTCAGGACTCCACCTCTCTCCCACACCCCGCTGTACTCCGTTCTGTTTTCCTTCACGACTCCACACACCACCGTACTCCATCCTGTTCTCCTCCACAACTTCACACACTCCTCTACTCATCCCACATCTACTCCTTAAACTCCACACTGTCTCTCAGGAGTAGAGGGTTTTTATAGGCACCTGGGTGGGGCCTTAATTGGTGTCAGCGGACATTCATTAACTTCTAGTGACTCTGGCTAGTCTATAGGGAATAAAGCCCGGATCATTCTAGCACTTACATAGCCCCCTTCTATAACTTTCCTACTTTTCTGCTGTTCCTCTTGCTGTTGCTGGGGTGCTCCTGGCTCTTGGAGCCCTGCTGGCTGACCCCCCGTTCCCAGGGGGGAGGGGTTGAGTAAGTGGCCACATCACTGCCACTGCCACCATCCCTGCTGCTGCTTCCAGGCTCCTGCTGTGAGCACCCCTTCCCTGCTGCTATTGCTTCTCTCCTGCCCCCACTTTTGGGGGCACTCCCCACTTTTGGGGGCACTCCCCACTTTTGGGGGCACTCCCCACTTTTGGGGGCACCCCGCCCTTCTCCTTTTCTTCCCTTTCCCCTGTTGCTGCCCCTGATAGCCTGCTCACCCCTTTCCCTTGTTGCTGCCCTCCCCCTCTGCGGTTTGTCCCCTCATTCCTTTATTTTATTTGTTTGTTTGCCCAGCCCCTGCCTTGCTTTGGGCCCTGCCCCGCCTGGTCCTAGCAGCTTGCTGCTGGGCCCCCAGCCCTGCTGTGGCCCTGAACCCACCCCTCCCTTCCCCTGCCCGCTGCCACTTCCTCTTGATCTGGCCCCCGCACTCTGGCCCTGGCGGAATGCATGGCGCCCCCTTAATTAATCTCCCCCCTTTCTGTTGACCCCCACACTGCACCCCCCATGTTGCTTTGATCCCATCCCGCCCCCTGTGCATCCAGAGGAACCAGTACCTCATCGCGGACTGGTGAGTGCACCGCCCCTACCCAGTTTGTCCCCCCCGTACTCCCTTGTGCTGGTGCCCTCCTCCCCTGCTTTCAGCCCAGCAGGGAGGAGTGGTTGACCTCCTCCCCTTCTTACCCCTCCCCCTTTCTCTTCCTCCCCTTATTCATCACCCCCTTGCAAAACTCGCCCCCACCCCTTCCTAAGATTGGCGGGTGTGCCTGGGGCCGGGACCCCCTCCCTAGATGCTCCTGCCCCTCCCTCTCACCCTGAGGCCCTGTCCCTACCTGCAAGAGATAGTCCCACTGCCCCCGTTGAGCTGCCAGGTGTCTGTCCCCAGGCGCCGGTGGAGGACAACTCAGGTAGGGACACCAGGGACTCTGCCGCCACCACGGCTCCTGCCCCCCCTGATCCGGGGGGTGCGCCCTCAGCCGGGAGGAAAAACCAGGGAGGTAAAAAAAAAAGGGAAAAGGCCCCACCCGGAAGGCATCGCCTCCCACGGCTGGAGCCCCTCCTTCTTTCCCTCTACCCTCTCCCGCTGTCCCTTCCACCAGCTCTGGGGGCGGCAGCATTCCCAGGGCATATGCTCAGGTGGCCGCAGGTCCCCCGCCTACTGCTGCCAAGTCACCTGCCACAACCTTGCCTCCAGCACCATCCCAAGGGACCAGGGCCCCTTCCCCACCCTTACCAGGTGGCATGGGGTTCGGTGCCTCCTGGTGCCTGCCTCGCCCCATGTAGAAACCTACGGGAGGGCGATGGCGTGGGTGGTGGGGCCTCCCACATGTATGGCAAGGTAGTCTTCTTTCTGGCATTGGATGCCGCCACCCAGGAGACGGTGGAGAAGGGCCTGGCGGCGGGGGGCATCCACGTCCCAGTGGAGCCCCTGGAGGACCTGGGCGTATGGGTGGCCTTTTCCTCCGTCCCGCCCTTCCTCCCCAATTCCGCCCTTCTGCCTTTCCTCGCCACTCTGGGGAAACCCCTCTCCAACATCAGCCCACTTCCCCTCCGCTGCAAGGACCCCGCCCTTCGCCACATCCTCTCGTTCCGCCGGCAGGTACAGCTGCAGCTGCTGCCAGTGGTGGTGCATGGCGAAGAGGCGCTTGATGGATCGTTTCTGGTCCATCAAAAGGTCCAGTACTGGGTCCACTACGGGATGGGGAAGGCCTGGTGCTACCACTGCCAGGCAGTGGGGCACGTTCAGAGGGACTGCCCCCTGGCCCGGCATGGAGGGAGGCCCGGGACCTCCAAGACCCAAGCAGGCACCAGTCAGACTAGCAATGGTGCCCCCCCCCAGCCGTCCAGTCCCTGTGGCCGCCCCCCCTCCATCAGCAGTAGTCACCTGCACTGGGGCCCCAGGGGTGCCCCCCCTGGATCGCCCAGGCGAGCTGATGGGCCCCGCTGACACTTGGAGCAGTCCAGCGGGGCCTGCGGAGGGGAGGGGAGGGAGCCAGGGCCACCTCTGTTGGGCATCAGAGGGGGCATGCCCCAGGGGAAGGCATCTCTGTCCCCTGCTGTCCCACCCCCTCTTTCCAAAGCCCCAACCCCTGTGCTCTTGCCCCCTGGCCCTGCCCCCACTGCCCAGCCCTACACCTCAGGAGGCTGGGAGCTTGTGCGGGGTAGGCGCGGCAAGCATAAGGCCGGAGCCCAGCGCCCCCTCCTACCTGCGGCCGAGGCGGGCGCAAGCCCCTGAAAATCCAGGAGGGGGCCGCTGGAGCTGGGCCCTCCACTGCGCCCCCTGCTAGAGCCCAGTGGGGTGCACCGGCCAAGGAAGCTGTGGTGGCAGATGTGGGCTGTACCATCGCCCTCCTGGAGGAGTCCTCGTCCAGAACCCCCAGCCCCACTGCCATCCAACCCCGCCGCCAGTATCGGGAATGATCTCGGGGTGGCAGAGGGAGACTCCTCCTCCCTGACGGAGGAGATTGACACCCTGGGGTTGATTCCGGCCTGCCCAGAGGATGACGACCCTGCCCCCCGTGAGGAGGGCTTAGAGCAGGGCGATATTAAGTGGCCTCTCCCTTCCCTCCCGTCCTCAGCTGCCACCCCTGCTCCCACCACCAGGGCCCCCTCGACCTCTCTACCCACCACACTGGAGAAGGGGATCCCATCATCGCCGCCACAGCCCCTGAAGCACCGGCTGAGGCCGAACGGCTGAGCCCTGAGCCACCGGGTGCCCCGCCCCTTCTTGCAGGCCAGCCCCTTCCTATCCTCCCCAATGATGCTTGTCCAGCCGCCCCTTCACGAGGTCCTGGAGCCATGGGCACTACAGTTCACCCCCGTGGAGATCACCCACTCCGTGTCTGCCTCCTTAGCTCCCGGCCCCGACCAAGAGACTATGAACCCCGCCTGCCCAGCCATTATGGCTGTGGGACCTGTCCCAAATTCTAACCCTGACCCCTCTCCCACTCCTTGTCCTGACCTTTCCCTACCCCTACCCCAATTCCTACTCCCTACCTTTCCTCGACCCCCATTCCCTTCCTCTTTTCCCCCTGCTGGCTGTTCATCTGCCACCCCTGGTGTTCTCTTCTTCCCTTTGAAGAGTTCCCAGGAGGCGGCCTTTGTATTTAGCACTCCCAGCCCACTTCCCTCCGCCACCACCACCACCACCACCCATAGCCCCCATCCCAGTGGGCTATAGGCCAGCTGCGGAGGCCGAGCCAGAGGACGACCCCCCTGAGGCGCTGCACGAAGATCTCCGCGTTTTTCTCCAGGACACGTGGTGCCCGGAACCGAGTGCAGCTCGTGCTGCAGCGCTGGGGGGACTTCCACCGCATCCTCTGGGCTGTGAGGGCCACCATGAAGGACGGGAAGGGGACCAGGCAGCAGGACGCCGCGGCCTACCAGCGGGCCCGCAGCTTCTGTGACGCCCTCATGGCCTACGGCACTGGCCATGGATTGCTGCAGAGCCCGATGAAGGTTGCCAGCACCTCTGCCCATGAGGATCCCCCCCAGCCCTCCTCGTAATGCCCGTTACCATCGTCACCTTAAACACAAGGGGCTGCAGGACAGGTCTCTGCAGGAACCAGGTGCTCTCCTTCCTTTGGGAGGGGGCGTATTCTACAATGTTCCTGCAGGAGACACAGACCCAGCTGCCGAGGCCAGCTGGTGGCTGGAATGGGGAGACAGGATGCACCTTAGTCATCTCTCCGCCCATGCGGGTGGAGTGGCCACCCTGTTCTCCCCTGCCCTGCAGCCCAAGGTGCTGGGGGTCACCGAGATCATGCCGGGCCGCCTGCTGCACCTCCGGGTCTGTGTGGAGGGGCTGGCGTTGAGTCTCCTCTACGTCTATGCCCCGATCGCGGGCCCGGAGTGGGTGCAGTTCTTCCAGCAGGCAGCTGCCTTCCTCGGCACTTTAGATCCCCACGAATGCCTGGTCCTGGGTGGGGATTTCAACACTACCCTCGAGGAGCGAGACCACAGGGGGACCAAGCAGTGTCAGGCCACCGCAGACGTCCTCCAGGAGATTATCGACCATCACTCCCTGGTGGGCGTCTGACATGACCATCACCCGGATGACGTCGTCAACTTCACCTATGTCCAGGTGGGGGAAGATCAGTTGCGCCACTCCCGGTTGGACTGAATTTATATCTCTCATCACCATCTTGCATGGGCCCACTCCTCCAGCGTCCGGCCAGCCCTATTCTCGGATCACCACATGGTGACCGTGACCGTCTCTCTCTCTGCGGAGAGGCCGGGGCTGGCCTACTGGCATTTCAATAACAGCCTGCTGGAGGATATGGGCTTTGTGGTGTCCTTCCAGGAGTTCTGGCTGGCCTGGCGGGGGCAAAGGGGCACCTTTCCCTCGGCGCGGCGCTGGTGGGATGTGGGGAAGGTGTGATCCCAGCTCTTCTGCCATGACTACACTCGGGGGGCCAGCCGGCAGCGGGATGTGGGGATAGAGCAGCTGAAGCAGGAGGTTTTAGAGCTGGAGAGGCATCTGGCCACCAGCCCTGAGGATTTGTCCCTCTGCGGAGCATGCTGGGAGAAGCGGGAGGAGCTCTGGGCCTCAAAGACCTTTGTCCGATCCCGCATCCGTCTCCTTCAGAAGATGGATCGCAGTTCCTGCTTCTTCCATGCCCTGGAGAAAAGGAGGGGGGCCCGGAAGCATGTCATTTGCCTCCTGGATGCCGACAGCACCCCCCTCACGGATCCGGTGGAGATGCATGGAAGGGCCAGGGCCTTCTACGCTGACCTTTTCTCCCCGGATCCGACCAACGTTGCCCCCTGCAAGGTGCTCTGGAACGAACTTCCCATGGTCAGCGCAGGTGACCGAGGCCAGCTGGAGCTACCTCTCACTCTGGCCAAGTTCTCGGAAGCCCTCCGCCTCATGCCCACCAATAAATCCCCGGGCATAGACGGGCTGACCGTGGAGTTCTACCACGTGTTTTGGGACATCCTTGTCCCAGACCTCGCCACTGTCTGGGCTGAGTCTGAGACCAGCGGAGCGCTCCCCCTGTCCTGCAGACGGGCAGTGCTTGCCCTGCTACCCAAAAAGGGGGACCTCCGCGACCTTTGGAACTGGTGTCCCATCTCGCTCCTCAACACAAACTATAAAATTGTGGCCAAGGCTGTCTCGCTGCAGCTGGGGTCTGTGCTGCAGGACGTGGTCCATCCCGACCAGACCTACACCATCCCAGGCCATACCATCTTTAACAACTTGTATCTGGTCTGGGACCTCTTGGAACTCGGCTGTAGGGATGGTCTGTCATTTGCTCTCCTTTCCCTGGACCAGGAGAAGGCATTCAACAGGATGGATCATGGGTATATCCTGGGCACCCTGCAGGCGTTCAGATTCAGACCCCATTTCGTGGGTTTTCTCCGGGTGCTGTACACCTCTGCAGAGTGCTTGGTCAAGCTCAACTAGGCCCTGACCAAACCGGTGAGCTTCGGGCGAGGAGTACGCCAAGGCTGTCCGCTGTCAGGTCAGCTGTACGCTCTGTCCATGGAGCCCGTCCTCTGTTTCCTCCGCTGGAGGTTGATGGGGTTGGTGCCCTATGAGCCAGAGCTGAAGCTGGTCCTGTCAGCGTACGCCGATGACATGCTCCTCGTGGTCCAGGACCCAGGCGACCTGGTGCGGCTGGCGGCCTGCCTGGCCCTCTACTCGGCAGCCTCCTGCACCTGGGTCAACTGGCCAAGAGCTCTGGCCTGATGGTGGGGGTCGGGTGGCAGGCGAGCTCCCTCCCACCCGCACTTCAAACCATCTGGTGGAGCGCGGTTCCGCTGCTCTATCTGGGCATTTACTTCTCCACGACCCATCCCTCCCCGGCAGAGAACTGGTAGGATTTGGAGGCCAGGGTGTCTGAGTGGCTGTGGAGATGGACAGGACTGCTCCAGTGCCTCTCCCTCCTGGGGAGGGCACTGGTGATCAACCAGCTGGTCCTGTCCATGCTCTGGCACTGACTCAACACCCTGGTCCTGACCCCAAGTTTCCTGGCCCACCTCCAGAAGACAGTTCTTTTGGCCAGGACTGCACTCCTTCTCTGCAGGGATTCTGAGTCTTCCCCTGGAGGAGGGCAGGCAGGGCCAGTGCTGTATCCGCAGCCAGGTCCACACCTTCCGCCTCCAGGCCCTGCAGAGACTCTTCTATGGTGCAGGCAGTCTGGCGTGGAGCCACTTGAAGGCAGCCTGGCCCTCTACTGCTTTGATGTACCTCAAGCGGGTTTTGCAAGAGGGTGCTCCCTGCCCCCCTCTGTGTCCCAGCCCTTAGGTGTTTACCATCGAGCCTTGGCCCCACAAACTCCGTCGGCCCCAAGTCGGCTGCTTGATCTGCAGCCGGTCCCCTTTCAGACCGTGCCGAGGGACCATTTGTATGCACTCGTGCTCCACATCCTTCATTTCCTCGCCCTTGTGTCCCGCCTGGACACCAAGTGGAGGGACCTACTACCACCCTTGGAGGGCGAGGACTCCTGGTGGGCAAGTCCGTATTTCACCTTGACCCTATGGCCCGCCGGGAACATCAGTTGGTGGCTCCTTCACGGAGCCGTGAGCACGGGCGTGTACCTGGCACGGTTCACCTCCCATCCCAACACCTGCCCCTACTGCAGTGTGAGGGAGACCCTGGCGCACGTGTATCTAGAGTGCGCCAGGCTGCAGCCCCTCTTCCGGCTCCTCCAGAACCTCTTGCTGAAGTTTTGGCTGCACTTTTCTCCGCACCTGGTCATCTACTCACACCCCATCTGTGGCCCCACTAAGTCACAGGACCTCCTCATCAACCTCCTCCTAGCCCTGGCCAAACTAGCCATCTACAAGACTAGGGAGATGAGGTTGGCAGGGGGCGCTCTCTGCGACTGTGGGGCCTATTTCTGTTCCCTCGTCAATTCACATCTCCGGGCAGAGTTCCTCTGTGCGGTGTCCACTGGCTCCCTGGACTCCTTTGAGGAGCAGTGGGCGCTGTCCAGGGTTCTCTGCTCGGTATCCCCTTCTGGTTTCCTGCGTTTGACCCTGTGACCCCCACGTCCTTTCCTGTTTTTCATTTATTGCCCCCTGTAATTTGTTGCACCCAGGTCCAGTGGCTCCTCCCCTAGGCTGGGGGGGGGACCCTTTAGTGGTGGGTGGACACAAGCCCACCCACCTTCCCCCAGTTTCAAATAGGAGAACCTCCCTACTGCCCTCTGTCCTTGCTATACCACAGCATTAAAGAGCATCCTGATCAAATGCTCACAGGTAGAATTTGGTTCCCATTTGCTAATACTTCTGGCAGAAATTTTGTTTCCTCTCCAGGATCCATTGCTGTAAACAGTCTATCTTTAACAGACTACAGTTCTCAATTCTAGGAGTATGGCTACTGGAAATAACATCTGTACAACAATCCTGAATCCAGATTAGAACAAAGCACCACTGCTTCATAGTTTTTTGCCTAAATGGATTCCTATTAGGCAACACTGCATCTCTTTACATGGAGTATTTAGTCACTAATGGGACTTGGCTTTTGTTGTTAACTATATGTTACCTAGAACTGGGATTTTGTTATGCTAGTCAATAAAGCTCCCGGCATTAACTGTGCTAATGTTTTAAGAAAACAACAACTCTCCCCAAGGAAATATTTTTAGACAGATTTTCAATTGTGTATGGGAAACGGATGCCAGTAGGAATTATTTTAGGGGAGTTCTCTGGCCTATGTCACTTAGGACATGAGACTACATTATCACAGTGGTCCCTTCTGGCCTAGGAATCAAAGAAAATATCAGTCTTTTGAAGTAAACAATCAACACAATGGTCTAAATTAGTCCCTGGTGTAACTTCTTTGACTGGATGCACCAGGAATGAATCAGGACCATTCGTTGAATTTAGCAATTACGTCACACTCTACAAACATCAAGTAATTAATCTTCACAGCAGCTCTGTAAGGTGAGGAAGTGTTATACTCTTCTGCCCAGGGTGAAAGAAAAGTACAGAGATTATGAGCCCTATTTTCATAAGAAACCTCTAATTTTGGGTGACTTGGGTTTTGGCGTCCAACTGTAAACACCAAGGTCCTGATATTCAAAGTCATTCAGAACTGGCCGGGAACATTTTACTTTATTTTATTTATTTATTTTTTCCAAAATGAAGTGTTTTGAAGATAAATGCTATCCAAACTGAGAACTTCACAAGTTTTTCAACAAGACTCTTAGGGGTTTAGCAGCTCAAAGAATGGTTGCATAGGCAATGAAATAGATGTATGAGCCTACAAGGTGGGGTAATGAAAGGAATGTGGTTATTCAGTGGGACGCTTGAAGGAGATGATTCTTGGATAAATAGAGAGACAAAACAAGGCATGTAGGCAGGCCACACTTCACAGAGGACACACACTAAACAGCATTGTACAAATTGACTATAGAAAAAATCAGGATCCAAGTGGCTTGCATTAGAAGGACTCGGGGTAGGAACTGAGATTATTTTTTCCTCCAACCCGAAGATTAGGGCAGTAGGCCACGCCCTTTTTGAGTACACCAACAATAAAGGGATACATCTCAGTGGGATATTTCCCCTCAGTACAATACTGAAATGTCTGGCACCCGACTGTAATCAGGGTTGGGTTTTGGTAGCAAACAGCCACATTGTCAGGTGCTTAGAAGAATCTGTCCTAAATATTTTGCTGGTGAGTCAAACAGTACTAAATTTGGAGTGGTAAACAATTAATAATTGCTTCTTGAGGTTTTAGGTTATAGTCTTTTGAATGTCCCTTCTGCTTGGAACGGTGGCTATGCTTGAAAGCAGTTTTCAATCCCAGATGAAAAGAAGTGTCTGTCCCTTTAGCTCCTCAGAGCAGAACAGAGCGGGCTGTTAAAGAAACAGTGATTCCTGCAAGAGAATGATCCCTCCCTAAAAAAAAAAAGAAAGAAAAAAGGAAAGAATAGCAATAGCATTTCCTCAAGTGGACTCCGTCGCCCATGTTTCAGTACAAAGCTTAAGGAACCCTCCACCTTCAAAAGAATGGCCTCAGCTCTCTGTTTGATGGCTCCGTCCTAGCGTCCCCCCTTTCAGTAGACTCTGTTCCTAGCTCAGGTAGAACCATTCCTCTCCTATCGATACTAAAGCTTGCTGGTTCAGCGGCAGAAGGCCGGGGGATCAGTTCTCTTCTATGTAGAGGTAAAGCCACCAGGCAAAATGTCCTAGAAGATGAAGAATACAGCGGTGATAGTATAACCCACTGGTTCATGTGTGTTATGGGTCCTCTCCCTCTGTGCCCCATCTCCGGGTGATCCGAGTGTTAAAACCTCCAGCTGGAGAGCTTTAGCAGCGTATGCCTTTAGCTCTGATTCAATGACTGGGGGTGGCAGCCAAGGTGGTGGCCATCCCACTAAGCCCTGGTGCACCTTGGTCTTTGAGTCCCTTTTAATCTCTGCCTGAGGCACATAATGATGTAGTCTCCTGAAGGCTGTGATACTTTGGGCTAATTTTGGTTGTTGGGTTTAGTGTGAGGCTGCTGGGTGGTGTTGGTGGCCAGTGATATACAGGAGGTCAGACTAGATGATCTGATGGCCCTTTCTGACTGTCAACTCTTTCACTCGGTGACCTCTGGGCCATTTGGCCCTGGGCGGAGCTCTCTCTACTTGCAGCACAGACATGTTCTCAAGAGTTCTTGCTAAGCACTGACTACTGGGATTGTTTTTGTTACAGTTGTGCATAAAGATGGAGGTCTCATTGCGTGAGGCACGGTACGCAGACATAGTAGGAGACAATGTCTGCATTGAAGAGTTTATAATGTAACTACCCCTGGCAAAGGGTGGGAGAAACAACGTATTATTAGCCCAAATTTACAGATGGGAAACTGTGGTCCAGAGAGATTAAGTGTCTTGCCCAAGGTCACACAGGAAAGTCTGTGGCAGAATGAGGAATAGAATGCAAATCTCCTAAACTCCTGTCTGCTGCACTAACCCCTAGACCATTGTTCTCCTCCTGCACTGGCTGAATTGTTAATACCATGTCCAGCAACATCTTTAGCAACTTTCTTTTCACAACTCAAAGCGTTATAAGTTCACCTTCAGTACATGTACGCTGTGGGGTACACTGTGCCATGGCTTTCCCCTATACTTGCAGGAGGAAATAAAAATGTGGCGTTTCAGCACGTGGTCTTTTCAAGACAGGAGAAGAAACAGACCCAGAGAGGTTGAAAAAGTTGGTTAAGGGACAGCACGTAAATGGAAGAGAACCCATTCATCCTAGCATCAAATGCAATGCTCTACTTGACCACATTTCTTTAGGATGTTGAAGTAGGAGGATGTAACTTTCAGATCCCTAAATTCATGGGGGCATATTTGGTGTGGCACCGCTGACAGTCACAGCACACACAGTGAAATTCTCTGCCAGCTTTCTGTTGTCCCGAATCTGGGCTGGAGGGGAGCTCCTGTGATGAGAGCCCCATTATAAATGACAGCAACTTTGGGGGTACAGGGGCAGGGGTCGGATCTCTCCCTTGTTTTCTTTACACTATTTCCTTTTCCTAGATAGTGACAGATGCTGCACACACCCCTAGACCCAGAGGATCACATCATTAGCACATTCTTTTTCAGGCCTCCCTTATTCCTAAATCAACTATTCCACCCATGGTTCACTCACTGCTCAAGCACAGCCCTCTGTGCATAGTCAGAAAACAAGGCTAGGAGACATGTCCTGCCCTGCCCTAATGCGTATAATTACAGTGAAGTCACAGCTCCATAGTGGTTTATGGGAGGGAAAACATGAATGACTGCCTTCCACATGCATACAGTATAGTGTAGCCATGTCAAACTCAGGATATTAAAGTTGTAGGCTCAAAGATCTATTTTGTTATATTTGATTTTGTTATTAAGTTCCAGAGGGGTAGCCGTGTTAGTCTATTTTCATCAAAACAACAAGAGTTCTGTGGCACCTTAAAGACTAACAAATTTATTTGGGCATAAGCTTTCGTGGGCAGAAACTCGATACATCTGACGAAGTATTTTCTTCCCATGAAAGCTTGTATCCAAACAAATCTGTTATTAATGATATTGAAATACCAGACCCTTTTCGGTATAGGACAAAACAACTACAACCCTTTTTCTGAGGCCTTACATTCTAGCCTGGCCTTCCAGTTTGTGAAACAGAAATCTGTTAGCTATTGATAACTTTGTGTTTGAAACCACCATTTGGTCATTGATTATCCTGCTTGTAAAGTTACCAAAGATCCTGGTTGGGAAATTGTTGCTGACTATGCGTGTTCTAAGGTTGGATATGAAATTAATATCTGCCTATGTCCTGGAATAGAAAAATCCATTGTTAAATGAAATTATCCTTGTCATAGTAGAAAATGTTTTAGGTATGAAAAGAGGTTATTGTTTCTGAAGGACATCTGAGTCCTTCAGCCATAAGTTTTAGCTGAATGTTAGGAGATTAGTGTGTGAATGGGTGAGTGAGTGATGTGTGCGCGTGAGACCAGGCAGTGACAAAGAAAGGTGCCAGCCTTGAAAGTTTAAGGGAAGAGAAAGGGAGTGGAGGTAACTTTTACAACCCAGCTGGCCGAAGAATGCCCTGATAATCCTGGTGTTCATCTCAAAGGACGAAAACAAGATGGACTGTGATAGATAAGAATGGTCATGCTTGCAAAATATGGGTGATTGATCATCACACCACAATGCAGATGCAGCATGATGAAGCAAAACCCGTAGAGTTGCATGAGAGCTTACCCCTATAAAAAGGGCACGAAAAGATGAGGACTTTGGGGTAGTTCTACACTCATCCTACAGGAGCATCGGTATGCACCGGCAGACCCCTGCTTCCTCCCTCATGTCTTTGCCGGCTGGCCAGTGGACTAGTGTGAGCAAAAAGTGGAATAGATTCTTTAGCGTAAGCAGTTAGTGCCTATTCTAAGGAATCATTCAAGGTATTCATTAACATCTCTACAGTCCCAGGACAGAAAAAGGGGCTTTTTGGCTTAAAGATTGTTGTCATAAGCCATAAATCCAATGTCTTTATTAAGATCATGATTTTATTCAGTATCTAACAGAGTTATGAACTTAAGATCACAGGCTTATCTTCTGAAAATGTTGTGCAGGTTTCCTTTGAGGCTGAAGCCACATATAGAGTGATCGCTTTGCAAAAAAAACACAGGGTGTTTTTATCATTTCTGGAATGAGCTCACCTAGGAAGCATAGCGATTCTCTAGTTTCACCCACCTACGTGTTATTAGGGCATTAAGTGGACTGAATGAGGTACGCCACATGCTGTGATGGGCGTGTGTAGCGTGAATGGATCTTGAAAGGAGTGTGTGGGGAGGTGTTGATTGTGCAATGGAGAGATGTCTGCAGGTTTTGCATCTGTTGTTTTGGCAGGGTCCAATGCTGCTTTGAGTTGGGTACTGGTCTGTGGGCAGCTTTCTTCTTCTCATAAGCTTGGAGAAGTTGGGGAGTTGTTTGAAAGCCAGAAGTGGAGGTTCAGGAAAAATTTTTCAGGATGGGGTTCCCACTGAGTATGGATTATAGTTGTTTGATGATTCTCCATATGGCTTCCAGTACATGTGGCTGAGGAGATAAGTTATAGTGTAGCCATAGCTATGTAAGTCGACATAAATTGGGTCACTCAGGGGTGTGAACTAGTCACCGCCCTGAGTGACATAATTTATGCTGATTTAAGTGCTGATGTAGACAACACCAGGACAACGGGAGAGCATCTCCCACCGACAGAGCTACCGCTGCTCGTAAGGGCTGCGATAACGCTGCTGGTAGCTCTCGAAGTCTAGCCATAACCACAGTCTGCTGAAGGAAGGCACAATATTTTTAACAGAAAGGAAAATAGGAGTTTTGAATGTGAACCCACTAATCGCCCTTCTTTGTCCTATGTTAACAGTCCTTTTACCTTGAATAGTCTTAGAATATGTGTTAACTACACATGCTAAATAATCGGTTCCACATTGTATTTATCTGTGACAGGCAGTATCTTTCCCAGACCTGAAGACAAGCTCTATAGCTTGAAAGCTTGAATCTTTCACTAGCAGAGGTTGGTCCACCGTGTCTCTGTGAAAGAACAGGTCAGAATTCAGGATCCATTTTGAAAATGAAGCATGTCAAGTGGAAGGAACAGATTACACAAATTCTAATTTAGCCCATTATATTTTTATATATATATATATATATTTTTTTTGAATTGGTCCAAAATTTGACTTTTTCCATTCAAATTTAGAATTTTGGCCAAAAAAAAAAGGGGTGGGTTGAATTTTCCCCCCAAATGTTCCCTTTTTTTACCCAGTTACAGAACCAATTAAAAGTTTCTGATTTTCAAAAGTTTGAATCCCTTGACACCGCCCCAAACAAAGCGACCAATTTTGGGTGGAAATTTTTTCAATTTTTTTTCTTTTTTGGTTACCAGTTCTAATTAATAGTTTATCATACTTGCAGACTAGAGGGCTAAATACTTTTCTTCTCTCACAAGAGGTAACACTGACAAGCTGGAAACAGCTGTGTCACATGATAAGAATTAGGCACCATTAGACAGAGCTATTAGACTGAAGAATAGTCTCCCAGTGGAAGTGATGAACATTTGATCACCTGAAGCAATTAAAACTGATCTGGACAAAGCACCGTGGAACATACTGTAGGGAACAATCCTGTACTGGTTGGGGAATAAACTAGACAGAAAAAAAAGCTACAGTTTTATACCATATCTAACTGCTTTGCATCAAATCCTGAGAGGTGCTGAGCATCTGCAACTTCCACCAAAGATAGTGGCCACTGTGGATTCTTAATAGGTCCCTGAGCCAGGAAAGCATTCAAACATGTGCTTAACTTTAAGCACCTCAGTTGTCCCAATGGGTCAATTTTTATAACCAGGTTTAATTGAGCATGTTACAGTGCAGTTGCTGATGAAACTGAGAGGAGTGTAAAGATTAATCATATTTTGGCCAAGTTTTCAAACACGCTTTTGTGCAGGAAAACACCTGCACGCTCACTTTCTGTGCACTAATTTGTGACAACTCTCTTGTGAAAAAGCCTGTAGGCATGTGGGTGATGTGGTATTGGCCTTGTCCTTTGCTAAAAGAATATAGATAGTGCAGTAATTTACAGCAATGGCCCTACACGATGTAGTAACATTCATGCAAGCTGAAGTTTCTCTCCTGGAAGTACTCTAAAATCCTGTAATTTTTTTAAAGACCTAGAACAGTACATGCTCAAGATTTAGCCCTGAAAGAATCCATCTCCAAATGCTGCTTTGTCCAACAAAAAATTCTTGCCCGAAAAAAAGACCACCCATTAGGCAGAGAGAGAGGGTCTTAGCAGCAATGTGTTCTGCTGAAGAGGAGAAGCCAACATAACCCAAAGGAAGTCAGGCAACCCAATGTACTAGCGTAGATGCTATTTTATGATAGGTATTTTCCCCTTAATGTTCACAGGTCTCTTACTTGTACAGGACTGTAAAGAGCATGGATAAATATTTCATGTGTTAGATGTTCTCCCTCCCTGAGATGGTATTACATTATTGTATGTGATGCAGTTACAGCTGTGTCAGCACCAGGACATTAGAGAGAAAAGGTGGGTGAAGTAATATCTTTTATCAGACCAACATCTGACAGACCTTTCCCAGACTGGAAGAAGAGCTGTGTGGCCTGAAAGCTTGTCTCTTTCACCAACATCAATTGGTCCAATAAAAGATTCTCACCCACGTTGTCGCTTTCATTACATCGGTAATTAGAGGCAGTCAGAATCAGTGCTCCATTATTCCAGGCACCATGGAAACACATCTTAAGAGGAGGTCCTTGCCATGAAGAGCTTACAGTCTACCTTGAGCATCTTGTGGCCCTCTGAAGAGATATTACTAGCGTCATTCCTTGCTTTTTGCACTTGGTCGCAAAGCTCGCGCCCAGAGGTCTGTAACTTTTTCCTGTTATCAGAATCGTTCCAGAAGACTGACCGTTATTCAGAGCATCGAGTCCGCATTGACTTTCTCAGAGCCTTAGGATAAATGGCTGGCAGGCCTTGCTTATTTTAGCAGAGCTGTATGGCTGACTGCAGCCAAAAGAGGGCACAAAACCTGCTGTGTCTGCCATCGCCCATCAGGCAAGCTGATTTGCCTGCTCGTGATGTGAGCACACAGAAGAGAAGGAGAGTGCAAAGCTTCCTGGCCAGGGCTGAAGGGAAATGATTAGATAACTCTTCCCTCATAGTGCACTGAAGTGCGATATATAATTAGCAACTAAGGAGAACTGGATTTTTAACTCTTGCTCACCGTCAGCAGCTCCTGCTTGCTTCCTTCCTAGCTTAGTCTACAGCCTGTGTTTTTCACCCAGCACTTAGGTCAGTGGACAGGGCACCGGAATAGGAAGTGGGACCAAGGAGATTGGGATTCAGTAACCAGCAAAGCCACCGGCTTCCTGTGTGACCTTCAACAACTCTCACAATCTACCTTATGCCTCCGGTTCCCATCTGTAATGAGGCTAGGACTTCCCGGTCCAAGTGCGGTGCGGAGATACTCGGGGACGGAAGCCAGACAAATAAACTTTCAGGTCAATGAGACCATGCCTTACGCTTAACAGTTAAGCAAATGTTTTAGTGCTTTGCTGGATCAAGGCCTTTTCCAAACTGTGGCAGCTGGGTTGTTCAAAGAACAGGAAAAACATCAAATGAGGAGAGTGGATATTTGCCTACATCGATTAGTAACCGATGTGATGGAACTGGAATTTTTGGTAATATTTTGTATTAATAGTGTGTGCCTCAGTTTCCCCTAGGGGTGGCCTGGTTAACTAGGTGGTGGGAAAATGTTATTTACTCTTTGTGGGGGCCCAGAGATACAGGTGTGACCAGAGCCTAGCTGTCTGGGCCCCATGTCCTTGGGGAGGCCGAGAAGACAATTGCCTGGGTATTTGGTACCTAGCAACTAATGGCCAGTGATGTTCCTTTCCACCCCACCCCCCCCCGGAAGCCAGCCATGTTTGACCAGCTGAAGAACAAAGGGATGAGAAGGAAGACCATGTGGGGGGGGTTAAGTATGGGCTGCTGGTAGTCTGAGACTCCCCTGAACTGGGACAAGAAAGGTCCCTGGGCTGACCAAAATGGACTATGCTATAACTTTCTGTTCCCTGTGCTAACCAAGGACTTTCTACACTGCATCCCTGCCACCTAATAAGCCCCATTGCTTTTACAGGCCTGGCGGAGAGTCACTACAGATGCTGTAGGTGCATTGGTCCCCCTTTGGGTCTCCAATCAGGTGTACTCACTGAGGGAGCTCACTGTATGAAGCAGGGGTGCTGAAGGCTCTGAGGTTTGGTCCAAGGAGACAGTGAAGCGAAGTGGCTTATCCTAGTGCAAGAGTGAGACCCTGAGGAGGGCTGGCACATTGAGGGGTCCCTCCCAGGGACTGTTCCAAAGCTGTTCAAGTGCACTGGACCTGGACCTGTGGCACCCAGTTTACTACTAGACACTATTTTTACCGTGCTTGCTTAGCAGTTGTAGGAAACCAATCTGTTTTCTTTCCACCACCTTTGTCTATAGTGAGCTACTAAACACAAGAGGCATTCCTTCTCACGGGGGTACCTCTACGGAATTCTGTGGTGTTACTCCTGTTCATACCAGCAGAATCAAGAGTCCACTGACTAACATGTAGTTATCCGACGTGGTTGGCTGACCTGCCGCGGTGTGACAAAATTTATCCATTACTGCCATTTGTGCACCCTTACACTCTTTTTTCATCTTGCTTGCCAGCACAAAGGCAATGAAAGAAACTTCATTTCAGAGCTAGATCCCTAGGAAGGGGGATGGAATGGAGTAGTGACCCTTTAAATCCAGAAAAGAGACTTTGAGAAGCCAATTACCCCTTTCCAGGGAGCCGGAATAACCAGTTACCCCTTTCTAGGTGGCCAGAAAATGGACACAGGGTGAGAAAAAGATGCTCTCAGGGAATAACAAGTGTCTGGGACGGCGTAACAGGGTGTGCTGCGAAAGGACCTACTCGGCGCCCTGTCATTCAAATCCCTACCTGATTACACTAGTACCTTGTCTTCATGTACAGCGCTACACCAGTGCAGCTGCACCACTGTAGTGCTTTAGTGAAGATGCTCCTACGCTTCTAGTTAATCCACCTCCCCGAGAGGCAGCAGTTATGTTGATGAGAGAAGCCCTCCCACTGAGATAGTGCTGTCTACACGGGAGGTTCGGTTGGCATAACTATATCACTCAGGGGCGTGGATTTTTCACACCCCTGAGGGATGTAGTCATAGCGATATAGGTCTGTAGGGCAGACCTGGCCTAACTGAGCTCTGATTGAATGGCAGACAATTGGCAGAGGAGGCCAATTAACTAAGTGTGGATACAGCCAAGAAGCTAACGGGGTGGAAGTACGCACAGCAACTAGGCCTATCGAAGCCCACAGGAAGAAAGTGTAGCTGGGAGCCTGAAGAAATGCACATGCAAGCTGGACTGGCTGCCGCCACCTTTCCCAGAAGCAAATGGGGGAGCTGGTGACTCACTGTAAATATAAAGTACAATCAGAGACGGTGGTGGCAAAGGAGACCTGGAGTGGTCTTGGTCTACGGATAAGGCCTGATGTGACTCACAGGGGACCACCCCATGAGAGAAGGGGAAGGTATAGGGAAAAAAATCACGCTGTGATTCCTTTAAGGACCCAAGACCAGGAATCTTGTAGGTAGCAGAGCAAAGTTCCCCTTTCCCCTGCCAACCCAGACAGGTGTGTGGGGATATTAGACCCTCCTGGGAAGGATTAAGGAAGTGGGCAGATGATTGGGTGGGTGAATCAAAAAGAAAGCTTCAAGTCCAGTCACGGATTGAGCTGTTGACAGGAAGAATTTAGTCAGTACCATCTCAGGAATGGGGCTGTGAAACTCTGAACCTTGGAGGGCGGAGGGGAAATGAATGGGGGCTCACTTTGGGAACTAGGCTACGTTGAATGAATTAGACCTCAAGAAAGAGAATACTGTTTTAAAGGCTTCATGCTGTGAGTGGCATACTTCTGGGAACCTGAAGGGAAACTGAGGCAGGGAACATCCCAGGCTGTGAGGTGGCTTACAATAACAGCACCTGTCTATACAAATACTACACAGGAGGATTTCTAAAAACATTGTCAGCAAAAATCCGATTCTGGCAATGAAAAGACTTTTGGAACTGCTGCAGGTAGAAAGCTAGAACTCCCTGCCACACGCACCACACACTATAAATGCATACATAGGGAGGAGTGCCCAGCAATTCCACATAGTAGCTGAGGACAGAATGTGGGGCTAACACTGAAAGGGGCTGGTCCCCTGCAAATCTCATATTCAGTTCAAACTGGAGACAGGACTTAGTGAAGCAGAATGTAAAGACCCAAACTGGAATTTGTCCAGAGCACCAGAATTGCTACTCTTTACAAGAATGCAATGGGATTTTAAAGAACCCCAAGGTGGCTGAGATCTGTTTTTTACATATCTTTTGACACCTTTAGAGAGGTCTTAAACAGAACCCAGTGCAGCATTTTGAACAAAATATGTACACAGGGAAAAATATCAAATATCCATTTTCCTTACTTAGTTCTGACACATCCAAATAGCATGCAATGGGGCCTCTGCTCCCATCAGAGAGTAATCAGCCCCATTAGCATTGATGCAAGTTACCTAAGTGAATCCCTATCCATCAGTAAATCCTACCTAGGTAATTTTAGGCCTGCCAGCCTGAGATGGAGCCTTGGAAAAATAATGGAACAGCTGATAAGGGACTTGATTAATAAAGAATTAATGGAGGGTAATATCATTAATGCCAATCAATATGGATTTATGGAAAACAGATCCTGTCAAACTAACTGGATATCTTTTTGTGATGAAATTATAAATTTGGTTGCCAAAGGTACCAGTGTTGGTGTCTTATACGTAGAGCAAGATATCTGACCTGGTGCAGCACAATATTTCAATTAAGAAACAAGAACGCTATAGAATCAACATGTCACACATTTAAATGGATTAAACACTAGCTGACTAAAAGGTCACAAATTGCAGCTGTAAATGTAGAATTGTTATTGGGGGGAGGGGGTGTTTCTGGTGGAATCCCACCAGGATTAGTTCTTGGCCCTGTGCTATTTAACACGTTCAGGGGCATACTGAGGCCGGGGACTGGGGGGCGTTGGGCCAGCCCTCCAGGACATGCAGGAGGCGGGGGGCACAGGAGGCTCTGAGGGGCACAGGAGGCTCCTGTACTCACCGTCCATCTTGAAGGGCTGGCCTGGAGTACACTTACCCACCGTTCCCACCCTGGAGCCTGGCACCAGCTCAGATGGGGTGGCCTCACCCCCCTGGCCTGGTGGAGCCGGGCAGGCCCTTCATGATGCATGGGGGGACCCAGGAGCAGCCACCCCTCAGACTCTTCCGCCCCCTGCAAAGGGCCAACCCGGCGCCCACCCCCCAAGGCCAGGGGTTGAGACTGCCCCGATCCAAGCCAGCCCCAGGCTGCAATGTAATCATGGGGTGAGGGGGGGGAAACCCAGGGCTGGGCCTGCCCTTTGCTATGGGTAAGGGTGCAGGAGGCTCTGAGGGGCGCCCTCAGTGCCTCCCCCCGCACTTCATAAAGGGCCGGCCCAGCCCCCCTCCTCAAGCCAGGGGGTGAGGCCACCCCATCCAAGCCAGCACAGGGCTGGGGGACTGCAGTGGGAGAGATGGGTGCTGGGCACCAGCTAAGTGCAGGGGGAGGGGGCAGCGGAGCCAAGCCTGTGTTTGCACCCTCTCCGCACCCCCACAAGTACAGACCACCCCTCTTCCTGGGGAAGCTGAGAGGGTGCCGCTGGGACCCCTCTTGCCCTGGGCTGGGGAGGTTTGAGACCTGGGGGGTGCAAATGTAGGCTTGGCCCCCGGGCGCCAGAGACCCTCGGTACGCCACTGAACACTTTTTTCTATAACCAGGAAGAAAACAAACTCATGATTGATGAAGTTTGCAGAAAACAAAGATTGGTGCAGTGGTAAATAACGAAGAGGACAGAGTGATTTGGAGTGCTTGGTAAACTGGGCTCAAGCAAACAGCATGTGTTTCAATACAGCCAGATGCAATGTCCTAAATCTAGGAACAAAGAATGCAATTCATAGCTATAGGAGGGGGATTCTATCCTGGAAAGCAGTGTCTAGAAAACACTTGGTTGTCTTGACCCCGCATTTCCTACAATCTGGTTTCATATGCTGGCTGCCACCACCAAGTTTCTCATTTGAACATTCACCAAAGAACACCCTTCCCTTTGCTCCCTTTCTACCAGGACACTGTCCCCAAGAGTAGAGGTGCCCATTAGATATAGAAGGTGTTCTTCAAAAGCCACTGAAGGAAGAATAGATGCATCTTTGCTCTCAACTTGTTCTACTTTGAGGCCACTTAAGGGTCCAGGCTCTGACCCGTCACCTCTTTTGGGTGGTGACATGTGTCACTCTCCTTCCAGATCGAGTTTAGGCTTGCAGTCCCTCTGCACCTCACAATAATTTTCCCAGCAGGTCTGACCAGGGCCTACTACCTCTGGGTCATTCTTTTTCCCAGGGCTACAACAGTGTACACTAGTTACCAACCAGCCTTCACAAAACAAAGTACATTTATTCCTACGGCAAAAGCATCAGAGAGAAAATATACATCAACAAACAGTCCTACCCATGTACTAAAATCTTACTGAAGGTCACCTCTAACTCCAACATAGGGCTTTGGTAGGTGTCGGTCTTTTCAACCCCTTAACAGGGTTTGGTCTCTGGGTTAGAAGTTAATGTCATGTTTTAAATATAGCACCAGAAAAATCCTGGGACAGTTCACCTGTTTTTCTTTATACAATTTGGGCTTTTGAGGGAATCACCCATAATAGCCCTCTCCTCAGGGGATGAAGCATCAAAAGGCAGGGTTTTTGCATAATTGTTGTTAGGGAATTTGCATTATCCTCCTCCATTCCACCAAGGGATTCCCCAGAAATCAATCTAGCAAGCTAGGACCCTGAAAACACATCACTTGTTGTACCAAAAGTCATGTCTGTCTGGCTTCCCAAGTCTCTCATCATCTGTCACACACCAGAAAGCTGCATTTCCTAATCTAGTTCTGGCTTCCTTTTCATAAGCCACAGAGTCCAGTGTTCTCCAAATCTGATCATGTGCCAACCTTTCAGCATCCTGGGCTTCTCTTTTCTGGGATGGACCAGTCTCAGAGAATCATAGAAGATTAGGCTTGGTAGGGACCTCAGGAGGTCATCTAATCTAATCCCCTGCTCAAAGCACGATCAACCCCAACTAAATCATCCCAGTCAAGGCTTTGTCCAACCAGGCCTTAAAAACCTCTAAGGATGGAGATTCCACAACATTCCACAACATCCCTAAGTAACCCATTCCGTGCCACTCTCCTAATTAAATTTTTTTTCCCTAATATCCAACCTAGACCTCCCCCACTGCAACTTGAGACCGTTGCTCCTTGTTCTGTCATCTGCCATCACTGAGAACAGCCTAGTTCCATCCAACCTGGAACCACATTTCAGGTAGTTAAAGGCTGCTATCAAATCCCCCCTCATTCTTCTCTCTGCAGACTAAATAAGCCTAGTTCCCTCAGCCTCTCTTCATAAGTCTTGTGCTTCAGCCCCCTAGTCATTTTCATTGCCCTCCACTGGACTCTCTCCAGTTTGTCCACATCCTTTTTGTAGTGGGGGGCTCAAAACTGGTTACAGTACTCCAAATGCGGTCTCAGCAATGCCGAATTCCCTCCCTCTGTTGGCAATGCTCCTACTGCAGTCTCTACAGCCTGGAGAGACCATTATTGGTGCCATCAGCTAGCCTGGAGCAAACTACTTCCAGCCAACAAGTCTCCACACCTCCAATGGTCCTCTCCCAACGTACATTACAGGATGGCTCCTAGCAACCCAATGGGCCCTCATAGTGTCCTTAGGTTTAAAACCACTGACTCAGTACCACCTATGTATTTTACCTCCCATATACCTCAGACCTCAAATATAAATGCTAGAACGTACCCTAACATTCTTCAAAGGAGTCAGGACAGGTAATTAGCTAACATTAGCTCCTAGTGTGGCACAAAAGCGATGACGTGATCCTTAGATGTATGAACGTGGGAATCTCAAGTAAGACCAGGGAAATTATATTACCTCTATATTTGGCACTGATGCAACCACTAGGGGAGTACTGAGGCTGTTGCTGGTGTCCGCTCTTCAAGAGGGTTGTTGATAAATTGGAGAGGATTCAGAGGAGAGCCATGAGAATGATTAAAGGATTAGAAGATATTTCTTATAGTGAAAAACTCAAGGAGCTCAAGCTATCTTATCAAAGAGGTGGTTAAGGGGTGATTTAATCATAGTCCATAAGTACCTACCTGGGAACATAAATTTGATAAGATGCCTCTTCAATCTAACAAACAGATATAACAAGATCCAATGGCTGGAAGTTGAACTTCAATAATTTCAGACTACAATTAAGGAGCAAGTTTTTAATGGTGAGTATTGTTATCGACTGGAACAATTTACCAAGGGTTGTGTTTGATTCTCCATCACTAGAAATTTTTTAATTAACATTATATATGTTTCTAAAATAAATGCTCTAGTTCAACCACAGCTATCAGACTTGAAGGAGAACTTAATTCAGGGAAGTCGTGTGGCCTGTGTCATTCAGGAAGGCAGCTTAGAGATGTTCAAAATGTATCCTTCTGGCCCCCAAAGCTATGTTTGA
Source organism: Mesoclemmys tuberculata (assembly GCA_007922155.1). NCBI lineage: Eukaryota > Metazoa > Chordata > Testudines > Chelidae > Mesoclemmys > Mesoclemmys tuberculata. Next base: position 12,185,641 of record ML675632.1, on the reverse strand, counting down.
GTAATAGCATTAATATCTATATTTTATATAGTTTTTTCCAACAGTGTATCTCAAAGCACTTTGCATAGGAAATATGATTAATCTCTCTGTGCCTCAATTTCTCCATCTACAAAATGGGGCTAAAGTCATTCAGGAAGCTGGGAACAGAACTGAGGTTTCTTGAGTCCCAATCCAGTTCTATTCACTATACCATGCTGCCTTAGATTATTTGCATTGAGGTAGTCAGGAATCAGGGCCCCATTGTGTTACGTGCTGTATGATTATAATGAAAAGACTGCCCATACCCCAAAAAGCTAACAATCTCACTATCTGGTTGGAGACAACAGATGAAGGAAACACCATTTAAAAGTAAGATGGTTATGACCAATGTAAAAAGCAATGGTCATAGCACAACAAATGCATAGCTGTTTTTGAGGCAAATTTTTCAGTGCCTGTTGTATACGGTCTATCTCCAGACATATCCATAGCCTAAAATATCTTCAAGTTTACTCTATGTAAAGGCAAATCTGCCTTCTAAACAGGTACCATAGTTTGATTCTGATGTTCCTTGAAGTTTGGAAAGCTGAATTCTCATGTCAACTAGCTTAGGTAAATAATGACACTTTTGCACATCCACAACAGTTCATATTCCCAGTCCTACAGCCTAGAATGTTTTTGCTCCTTTCCTTTTTCATGTCATGAAAGACTAAATTCTGCAGAACACAGCAAAAAATTCCCGAGAAGCCAAATCTGAAGGAAAGGCAGACTTTTTGTACAGGTCCTGGAAATGGCCTCTGCTGTTTCCTGGCACTCAGGCTAAAAATAAGATGTGACATTAAGATGCAGTAAAATATAAAATATTTAATAAATATGTAAATTGGTCAAGTAGCTACCCCTAGAAGGAAAGCTGCTTCAATCACACTTTCCATCCCCCATTCACAAAGCAAATACTTTAAGAGGATCAAAGATGGATTTTAAATTAAGTTAAAGTTTAAGAAGGAACATATAATCCTTCAAGGAAGAGGTTTTGTCATCTCCATTTATAATTTCTCACATCTTTCAAAACTAAGAAGTTGAGAGAGCAGCTGCCTGGAACTTTTAGAATGCAAACTACCCAACTTCTGCAAATAAAACTTCCAGCGATAGATCAGAGATGTTAGGAATGGAAGAGCCCCATTGGGTCCTGTTCTCTCGGCTAGTTTAGGATGGGTCCTCTCTACCATATTTGCAAGTTATGTTCAGTCCAGTTTTGTATGACCCAAATTAAGCATTCCCAATACTTCCATTTGGGAGAGACCATGCTACCATCTAAGATCTCTGTGGGGGAACATTTCCTGATATTGAGCCCACATTATCCTTTGTTCATTTTCAACCTATTACTCTGCACTGTAAGCTATTCTTTTTCCTTTTTGATATAGACACCAATAGAACAGGGAGATTTGGTAATGCACCTGATAGCTAAAGGCTGCCTATTCTCTGTCATGAAGGCCATTACATAATAGGTTTCATTGAGTTTAAGGCCAGAAGGGACCGTTAGATTATCTAATCTGAATTTCTGTATATCACAGGCCATTAAATTTCATTCGGCCACCATTATACTGATTCTAAAGATGATAGTTAGATCAAAGCATTTCAGTCCCCAGGAGACTAAACTGTGTGCCACAGGCAGAGAACAGGAGAGACCAAGGTATCACCAGTGCTGGAGGCTCCCGCAGTGCAGGGATCTGATTGTGTGTCACGCCCAGATTATCCCAGGAAGCAATCTGCTCCTCACGCTGCAGAGGAAGGTGAAAAGCCCTTGAAGGTCTGACTCCGAGCTGGGGAAAAATTCCTTCCCACAGTGGCAATATGGCAATCATTTAGACCCTGAACATGTGAGCAGAACATACCAGGCTGGGCATCTAGAAAGGGGATTCTCTGCACTACCACAAAGCACTGGTCCACTCCACCCAGTGTCCCAACTCCAGCTTTGATTCTTTAATGAAAGGCAAAATAAAACCATGGAATACATCTAGCCATTTGCGCATTGAGGAAAAACATTTTCTTCCTGGCGCCTGCTGTTGGCTAGCTGAAGAATGAGATTTGATGATGGTCAACGTCTTAATGAAGAGCTGCAAGCATTATGAGTATGTTGAGGGCAATGCAGGCAATCCTGTTCTCCCCATGGCCCATGACAGAAGGGGATAGACAGAGGCACTCAGATTCACAGATTCCAAGAGCCAGGAGGTTGATCTTTATGCATAGCCACTCAGTTGAAGTTCTCTCAGAAGCTGAATTCAAGCACGTCCTTTGAAATGACACCTCTTCTTGTGAGGCCACCCCTTGCCCTGCTGAGCTGGTCCAACGTCCTTACAGATAGAAAATGGCATCTTATTTCAAGGTTGAATTTATCTAACTTCAGATGCCTGCCATTGGATCCTGTTATACCTTTGCAAGCAAGACTGAAAAGCCCCCTCACTATCAGATCTGTCTTCCAAGTATAAGAAGCTGTACACAGTGATCAGATCTTTTCTCAAACTTGGCAATAAGCTGCTTCTATGATGGCTCTTGAGAGACCCAGAGTTCCAGTGCAATCTTCTAAATGAGCTGGGGCACACACAGAACACCGTTGATGCGATGGCTCAGCTGAATTGGGATGGGCTCTGCTTTTGTTTGAACACTTAGGTTAGTCACCCTTATCTCACGGCTGTGTAAGCATAACTTGCAGAAGAAGTGGACATGCCATGGTCAGCATGAGCCACACCCATGGTCAAGCTGCCTCTCTGCCACCTTTTAATGCTCAAGTCACAACAAAGGATGTTTAGACCACAGTCACTCTGATTCAGTTTAGCACATGGGCATCTGGAGAGGGCTTGGGTGGGATAGCAGCAGGTTCGGGGGAACCAAGAAGGGTGACCAGATAGCAAGTGTGAAAAAATTGGGATGGTGTGGAGGGTAATAGGCACCTGTATAAGAAAAACCCCCAAATATCAGGACTGTCCCTATAAAATCAGGACATCTGGTCACCCTCGAACCAAGGAATGAAGATATTAGTGCTCGCTGCAGCTGGCGTGTGGTCTTGTTTCATTATTGTCATGAGCTGCAAATGTAGTACATAGGCTCCAGGTTCCCTGAGAGAAACATCTTTCAGTATGTCTCACATGGAAATAGACACACTGAACCACCATGCAGATTACTTTCCTGCATCAGAATCTCTATGTCACCCATGGACAAGGCGCCATGCCCATTGGGTGGCCATAATTTCCACGGCCATTAGTAAGAGTTCCTAGCCCTAACTGATATGGTCTCTTCTGTCCCATCTCATGATCGGCCTACTGTCAGTGCAGGAGTCTTTTCATCCACAGTTCCTACCACCATTGCTGTGTCTATGCAAAACACAGTAATTTTTCCCTTGAATCATTGGCATTCCCATTGCAAAGCTGGCCACATACGTCAGGCAACAACTCACGTTTGTTACCTCCACTACAGCATCCCAGTGGTTAAATCAGGTTGGGAATTGGTTTACAATCTGTTCCACTGGTCTCCAGATCCCATTGTCACAAATGAGATTATTTTTCAACAAAATGGCTGCCTCCAGTACTTGCCTCAGGAAGCTCTGTAATGTCAAAAAAATTTTTTTAACTACATCACGGAACTACTAAGCAAAAAAAAATCTATTGTAGTTAAAATATTTCTCCTTGCTGCATGCGCTTATCTCCTTATACCCAGTTGTGGGAGGAAGAAGGCTGGTTTGATCTATTGTGTTTGAGATTGTCTTTACTGTTTAAAAAGAAATACATCTCACAATTTATTCATGGTGACAACAAATGCTTCTCGCTCTGGGAACTGCCAGACCGCTGGCCTGCGCAAAACGGGTGCAGCTTCCCACGGCTACGTGCACCATTAGGACAGAGATGCCAGAGCTTTCAACATGCATCTTCTGTGACCTTGCTCAAGGACATCAAGGAGCGGTGATGCTAACAGTCCTGGTGTACTGTGTTTATGGTGCCTATCGATGGAATTTTACATCCCATCTAGGACTCTAAGATCTCCCAGTTAACTGTCTCAAGGCAAACCATTTCACCCTAAAATTCACCCCCCTCCTTTCTTTTTTTTTTTTGTCCGGAGAAGGGCAACTTCGCAGACATCAGGAAGGCACTGTTGTGACAGATAAGCCTTGCTTATTCAGAGGAATTTGAGGTTTCTTAAAACGACTTGCAAGGACTGAGGTTAAAACATATTTCAGGTAAGGTGGCTGAGCCAGCACATGCCAGCCAGAGTGGATGGGACTCACTTTTAAATAGGTTGAAACTGAAATGTGAAGTTTTGCCCCAATCACACTATATGACCTGAACGGTTTCTCAATATGAGTGCTTAGAAACCGTTTTATAACAGAAACAACTGAAATATAATGCAGGAGGATCATGAAGGATCCCAAAGGGCTTTCCAAACGAGATAGAAGAATCCCTTCACCCACCACTGAAATACAGCCTCCTCTGGGGAGGCACGTGGCAGCTGTTTAACAGCACACACCAACGATGCACAGCTTAGGCAGGAATTAAAGAGTGTTGTATTCAGCTGTAACTATGAAGTAGACAGGTAGAATGCAGCTGAACAAATTGGAACCTAGCAGGGCAATGAGGTCACCACTTCGACCATTGCATTGAAAACATGACCTCTTCAATGTCCATAGATGGTCAGACCTTCAACTAGTGTAAATCAGTTGACATTGGTGGCGCTATACGGATTTACACGACTGGAAGATCTGGCCCACATCGCCAGCAATTCACTGCTTTCCGCTACCCAGTGCGGTGTCGGTGCTGTACTACAACACACACTGAGGAAGAGCGCCACCTATCGGACTCACTCACGGCTGCATCTTGGAAGACGCCAGCCCGACCCATGAGATCTGCTGAAATGTGCTATGGGTACGCAGAGGTAAGGCTCATGACTAGATCCCTAGCAGCTGTAAAACACCAGCTGGGGATTTGCCCCTGCAAATGTAAGCCTGAGGTTTTGATGGCTAAGGTTTTTCCAGGATTTCTCAACTAATTGCTAAACAAATTGCTTCCAATTTTCCTCTTGCGTAAGGAAACACCACTACAAAACATCGGGTTTTTAAACTGCTGGGCAGGTCTCTCACTCTCCAAAAGAGAGAAATATTTGACAGCAAAGGATATTTGTCCTGGCAGCATCACTTGATCCATGTTTCCAGAGCCAAGTTTAGAATGTATTTCCACAAGGTACAACAGTAGATCATTACAAGGAGCCAGCTTTCATGTTCAGGACAAGTATGGCTCGGAAAGCGCAGGCCTGTAAATTAAAATACACCAAATAAACTGATGGAAATATACCGGGTGCTGTGAAAACAAGACAGCGGTGAAATAAAGCAACAAACAGCAGACTCTACCCCCTCCCCACACACACACCCATCCCTACTAGAAGCAGCAAGAACCAATGGCTCTCTGCGCTGGTACGTATTGGAAGGTTGATCCTTGCTGCTTCCTCTCCTTTACTGCACACAAAAATCTACATCACCAGTTACAGCTGGCCTCGGAGCCCCTTGCACTAAGCTACTCTATGGCCCCTTGCTACAAAGCACATGACCTTCCACATTTTGGCCCCACTGCCAGAGCAGCCGGGGTGGATGGAGACAAAGGCACCCCGGCTCGAAGAGGGGAATCAGGCTAGCAAGTATCTCAGCATGTCTCTACCAGCAAGCCCCGATGGCACTGGGGCTACAGGATGCAATTTGACACGTGTGTCGGTCCTAGCCTGCGCCGTCTGCATTTCCAGAAAGGCCATGGGCTGAACAGAGGTGGAGGCTGAGTCTCCTCTCTTCACACCGGGAGGCGTTCTCTCCAGCTCCTGGCACTGGCATACAGTGCTTAACTGGGGCAAGTGGTGGTGTTTCAGGATATGCTGGCTCTTGACTCTGAAGGTCCCAAGTTTGATGCCCATGGAGGACTGTTCCATCCCCATCTGTGAACGATCACAGGCTCCTTCTCAAGCCAGCTTATGGGCCCAGTCCTGCAAGATGTTGATCAATGAGACTTGAGGGCCCTTTGCAGGAGTAGGATCTACTTCAGTAACAGCCCAGAGGGGCCTGTCATTGGGCGTACAACCACTGAAGGGACTGGTAGGGAGACTCTCTCTCTCTCCTTGGTAGGGGAGGAGATTGTCGGCCTGGCACAGCTGCAGGGAAGAAAGCTGCAGGTCAGAAGGGGGGATGGCTGCCAGAGAGCCTGAGGAACTACTGAGAACAGAGTCCTTCAGCAACAGACCAATGGGAAGGCACCCAGGTAGCCGGACCGCGAGTACCTGAGAGCATGGGTCTGGGAAACAGCCTATTGGAAAGGCGTGGTGGGAAGATGTCCAGGGATTGGGAGACACTGGTTCCAACTGATTCATAGAGGGTCCCCAGCTAGATCCCAGAGGAATGGTGGGCCCAGGTTCCCCTACCAACCCCAGGAGAGAGGTTCTTAAAGCTTCCAGAGAAAAGGGGTCTGAACCCGAAAAGGCTGGAGACTGTCAAACCTTCACTATGTTTACTGGTCTCCTGACTCCCTAGACTTGTTACCACCCCAGGAGGGAGAGATTATTAATGATCTGGCTTCAGGGCCTGGAGTCATATTGAGGAACTACCAGACGGGGCTAAAGAGTGATTGGCCAAACAAAGGGAAACTAAATTAGAGTCTTCATAACAACCTTTCAGCTGCAGAGGGGCAACCTCAACTGAAAGTGGCCCTAGACAGGATCTTGCAGATTTAAGTCCCTTGATTTGATTCAGTCCAGCAAAGCAATGACAGAAAGTCTTTCCTGTTGTTTCTAATGGGTGTTCAGCGGCCTGTATGAATAAGAGGAGTTGGTCTCTGTCACAAATATCCACACCACAAAAACCAGCCATGCTATTGGGAGCCATTTTAGTAACCTCCCTAGAGGTCAGGAGGTGAACAGGCATGGAGAATGAATGCCCATCTCAGCCCTAAAGGTGATTCCCCCAAATCAGGACTGATGCATATTGATTGCGTGCTCTGGAGAAGCAGGATTTGAGCTTGGAATCCTTAGTACGGCCACACAGACCTCTACCACTTGAGCAAAAACAACAACTCCATTAGCTGGTATCAGTAACAAGCTTTTATCCACTCAGTCTAGCTACTGATACACTGCATTGCTACTGCCTGTTCTGAGGGTACACTGAGGATTTCACAAGCACTAACTTTTACTTGAGAAAGAAAGCAACATCTTCATTAAGGTATTCTGGGATCATTTCATTTCTGGTGCTATTTTCTGAGAATTTTTTCACCTTTTAAATAGATTTCCATTAAAAAAATTCATAATGTTCTAACAGACAATGCGCAAAATGTGTCAGGAACAAACTGACATCGTCACACAAAATATCAAAGCGTCACAATTATGAGTCCTCATTGTATTGAGACAATGTAAATCTAGTTCAAACCGTACAAAAAACCTGGGGCTAAATGTGTTCCTGATGCAAGATCACTGAACTTAATGGGATGGTTTGGGGCCCTGTAACGTGTCTTTAGTTCGAAAATTCAGTTTAAAAAAGAAATTTCTGCAATGAAACAGACCTGTTGTCTATCATAGAATCATAGAACATTAGAGTTGGAAGGGACCTCAGGAGGTCATCTAGTCCAACTCCAATTCTCTAGTAAGGAAGAGGGAGTATCCACTCACCATTATGTCTTAGAATAGAATCTTACTGATGGAATTTATTAAATGCATCTATTTATTACATACCTATTAGAACAGTCTAGGACCAATCACATTATGAGAGCAATTTTCAAATTGTGAGCTATATACCCCTGGTGGCATAAGCTGGTTTGAAGTACATTATCACAACAAGAATCCACTCTAGCTACACCAGTTAAAATTGTAACTATGGTACACCAAACACTGTTGAATTTTAGAGGTGGCATGCTAGAACTTAAAGTCAGAGAATCAATAAGAACATAAGAACGGCCAGACCGGGTCAGACCAATGGTCCATCTAGTGCTTTATCTTGTCTTCCGACAGTGGTCAATACCAGGTGCTTCAGAAGGAATGAATAGAACAGGTAATCATCAAGTGATCCATCCCATCGGCCATTCCCAGCCTCTGCAAACAGCAATCCCTGCTTATCCTGGCTAATAGCCATTGATGGACCTATCCTCCATAAATTTATCTAGTTTTTTTGAACCCTGTTATAGTCTTGGCCTTCATAACATCCACTGGCAAGGAGTTCCACAGGTGAAGAAAAACTTCCTTTTGTTTGTTTTAAATCTGCTGCCTAATTTCATTTGGTGACCCCTAGTTTTTGTGTTATGAGAAGGAGTTCCTTATTTACTTTTTCTTTACTTCTTTACTTTTTCTACACTAGTCATGATTTTATAGACCTCTATCATATCCCTCCCTAGTCATCTCTTTTCCAAGCTGCAAAGTCCTAGTCTTATTAATCTCCCCTCATAAGGAAGCTGTTCCATACCCCTAATTATTTTAGTTCCCCTTTCCTGTACCTGCACTACAGTATTTCACATGCAAAGGAAATAAATTGAAATGTTCATGATGAATTCAAACGTCAATTAACATAGTCAGCCCTAATGACTAGGTAACTCCTTATGGAGTTACTGAATGCTAGAATTAGTGAGGAAGGAAAAAAGCAATTTATAAAAATCAAAGCTGCTGAATCACACAATGCATATTGTGGTTTATTTTTTAATTTATATTAATATTTCCCAGCCTCCTACTAACCGCACTGTACTATATTTTGTAGGAGCAATGAAGTCATAGGCGTGTACACCCCCTAATGCAGGGGTTGCAAACCTGGCCCGTGGCTGCTGCGCACGCCACTGTGAGACCTTGTGATTCGGCAGCAGAGCAGGACTCGTGGCGGAAAGTAAAATACCGCGAGATTTTGCATCAGTGCACGGGAACACAAGATCTCACGGTATCACTTTCCTCTGCAAGTCCCAAACTGCCGCCGAATTTCAGTTTGTCGTGGGATGCCACAGCGGAGAGTAAAAGTCCCATTCGCCTTTAAAAAAGAATATAAAGAAAGAAAGGAAACTCCCTGGGAGCACACCCTAATGAAATGTGCTGCGCACGCCTATGAATGAAGTGTGGATAACATAGGAGCTTCTTCCTACAAACTCTTCAATATCTTCTTCTCAGGATTCAGCCACTTTGCTGGCTCTTTCTACTCCTCAAGTGCCTGTCACAGCTCTAGCTAGGTGCTGCACTAGGAAAACAATAACTGTCCCATTTTCTGCCATATCTGTCAGTTTAGCCATTCTCGGATGCTTGTGAGCATGCTGCTGGGTTTTCCTTCTGCCTATTCAGCTAGGGAATGCTAAGAGGTTTGTACCATGACCTTAAGATAACAGTTTGGACCGTTCCTGATCTCCTTTGGGAGTGTTTTCAACCTGATGTTGAAAAGACTCTTCCCCTTTTTTTCTCTGTACCTGGGCTCTGTTTACTGTTGGGTGCCACCCAGTTGTATCTTCGTGGTGAGTATTGGAAGAAGATGTGGTATTCCCTACTTACAAGCTTTGTAGCTCAATGCTAGAACTTTTACATGGATCCTGGATGGGAAGTCATGTGCATCTTTGCACAAACAATTTTCGTGCAACAATTTTTCTTTCCACGAAGCTTCTTTTGGCAACCCTCTACTCTCTAAACCAATACTCAAAAATGTCTAATAAACAAACAAAAAGGGTTGCCTGTTTCCAGAAATTGGAACCATTCCCAATACTCTGACCAGAGAGGCTGGTTTTACTTGGACGGGATGTCTTTTCCACAGGAAGTCTTAGTGACAAGGACTTTTGGGGACATCTGAAATACTGCCATACCGATTGAAATTTGCTCTTTGGTCCTGGGGACAAAGAATCCACGTAAATGATGGTTGAGTGTGATGAAGTGTTCAGAATTGTAAGAATAGCTGAATGAGTGTAGATTCTGTCAAAACTATTTTTTGTTCAAAGGGATAAGTAGTAATACTTTCTCTGGCCCTGTCTACTCTGAGATTTGGTAGCAGTCAACGGGAGTTATGCAAGCTATGCAAAAAACTTGCGTAACTCCCGTCGACTTCTCTGCTTCTATACTGCATGCCGTCTTCACTGCGCTGTGCCAATGGGAACCACGTTCCCATTGACGCAGCGCTACGCCACTTGAGAAGGTGGTCTTAATATGTCGATTTCTGGATCAACTGAGCGGGTCTTCACTGACCGCTCAGTCGATCCAGAGAAATTGATATTACGGTGGCGAATTTGCCTCCGTCAGTGAAGACATAGCCTCTGTGTTCTATGGAAAATTCATTAAGCACACATAGGCCCTGAAACTGATATTGGCATCATGGAGCCACAAAGGTCTCTCCACATGAAACTCACTGCAGATTTAGCATTTAAGTTATCGGAAATATCCTCCCCCCAAAGAAACTTTCATATGATGCTGTGGAGTCAGAATCTGGCAATCCCCCTGTTTCTAAGTGCATCTTTTTTCTTTTCTTTATGATATAGTTTGATCCTAAACATCATTACGGCTATGACGCCAGACTATGAATCGGAAGATCTGTGCTCAAAACAGGTGGCGACAGACAGACAGGAGGAGGAATACAGTGAAACTATGGCCCAATTAATGTGTTTGTATAGCACCTAGCACAATGGGATCTTGATCATTGTTGCAGTCTCTAGGCTAGATGTTTATAGAATAAAAAGTGTCCCTGGTTTGGCTTTTCAAAAGATCAGCGCTCCATGCAAGAGAATCTAAGGATGTTTTATAACATCTGTAGAGGACTAACTCTCAAACATTTTTCTCCCCTTCTCTCACTTTCTTTCTCTGCTAGTGTTCTAGTGTGAAGGCATATTTATTTTCATTTTGGTCCCCTAATCTTGCTGTCTCGCTGTGATTTATCATGCCAGATGGCCAAACAATAATCATTCTATTTCTTTTAAGCATACTTTTATCTACAGTAACTCCATATAATGCAAGCAGAGGTTCTGGTTTTTAAATATGTATGCGAGAATGGATATGTAATGAATATTTATAGATATTTAAAATGTAAATATGCTCCGTTCTGCAAAGGTGCGCCTCAGCTTGCAACCATTTCAGGAGGCGATAAGGTTAGACAGATCTTTGTTTTTGGGGTGTTTTTTGTTTTTGTTTTTTAAAGCTACCTATTTCTCAAGATTTAAAGGAAAAAAAACATTTACAAATTTCTCTTCTTCTTCTTCATGAAATTTTGAAGCAATGAATGTGAAAGGACTTGAATTGATAGAACTGTCCCTAGTTTAAAACAGCATCTCTGTTCAGCAATGCATTTAGTCATATTTTAGAAGACCATAGAGATCATCTAGTCTGACCTCCTGTAAAGCACAGGTAATAGACCTTCCCTGAAATAATTCCTAGAGCAGATCTTTTAGAAACACAACCACTCTTGATTTAAAGATGGTCAATCATGGAGAATCCACCACAACCTTCAATAAATTGTTCCAGTGCTTAATTACTCTGATTGTTAAAAATGTACGCCTTCTTTCCTGCCTGAATTTGGCTAGTTTCAACACCCAGCTGTGTTATACCTTGCTCAACTAGAGTGAATAGCCCCTTATTTAATATTTGTTCCCCATGTAGGTACTGTAGTCTGTAATCAAGTCATCAATTAACCTTCCCTTTGTTGAGATAAATAGAGTGAGGTCCCGGAATATATCACTGTAATCATTTTTGTGGTTTTGCTCTGAATTCTCTACATTTATAATCATTCAGTGCCTAAATCTGTAAGAGATACGCCAAGTGATGATATCCCAAATTTCCAATAACCAGTTCTATAAAGGCAGGTGATATTTAAGAACCTATTCTGAATAGGTTCTTAAACATCATGCACACAGCACCCCAACAACCCAGCACCCAAACTTCACAGTGCCCTCCATCGTGAAATTGACCCTCCTTGGTCAATTTCGGCGGCAGGGAGAATCACTCCCCGCAGTGAAATTGACCCTCCCTCGTCAATTTCGGCAGCGGGGAGCACTAAGAACCGGTTCGCTGAATTTTTTCTATTTTAAGAACCGGTTCGTGCGAACCGTTGCGAACCGGTTGGATATCATCACTGGATAAGCCTCTGCAGCCCCTCTCACTCACAAATGACTCGAAGACCCTCTGGTTCAGCAGTCACCCGTACAATTTATTTACAGTGCGTTTCTGCGTCCACCACCTTCATACAGGGCTTGGCTAGGGCTAGCAGCCTCTAGGGCTTCTCTGCTCCTTACGAGACAGGTAAAACCTCTTCACTCTGTTGGGCCCCTTCCTTTCCTCCATAAGCCCTACTTAGTCAGCCTGGAGGCTGCCTCCTATCCGCTAATCAGGTACGAACCACCTCAGCCCAGTTGGGTGGACAGCTGTCTCCCATTCCCTAATCAAATACAGGTCCTCCTAACCAGCTCTCATGCCCCTTAGTTAGCTGTGGCTGGCGTGACAGAGGGCTGGCTAGGGAGTTACCACCCCACACTCTGTCACAAAGTCCCAGCTTGTGTTAATGTCCCATATAAGTCAATGGGACTTAAGTATACACTTAGAGTTGAACCAGGGTTAAACTGTTTTTCTGGATTGTGATTTGGGTGATACACAATTATCTAGTCAAAGAGTAGGCAGAGGTCATGAAAGCTGCTTCCATTTGTCATCCTGCTGATGTATCTCAGCAGAGCACTCCTTTAGTGAGGCCATCTTCAGTGTGGGTGAGAGGCTCCTTTCCTGGGCAGCCTCTGGGCTTTCCACTGAGATGAACAACAACGGCACCAGAAGTTTGGGGGGCTTTTTTGTAAGATGTCTGGCTGCCATAGTGTGGAGCTGGATTGCACTGTGCTGTAACTCGCTTTCAATGTGCATGGTAATGAACAGCATTTTGTTTTCAGCAGGAGGCATTTGCCAACCTTATTTCCAAAGATGGACTAGCATATTGGCCCTTGGGTTATAGAATCATAGAGTTTTAGAGTTGGAAGGGACCTCAGGAGGTATCTAGTCCAACCCCCTGCTCAAAGCAGGACTAACCTCAGTTAAATAATCCCAGTGAGGGATTTGTCAGGCTGCAGTTTAAAAACCTCTAAAGATGGAGAGTCCACCACCTCCCTAGGTAACCCATTCCAGTGCTTCACCACCCTCCTAGTGAAAAACATTTTCCTAATGTCCAACCTAGACCTCTGCCACTGCAACTTTAGACCGTTGCTCCTTGTTGTGTCATCTGCTACCACTGAGAACAGCCTAGCTCCATCCTTCCAGGAACCCCCTTTCAGGTACTTAAAGGCTGCTATCAAATCCCCCCTCATTCTTCTCTTCAGCAGACTAAACAGGCCTAGTTCTTTCAGCCTCTCCTCATAAGTCTTGTGCTCCAGACCCCTAATCATTTTTGTTGCCCTGCGCAGGACTCTCTCCAACTTGTCCACATCCTTTTTGTAGTGGGGAGCCCAAAACTGGACACAATACTCCAAATGTGGCCTCACCAATGCCAAATAGAGGGGAATAATCACTTTGTGATCTGATGGCAATGCTCTTACTAACGCAACCCAATATGCCATTAGCCTTCTTGGCAACCAGGGCACACTGCTGACTAATATCCAGCTTCTTATCCACTGTAACCCCCAGATCCTTTTCTGCAGAAAAGGACATGTTATCCCAGTGCCCTGCTTCTTTACGGCCACAGGCTTCAAGTGGCAGCTGCTATAAATAAAGGTGGAAGAGCTGGCGACAGGACTCATGGGGGGCTGTCTGTAGTACCAAGGAAGAGCTACCTGGAGGAACAGGAGGAGTTCTTTCCCCAACAGCTGGCTAAGAAGCTGGAAAGGTCTCTAGCAACTTGGACCCATTGTTCTGAAGGGCCAGTTTTCGTTAGAGTCTTTTGTTTATAGATCAAGTAAATAAAGTCAGCTGAGTGGAAAGGGTCTTGGACTAGAATGCTGTTTGGAGCTTTTGTCATGCCAAACTGCCTAGTAGTTTACATCACTATAGCAATGGGATCCCAGGGAGCCATCTGTTGCCAGCCTGAAGCCATTCAAGGGTGATGGCAACCACATCGCCTCAACCTACTTGGCTCAGAGCCCCCAAATAAACTGATAAACAAGTTCACCAGGCATCAGGAGCAGCTACAGATCCATATCACACAAGAGGGATAAACAAATGCACAGGGGAGAGGATATAGCCCATAAGCTGTTTGTCTCTGTTGCCATGGCCATTAATTGATCCATCCTTAATGCTATTACATTTGATTCACTAACTCCCTGCTGCCAGTTTAACCATGCTACCTCCACTGTCCTCATGGTCCTTGCCTCCACCTTCTTCCGTCTTCTTTTACGTGCCCTTTCCTGTCCCCAATCCCTTTGTATCAGCTATTCTGCTCTCATACCTTCCCACATATCCATATCACTTCAGGTCTGCACACAGCAAAGTGGAAGGTGAGAGACAAAGAGAAATGTAAAAAAGAACAGAATTACAATCATAGTTCCAGATGGTGAAGAGGGTCAATGATGGGGAAAAAAGCCAGCAAGATGCTCACATAATAGATCTAAAGCACCCACTATGGTATCACCCATTCTGTCTTCTCCTACCCCTTTATTTGCCCACTGTCAATTTATTGGGCCAGATCCTCAGCTGGTGTAATACAGCATATTTCCATTGACAATCTAGATCACCAATCTCGCATTTAGACTATAAACTCTTTGGGGCAGAGGTTATATCTACTATGGCAGTGCTATATCTAGCACAACAGTCCCCTGTTCCTGATCGGGCCCCCTAGGTATTACTGCTTCAAAAATAGGAACTGTCAAACATTTTCAAAAGAAACATTTTCCAGTCCAGAAATGTGGTTAGGTGAAACAAAAATTTTCTGTGGGAAGAGGTTGATTAGGGCAGAATTTTCTATCAGGCAAGTTGAAAAGACTCCCATGATGCACCGCTGCAGCTCAGCTTCTGAAGGAGACCCCACTGTATCCTGGGAAATGTAGTTCGGGTGGGGTAGGAGAAAGGAGCACAAGCAATCTGTTGATGCTGGACACTTAGTGACCAGCGTGAATACCAGTGAGACATGGTATGCCCGATTTGGAGATCAGCAAGTTTTAAGTTGTGCAAGGTTTTCTATAGAGATACTAGTTGAAAACAAAGCCTAAAATTAACTACAATGTATCATACTCACTAAGCCAGGGAGCTAAGCAGTCACTCAGAAGGCAGTATACAAAAATGGCTTTCTTCAGGATCCTGCCAGGGAGTCAGTGGATCCTCTGGTCCGACCAGCACCTCCTCCAGAGTCAGGTTTTCTAAATAGTGACTTCTTATACCCTTC
>ML675632.1:12134358-12155398 GCA_007922155.1 Mesoclemmys tuberculata | reverse complement strand
GTGTGCACGGGCGTGTACCTGGCACGGTTTACCCCTCGCCCCGACACCTGCCCTTTTTGTGGCGCGAGGGAGACCCTAGCACACGCCTACTTAGAGTGCGCCAGGCTGCAGCCCCTCTTCTGGCTCCTCCAGAACCTCCTGTTGAGGTTCTGGCTGCATTTTTCTCCCCACCTGTTCATCTATGCACACCCCATCCGGAGGCCCATGAGGTCGCGAGACCTCCTCGTCAACCTCCTCCTAGCCCTGGCCAAGGCGGCCATCTATAACACCAGGGAGAGAAAGTTGGCCGAGGGAGGGCACTGTGACTGTGGGGCCTATTTTCGTTCCTCCATTCGTTCACGTATTCGGGTGGAGTTCCTCTGGGCGGAATCCGCCGGCTCCCTAGACACCTTCCGGGAGCAGTGGGCCCTGTCCGGAGCTCTTTGCTCGATATCTCCATTTGGTTCCCTTTGTTTGAATTTGTGACCCCCATAAGGGGAGTCTTGAGCGGTGGGGCGGACCCTACTGAGACTGGCACTGAGGTTTTTCCTCTGGGTCGGGCACGCGAAGAGGGATTGTGGTTGTGGTGGTGCTGGTGTTTGCACTTGAAGGATTTTTGGAATGTTTTAAAGAAGCAAAGTTTTGGGAATGTGGCTTATGTACGAGGGGTTGATGTATGTAGGATTTAATAAGGAATGTTTTAAGGAAGTAAAGTTGGAATGCGGCATGTGTATGTGGGGTTGGTGTATGTAGGATATGATAAGAATTGAAGCCCTTTAATTGTAATATTGAGTTGCTTTAGTTTTTTTAATGCGTTACTTGCCATTTTTATGTAGATTAATGTGGCTTAATTATGTAATGCTTATTACATGCTTCTGTATAAATAAATAGTAGCACCCTTACGTAGCCATCTGGCCTGACCCTGTCACAATACATTTGAATAAAGGAGGTAAGACTCACAATGGAAAAAGATGGATCTGGGAGAAAGCCGGGGCTGGTTTTAGCACAGTCCCAATTCCTCTAGAGCAGGATCTCACACCATTCCTTTTGACATCTCCAAAAGATCTGCAAGGGTGATCTTAGGTTAAAGCACTGAACCAGAACTTTGGAGAGCTGGATTCAATTCCCAGCTATGCCACAGATTTCCTGTGTGATCTTGGGCATGTCATTTCATCTTTGCCTCAGATCCCCACTTGAAAAATAGGCATAATATTTCCCTCACTGTAAGCATAAATTCATTAATGAGTCAGAAGTTGTCACCTAGTAGGGAGAATGTGGCCACAAGTACCTACCGGGTTTAGTGGATGGATAGTATTGTCAGAACCCACCCCTTCCTGCCCCACTACCTTGTTCAACACTGGGGTCTCTGGATTGCTAATAAGCCCTTTTGCCCCTCTAAGCTTCCTCTCATGACACTTGCCTATAAATATTGGTCAATCCGGGCTGCTTTTCTAAACCTTCTTTTGAGGGCCCTGGAGATCTCTTAAAAAGCCACCAGTTGGCTGTGCCTCCAGCTTCTTGACAAAACACTAAACTTATTGAACCCAATTAAACAAACAATCACATTCGGTAACCTCTCTCCTTCCTACTCCACTAGGGAAAGCCTGATCTTAGAGCCCAGCAATGTCACAGCCACAGAATCAGAGCAAAAGGCCACAGAATTTAAGGGACCACCAGATCTTCTAGCTTGTCCCCCTGTATGTTACTGGCCACCAACAATGCCCAGCACACTTCCTGATCACCATCTAGCTCCCCAAACCGCTCCGTGTTCTTGCTTCCTCTTCTCCTCAGGAGCCAACTGATAAGCCTTCAAATTCAACCCCCCAAAATTCTGAGTAAGCCGTCTGGGTGAAGTTTCCATCCACGAGTTCAAGTCTCATTGATTCCAGGCACCCAGCTGTGTGTGTAGTCTTTGTGCCACAATATAGCCTATTATAAAATTTCACTTCATACTCATTCTGTAACATCTCAGATCAAGCATTTTCAAGTTAATATAGTCCCTTATCCACAAAGACACAGAACCTTTCACTTCTAAATCACCGGATTCAGTCCAGCTCTTAGCTGGAAGTTGTTATTATCTAATGCCTGTCTGTTGACACATGTAAAGAGGTGGTGGCTCTACCGAGAAGGGAAACCACAACTAGAGACGTCAGCAGGGGGGCCAAGAACAGAGTAGATCTTGTTGGTTCCCACACCAGAATTGCCAAAGCAAGCGTGCCCTTTGGCAGACTGTGTGTGAATGTGTGGGAGCAAAGAGGCATCAGTCAATTAAAAAAACTGGTCTACAAAGCCATCATGTTGCCTACTCTGATGTATGCATGTGAAACCTGGACAGTGTACAGACGTCACGCTATGAAACTGAATCACTTTCACATTGGCTGTCTGAGGAAACTGAGGATGAGATGGTAGGACAAGGGTCCAGAGCCTGAGGTTCTCATATGGGCAGGTATTCCAAGCAGCCGTACTCTGTTGATGGAATCACAGATGAGATGGGCAGGCCTCGTCACCAGGACATCAGATGAGCGACAGCCAAATAAGATCTTTTACAGTGAGCTAATGGAGGGACAGCACTCTCAGGGAGGCCAGAAGAAACATTTCAAGGACTCCGGCAGAGTTTCAATGTTGACCAAGAGTTTTGGGAAGATCTCGCTCGTGATTAGTCTACCTGGCAAAGCCTCCTCCGTGCTGGAGCTACACTCTGAGTGGAGGAGAGCTACTGAAGCAGAGCAGAAGGGTCAACAGCATAAATCTTGTAACTGCAGCTTGTCCACTGTTAATCAAGTCACTCACCCACACTGAGCAGCATCTCTTGCTCAGTGTGCACAGACCATTCAAGCTCAAATTGGCCTTGATCAGCCACATGTGTTCACAGAAACCAAACCAACCAGCAATGTCACAATAATCTTCGAACCTGAAGGATGAACAACAGCATTTGTTTCCTACAGGTCAAGACTGAGGCAGAGAGGAAGGGAACAGAGTCATGGAAGCATAAAGTGTTACTGCCCATCTGTCTAAATACTTAGAACTGCTCTCCTTGGCATTATATCTGAGCATCTCTCAGTTATCAGTGTATTTATCCTCACAGCATCTAAAATAGGGAAGTAATAGTCTCATTTTACAGAGAGCAAACTAAGGCACTGAGTAGGTTACATGACTTGCCCAGGGTCACACAGGAAGTTTACACCGGAGATGAGAATTGAACCCAGGTCTTATGTCCCACTCCTGTACACTGTCCTCCCTGTGCTACATCTGTTTTCTGGATTGAGAGGACTTAATTTTTCATGGCTCTCTACCATTTGCCAACATGAAACTAACTTAGAAAAGGGTAAGGGGAAAAGCATTTCCATTTTGTTTAGAGAGAGATCTGACTTGTCAGATGGAAAGTGAAATTACAGGCCCTGACAGTCAGCACGGGCCCATTACTTTCCATGGAGCCTTAGGAACACAGAAACATCGAAATTGCAAGCATGGAACATAGCCAATGTCCATGTAGCCTGGTACTTTCTCTAACACTGGCCAGTACCAGATGCTGTAAAGGAAAGTGCAAGATAATCAACATGGGGTAACCTGACCCCATGAAGTTCTCATCCCAATCGATAATAGAGATTGACCGAAACCTTGAGTCTCAACATCCCTTCCACGTGTTTTGTTATAACACTATATAGTGTTGTCCATATAAATAGCAAATCCCGCTTTGAATATTATCAAGTTTGTGGCCCTGACAACATCCTGTGGCAATGAGTTCCGCAGTCTAATTGCATGGTGCGTGACTTCAATAGAATGATAGTAATTTGTGCTGTATGAGGGTCTGGCCCCTGTTGTATGCTGTTCTGATCATTGCTCTCAGCTTAGGGCTGTGGGCATACACAGTTTACGAGGGTAAATTAAATAAATAAATGCCTCAATCAGGAACCTTGAATCAAAAATAAGCAATAACTGGAAAATCAGCCAAAAAGGACCTGCTTAACATGCACCTTGAAATTCATAAATCCCAAGGCTGAAAGTTTAATCTTCCTCTCTGCCAATTTTTGCTCCCTTTAAGCATCTCATTACAGCTCCATGCCTGTTCCTTAGCAGTGAGGATACACTACTGTTTTCATAGCAGAGAAAGCCGTAGTCCCTGCCACAAGGATCTTACGAGTCCACAGGACTCCTCATGGACATGAGACCATCTGGGTGCATCCCTTTGGAGAATTGAAACCTTACATAGGCACAGTGTATACAGTTCCACACATGAATGATACACAGGGTCTCATCCTGAGAGCTGCGGAGGACCCCAGCTCCCATCAAAGTTAATGGGAGTTGTGATGCTCAGAATCCACATGTTTGAATGTCCACGTCAGTGGTGCAACAATTTCATTCCAACGTGTATTCACTTTCTCTTCCATGCACTGCATATTCACTGCTTGGTTGATTGCAAGGGAAAGGCTTCACATGGAAGTGTGGGTTTGAATGAAGGAGGGGGGATCTGATTCCCAAGGAGAGGCTGGAACTGCCAAGGGGCAGGGGACAGCATGAGAGAAGGATCCAGATCGGGCAGGAGGGCAATAGGTCAGAATGGGGGCAGAGAGCTGTGCAGAGCCTCGAATGTAAACGTAATAGAATTGTAACGGGTGCACAGTCCTCCCCAAGCGAATCTCTCTTCCACAGGAGAGCAGCTAACAGCGAGTGGAGTTAGTCCTTCCACTCCTGTAATGGAGCTCTGCAGTTCAGGTATGAAGAGCCAGGATTCCCAATGACCTTTGGGGGGAGTATTTACCTACGGAGCTTTGAATTCGATGAGGAGAGGAAGCCAGCGAAGGTGTTGAAGAGGGGAGAGACATGTCTGAGCAGCAAGTTAGATGAGTCTAGAAATTAGCCTTTGCTAGATTAAATTACACGATGCTATCTGGGGTCCCTGCCCTTCTCCCACTGAAGACAATGGGGGTTTGGCCAGTGGGAATGGAGGAGGTCTGTTGTATGGAAGACAATTACGAAGTGAGGAATCCTATTCTTTCTGCCTCTTAGGAAAAGTGTTGGGTACCAATATTGCAGCAAAATTCCCACTTGGGATTCAGGTCTAAGAGCTTGAAATTTGTGGACTCCACCCAAGTGTCCATCTTCCTGCATATTGGGAATGCCCTCGAGAGAGTCAATAGCCTTTCTGGGTCCCAGCAAAAACTACCAGTGAGCCTTCTCATTCCCACAAAGGCTGTCATAGACAACTGGGATTTCTATAGGAACAAACTGAAGAGCAACTGTGCAAGAATTTGTCAGTGGCTGGTTACAGATGTGTAGGATGCCAGAAAAGCAAATTCACGGAGCATAATGAATAGCCTATTAAAAGTTTGGAAAACAAGGCAAACTGTTTGGCTACCCAGAGCTGACATTAATTGAATGACAACACAGATTAATGTTTATGGGTTCCCTGATATTTACCTTCGTATACCAGTGGAGGGATGCATATTAAAGTCTGTACCTTGGGGATATTGCATTGTAGGAATCCAGGGTATAAATCGACCCACTTCTTCTTGCAGGTTATATCTGTGCATCTATCCGGATCCAACTGGAACAAGAGGAAAAGTTTCTTCTTGGTTTTTAATTGCCTTGTGTGCCTCTGTGTATTTTTAGATCTGCACTTCTTTTTATCGTAGTTGATGTCCAAGGCTGCATGAATCCATTAGGCCTTTTAAATATTCTTCTCTGTCTTGGGAGTCAGCGTTATGCTTCTGATTAATTTCAATTAGTTTAATCCAAGGTGAGGAAAATGTTTAGCAGAGACAAGTGGTGCATCATTGTTATTAATGCTGGCGAGGCTAATTGGAAAATTGTTGTGTTTCTCATATTGCCTGGAATTTGTCAACTTCTTTCAATACAGAGAAACAAGTATGTGGATTGGATTGCCTCGCAGGTAACAAAATAGCTTTGCAAACTGTGTCTCGAAGAACTTTTCTATTCTAGGAATCATTGACAAACTAAAAGGCGGTTTTATTTTATTTTGAGGTTGGTTTTTTTGTTTGTTTGTTTTTAACTGAGAGCTTGCTTTCATGTGTTCTATGAAAAAGCATACTAGAAGCTGTTTGATACATGGCTGCAGGGAATATCTTAGTGTCTAATGTGTTAAAGCAATGTTGTTGTATATCTGACCGTTTATAGCTCATCTCCTCTTCTATCCCTATCTTTCCCTGTTCATTAATGATTTCATTCCTTTATGAAAAGGTATTCTTACTTCATACTTGTCCATGGGTAGTGGAAGACTCCATTCAGCAAAGCATTCAAGCACATACTTGATTCCCACTGAATGACATGCTTAAGTCCTTTGTTGCATTGGAGCCAGAGTGCAAAACAGCCAAGAGAGTCTGCCCTTGAGTGACAGGTAGGCAGAGCTATCAGATTTAAAATCACATTCAAAATCATGGGCCTAATTCTAACCTCAGATCTAGGTGTGCAATTGTTATTGCCTCAATGTGAGCTGTGTGTGCTTATCACAAAGGAGCATTCAACCTTTTTCTATTCAAAATAATCTGAATAATAAATATGTCACACTTCTAACATCTTCTGCATGAGGATCTCAAGGAACATTATATTATTAAAATGAATAAAAGTACCACAGAACCTATTTAGGGCAAGTAGAGCCAGGCCTAGGACTAGGGCTCCGATGTGCTATGGTAATAAGAAAAATAAATGTTTACTCTAGCCTCATTTCACATATGGGGAAACTGAGGCACAGAGTGGTCTAGACCCACATTTTAAAAAGTTGGCTCTTATTCTGTATGTTTCAATGTTTATTTAGATGGATAAACTTACACTAATCGATCACTCATCTTAAGCTCTGGGTGCCTTTGGCAAACTACTTAAAAATATAGTTAATACATAAACAGACCAGCAAGACTGTGAGCTCTTTTGGACTGGGACCATCTTTTCATTCTGTTTTTGTTCAGTGCCTAGCACGGCGTGGTCACTGAGTGGAGCTCCTGCACTATTGTTACTGCAATACAAATAAATAATAAAAATGAGCACCCTAATGTAATGAGTGGATAACTCTCTAGATTAATTTCAGATGCTTCCATTTAAAGGGCATTCTGAAAATTTAGTCCTTAATGTTTTACAGCAAGTCAATAGAACCCAAATCTCCTGGTTCCCAGACCAGTGCTCTAGCTCCAAGACCATGCTCCACTGCTTTTTCACCCATTAAATTTCCCAGTCAGTTTCAACTGAATATAGAATTGTTCACTTCCTGCCCTGTCGTGTAGCATTGCCATGTACTCTTAGAGAGCTGCTGTTCCACCCTAGAAGTGGCTGCACATCAAGTAAGAAGATGATGACATTTAAAGAACCTGGAGTTAGCATTCCATTGAGACAACAAGCGCTACGGAACAGATTACTTTTTTCCTCCTTTCAGCAGGAAAACGTTCTCCTGACATCTTGATATTTCTGCGACCAGATGAAATAGGAAATGCAACGGTTAGTGAATATTCTCTTAAAATTCATAGAAGGTTGTAGATTCTCAATAAGGCTTTGATCTCAGTTTGGTTTAAGTGGATTGTGTCTGATTCAATGCACCCATTTCCTACAAGTGATATTTTTCACTAATTTATTCTACTGAAAGAGCATATGCTACTTAAAAAAAAGCCCCAAAACACTTCTCTCTTTCTGAAGTCACTGCCAACATTACTATGATTTGGAAAGCTGATTGTGTTCCCTTCTGTGATTTGGAAAGACCTGTAATCCTTCTGCCAATGGCTGCATTAGCAAGGACCAGGTCCTTCTTTCTAGGGATTCTGTACAATTTGCTTAATTTTGACTCAAACTCCCACCCAAGTAATCTGGGAATCTATATCCACTCTGGGAGCCTTTGGATAGGTAAATCTGTGCCCACTTCCAAGCACATTCAACAGAAGTTTAAACAAAAAGAACTTTACTGGGGGACAGAAAGGGAAAGGATACAGTGAACTGGGACAAATTTGCAATTTACCCCTTTCTACAACCTAATCTTCAAGGTGGTTGAGTCACAGTCTGAACAACTGGACCCGAGTGGCTGGTGCATTTTTGCCACTTCCCAAGCCCCCCAGTCACAGTTCGCAAATCTCCATTTTCCCCACTCAGTTCATGGGTCCAGGAAAACCAGGCTCCGTGTTCCAGGCAGCTCTGGGGCTCTACCACCTGTCCTGCTAGAATGATTTTAACAGCTAGGACAGGGTGGCCTCACCAGAGTCTTTAGGCCGATGCTGCAAACTCCTCTGCTCCCACCAGAGCCCACACAGCTGGTCTCAGTTCACTGCTCTCCTGATGTTCTCTCAGGGTGCCCAGCACCACAAGCCACCTTGTTACCCTCCCTTCCACAGGAAGAGAGACCACTGCTGGAGCTTAAACTACGTGTCAGCTCCCTACCACACCAGGCCGTCCAACTCACCAGCAAACTCCTTGAGACTCTGCCAGTCTTGACCTTGCCTTGCAGGTTACAAGCAGCAAACCCCAGTTCCCGAACCCCCTTGGAGGGCGTTCCTCTGCTGCTTCCAGCCCCCATCACAGGTCACCCAGAAATTGTCAGAATACACACCCACCGGTTGGCTCAGCTGAGGAAGCCCATCACACATTAATATGTCAGCACTGAGATGAATTTATAATAAAACAAGCATAAGTGCATTCACAACGGACGGGGACTTGAGTGATACTGAGCAGAGACCAGAGAACCCAAAAACGGCGACAAATAAAACAAAAGAATAAGCTTCTAAAAGTCTTTGTATGACCTCAGCAGGCCCCAAGCTTTGTCTAAAAGCAGTTCCCACTTGCAGATGTTTCTGAGCATCACCAACCAACCCACATGGGGATCCACCATTCATAGATGCGAAGAGCCCTGAAATCTTTGTTCCCTCAGTGATGGATAACAGGATGCTCTTTTGCTTCTCCGTATATTTCCCCAAACTCACTGTTTCATCCCTAGGGTTCTTCCCCTACTGTTGACTTGTGTGTAACTAGGGCTTCCATTGTTTTGGTTCCACCAATGTTTTGGTTCAATGCCTAACTTGCATTGGAGACAGGCAGAGAGCTGCCTTCCCTTCGGTCTACGAGCAAACCTTCTCTCTCTCTCCCTGTTAGGTCACGGACTTTATGCTTTAAAGTATCCATCAGCCCTCAGAGTATTAATACACATATTTTAGTATGATATTAAGCCCTTTGTTTCACTGGCTTTCATAAGAGACCTTTCTCAATGCACTTTTAGAGATAGTATTAAAAAGGGCAATAACTGTCCATTTGGGGAAGAGAGAAGAAGTTATTTGAGATGAGCTGGAGCTGTTACTGCTGCTGTTGTAGAAATCCTGTCATCCCAGGTGGTGTTTGGATTCAGCTGGCACTGGTAGAGATGGAGATATCATCTAGCTTCGTCTCTCGGGCCTGGTCTGCTCAGGACATTTCTGTGTATCCGGATGAAGGCCCAGGGCCCAAGGAAATGATAGAGGTAGCAGCCAAGATGGTGATGCTTACTCCGGTAGCCTCCATTTGTTCTTTTTTCCAAACTTTCCCAAAAATGCTTCCTTTTAAGGACCCCAAAAGGGTGTGATGGGTGGAACAGACCATCCCCTCATCATTTTGTCAATCAATTAGGCTAATAGCGGACAAACCAGTTTTGGTTAATTTCCAGTTCCACATCTTCTGTTTTAACGAGCATAATTGTAATAGTTTTTGGATTACAACCACGTGGCCTTTTTGATTTCAACTAATCCAGTTTCTCTGCTGGGTTTTCTGGCACTTGTTCCCATCCACATTTCTTATTCTGTGTTACTGTGACATTTTATGAATTTACATTCACATTTTACAGCTCAACTCAAAACTGGCTGGGGTAAATGTGTAGGCCTGATGGTCATAACAACACAGCTTACAACCAAAACAAGCAAGACAGAAAATGGATAGGAGGAGAAACTGAGGCATGAGGAAGGTAACATAACAGGTTAGAGACACAGCCAGGATTAGAATACATCTCTGCTGCCTCCTAGTGCAGTGTCTAGGGGGCTGGAGGGGTTAATCAGAAACAGATATGGCTTTTGGAAAAACCTAATTAAAATAATTACTGAAAGATCAAAACCAATAATTTCTTTTTACTTATTTCCTTTTTGCTTGGAAAACCTTGGGGCCTGATTCTAGTATTTGTTTACACAGGTGTAAAGGGAAAGGGAGCTGCAAATGGAGTCATGCAGGTGTAGATGAACTGTAAATGAATACAACATCTGGCCCCTTAGCTCTTGAAGCCCTTTTATACTGTAGCTTGATAGCTGCATTTAGGACTACAATATTGAGGCCTGAGCCTTCTGCCATTGAACTGCAGGCAAAACCCCAAACCTGACTACAACAGGACTACTTGTAGAAGATTCTACTCAAAATAAATGAGGATCTCTCAGTCTGGCCCACTGGAAGCCCTCAATTAGTACAAACGTGGGGATTTTGGTCATAATGATTTGATGGACATAGACTTTTTTATTTGAGAATTTCAAAGGGACTCCCAAACTATTAATTAAACACACATCACATGACCCTGATGGGATATTTCCCCATTTTACAGATGAGGCCACTGAGGCTCAATGAGCAGGAGCAGAACATGGGTAGCGTCCTGTTTCTTTTGATTTAAGTAACTTAAAAAGATGCCCACCAAAGTCTCTTTGAGTGATAACACACCATTAAAAATGCAATTAAGTCTCAGCAGCATTAAAATGATCAGTTGAACAGGAACCCAGCCAGACAGCCACCTACACACGCTCCATTCCTCTCTTCACAGTCTAGGAAACACATCCTCAGCCTCCTCCATAAACCCTATCGAACAGATGTCTTTTTCAGCATGCCTCAACAAGTAACTAAATTTGGACTATTTTGGATCAAGATCACTTCTTTAATACCGAGCTCTTGTTTGTTTATTTGACTCTCAGATCATTATTTTCACAGAAGAGGGGTATGGCTGTTGATAGTTTGTTTTTTCCATTCACTAAAATCATCTCCGCCCCGTTTCTTCAGGTGGTGTTCTGCCGAGGTCAGCAGTTCCGAAGGGCAGAGCTTGTTAGAGACATGAGTTGATCTCAAGATGCATGAAATCCCAAGGGGTTTTCACCCAGTGTATTTATTTCAAAGGCATATGTGAGCGAATGAGTCTGAGATAATTGAAACATAAAATCAATGATAATTACTTTGTGCTTAAGAACGCTCCCCAAGAATTTTGCCTGTGCCTTCAGCAATTTTCCAGCCAATGCTCAACTGCTGCATCTTTTCTTCCTTCCTCTTTGCAATTTGCTTAACAGGGTCATTTGTTTTCTGATATTTCTTTAGCACTGTTTTCTCCCCACCCATCTTCTTTAAAGCAATTGGATTATTTCTTTGGAGCTCAGCACCTTAACTTCTCCATGGTCATGTACGACAATGGACTATGCTGGCAGCTGTACCAGTTTACAAGACTGTGGCTCATTAGCTGCCTTTCATTCATTTGTGTGCACTGTTCCAAGTAATCCCCGTTTCACATGCACAGTTCAATGGTGGTGGGTTACAGGGACACCGTAGGGTCCAGTATAATGGGTCTGTCACTAAACCCTTCGGAAAATAGCCACTTCCTAAGGGGAACAGGCTATGCTGGTTATTGTGCATGGTCAGTATATCACTAGGTCTGTGGAGAGAGTGGTACTGTTGCTGCATCAGATCCTTGTTAAATCCAGCCTGGAGAACTGTGTGCAGCGCCTCTACCACGTGTGCACTGGAGAATTGGGCAATACAGGTGAAGCCAGCAATACAGGTCATGATGGCCTTAAGAAGCTGTAGGGCTTAAACGGGAAGGATCATTCTCCCTGGGGAACTGCAATGGGAATTTTTCAGACTGCGCATGGTGCTCATAGAATCTGTAGAGATTAGTTGTCGTAGATTTTGAAGTCTGCCGATGGACTAAAAACTGATCAAGGCAGGGCCCAAGGTGGGAAGGAGTTGGCTGTATCCAGCCAAGGACTCCACGAGTGAAACTTAAGATGTTTTCATTTACACATGGTCCCTATGCTTGATACGCCAGCTGGAGATGCTCCAGTCTTTCCCTCAGACAGACCCCCTATGCCAGAGGGCTGAAATGGGGCAATATAGGGTTGGCTCTGCATGCTCAGAGTTAGCCACAGATTCCCCCATGCCAGAAGAAATCCATTGCTGCCTATTAAAGGTGACTTTAAAGGGAGCAGCATGAAAGCAAATACCAAGATTGGCCCTACATGTCTTCAAGAAACAGCTGGATGTGTTTCTGGAGTAAGACATGATTGAAGAGTGGCCAATGTGTCTTAATTGCGCTGTGCAGCACAACCTGTTCCTGTGTCTAAAATGCCATAATTTGTTCATGAAGTGCCTCTTAGCGCAACACAGTGTCTCATCTTCCTGCAAGGTTTCCTCAGTTGTGCTGCTTTCCCAAGTCAGTGTAGCTGGGAATGGAAGGTAAACATGGGCCTTCATTACTCCTGCCTGCCTCGCCTCATCACATTCCTTCTCTGTGCCCAGTGGCTTTGAAGTGGCTGGAAGCTCTTCTCGCTGCCCTTTTAAAGAATGCCTTTGAAAGTGTAGTGTCTATATTGTAACCAGAGCTTTAAAATAACCATATGCAAAGGGTCTGTTGACACTGCAGCTGGGAGCCAGCCTCCCCACCTGGACAGACAGACTTGTGCTAGCAGGACTTACTCTATCACGCTAGAAAATAGTGATGTGGATGTTGTGGCACCGGCTGAGGCTTGTGCTAGCCACTCAAGCTTGGACCTGGGGATAGAGCTTCCCATGATACGTCCAATCCTTGGTCAATGCTGTGACATCCACAGAGCTTCTTTTAGTGCATTAGCATGAACTCTGCTCAAATAGGTCTATCTGTCCACGTGGGGAGTCACATTTCCATCTGTAGTGTAGACAGACCCCTCCCCGCCATGGGCCCAGGTATTTCTGGCCATGCACGGGGCATGGAAGGAGGATAAAATGGATGGAGCTGCTCCTTGTGTCCCAGCACAAGAGGCAGCCGTACAAAATGGCTGCTGGTTGCCGTCTTGGTCACTGTCAGGGACCTGCAGAGATAAACATGTGGGTTTCTGCAGCCTGAGCTCAAGAGCCGGGCTGGGAGGAAGGGGACACCACACACATTGCCCAGCAGGTTACACTCACGCTACCTACATCCATATGCATGGTGGAGTGTTTCCTAGGACTCATGATGGTGCTGCTCAACACAAAGAGGGCATATATCTGGGGAGGCTAGGAGCACAATGCTTCCTCACCATCCATGCAGCACCTACTTGCAAAGTGGTCTCTAATTTTGGGTGCTTCCAGTTTCTGGCGCCCAGCTGGAGATATCTTGAGCAGGTGCAAATTATTTGCCCTGATCTTAGGCTAAGAGCTGGCCTCTTTACTTTCACAACCGTCAGTGCTGCTTTTGCTCCATTTTCTGGCTATGGGACAAATGCTCCAAGAGGCAACCTGGCAAACTTCTCATCTGAGCACTGCAATTAATAATTAATAAACTTCCTATTTAAAAGGAATGCCCTGTCCCATGTGCTAGGTGCTATACAAACATTGTTGAAGATAGGGCCCCTGCCCTGAAAAGCTTAAACCTAAGAAAACAAGTGAGATAAAGGATGTGGGGTAAGATACAATCAAATACACAAAGTGTTATGTCAATAGGCATTTTCTTTTAGTAGTGTTTTGTTATTGCAAATAGGTAGGGTCAGTGTCAGCTCAGTCTAGCCATCAGCAATGTGCTCTTCTTCTACAGTCCTGGAACAAAACCCACAAGTCATCTTCATCTTCTTTAACACTTAGCCAGTCAGTCAGCTATAGTGATTGTTCAACATTTAGTCCATTCCTTTGCAGCCACATGGGCTTGAGAGGCTGAGAGTCCAACATCGGAACAGACTTGATGAACCCATGTAATAGGGGGGTCTGCCCGTTGGCCGCTCCACCCCCTGGTTAGTAGAATTTTATTCCGGGTGTTACAAGCCACCTGGAGAATGGTGTTTGCTGGAACGTCTTGTGGCATTTTCGCGACATGTTCAGAAAGCGTAAGATGCCATCTGTGGACAATGGCCCCAATAGTCTGTAGAATGGAGCAACTATAAACACCTGCATTACAAATCAAGTCATTCACTTTATGCCCACTATACGATGATCACATTTTGTGAGGCTGTTTTGCCCAGTTGAGCAGCATAGAGTCCATGTTTCGCAACCATACAACAGTATGGAGAGGGTACAGCTCAAATAGATCCTGGACTTGGTAGTCATGGCAAGATGATGTTGATTCCATATTCATTGTAAATGACCCATGGCAGATGCTGTAATGCCAGGTTCAGTGGAGAACCTCGGTGTGAGTTGGAAGAACTGGTGAGTATAGAACCCAAATAGCAAAGGCTAGAGATTGCTTCAACAGTTTCATTATTCAAAGAGATTGGAGTCATGGGTGGACCTGCTCCTAGATTTTGCAGCTTTGTATTTGACCATGAAACGTGGAGGTCAACTTTAGCCAACTCCTGCTCTATTTGCTGTCTCATCTCAGTGGGATGAGGTATTCTTTGTTCGTTTTTGCTTTTGATCAACGTAAAGCTCCTCCTCTACTCTCAGCTGTAGATTCCCTGCCGATGACATCTTCCCCCAGCACAAATGTAACAGGCTCCTGTCAAAGCACCCCCAGGGGATGCGCGTCCTCCGATGTCGGCAAGCACATCTGTAGTAAACTTGATGATGTATGCAGCCGGGACCTCCGCCAAGCCATCAGAATTGCAATCTGGAACACTGCAGCTCTTCATAGGGTGGTCATCAGGTCACTGTCTCACACGAAATGGACCATCACAGGCCTAACAGAAGCAAGGCTGATAGATCACGGATGCCATGAAGTGAAAGATTCATCACTTATGTATTCCGGTGGCCTCAACCACTTACATGGAGTAGCACTGCTACTGCATGGTGAGGCCAAGTCCTCCTTGATAACTTGGACATGCGTGTCTTTAAACAAGTCCACTCTTCACATTTGAAATCTTGCTTCTGGCCACTGCAGGACTGGGGCTAGCTGCAGTCAGAGAAGAGACTTAATTTAGACTGTCAGTCCCATGATGTTCCAGGCTTGCCAGCTTCATGATGAAGAGCAAGATAAATTTATGCTTGTTTCATGCTGCCTTGCAGCATGTTTGAAACAGTACAAAATAATAAAAGATGCTGTAGCTAGTAATGCACACCCTGACATTTCAATCCAGATGCATCCTCCTTGCAAGGTGTGTGCGCACACACTGAAACCATGTGCCATCTGTGAGGGATTCTAGTTGCTTTCAAGCAATGGAATAAATATACCACACCTTTGTGCTTCTCCAAGCACTAGTTTGGCTGCATTTGCTGAAGATACAACAGAGCATATTCTTCGGTTTCACTTAAAAATTGTCCAGGGATGACATCCATTAAATCCTGGCACTATGCATAGACTCTATGTGCTGGTGGGATATTGAGCTAGCTATATGTATTGCAGGGAATTTATCTGCCCAGGCTGAAGCATACAAAATGTTTTTTGCAACTCGTAATGCCTCAGGATAGGCTTCAATCTGCCTCCATTGCAATCAGTGGGAACACTTCCATTCACGTCAGTTGGCTCCCTTTCACCTTGCTCCTCTTAATTATTAAACAGCTGTTGCATTGCAGCGGTCGAAAGAGTTCAGGATGTGGCCAAACAGACAGTTTCCCTCTAGCGCAGCCAGACCTGAAATCTTTGGAAAATTGGGGTGCAGAGCGGCAGCCGTGCAGCTGAGCTTCTGGATTTGTAGGAAGGACATCATCAAATTTTGCATTTAAGAGAAAATTAATCTGTCTCCTGGATGGAGTGGCAAGGAGAGCTCTGAGGGCGACAGCAGCGGGCAATAGAAATCTGAAAACCTTTATAATGGAGTGGTGCAGGGCTTTGGTCAGGAATTTCTCTTCTGGCTGCATGCAAGGTGTGGGCCCATGTGCGAGGGCATTATTTGATATGGCCAGATTGTACCATTGGGACACAGTGAGAGGGAGGATGCCAAGAGCCTCACACTGCTGCACGTGTGTTTTCCATCACGATACACTGTTGCCCCACCGTACGCACAAACCGTTGGTGCTGCTTGAGTATCCAGAGGGAGATGCTGTGTGGTTGAAGGGGAGCAGAAGCAAGCTCGGTTCTCCTCATGCGCTTGGAGCTCAGATAAGAATTCAGGCTCCGAGTGTGCCTTGAACTCCCTTTGGTGCCGTTCTTCTCTGATCCCAGGACGGAGCTGTGCAGGACCAATACACAGCCTACAGATGCTATGGCTGGGATCTATTTTATTCTTTAGAGGACGAACCAACAAAACCTCTGTGGCACTTGGGTTCCAAATGTAGGTGATAACTACCATAGAAATACCATGGCTACATAATAGCTAGATTCGATAGGTATTCAGCTATGTCATTAGATAAGAGATATAGGTAGATAAAAGAAGTGATATAATTATGCCTAGGAGTGTAGATATAGACAGATTGAGCAAGTTAGCCTGCTACCGTTAGTTCCAGAATAATAGGGATTCTGGTCTCTGAAAAAGCTTCCTTATTAAATATAGTCTCTGTTTTCCATATGATTGTCTCTCTCTCAGCAGGAACAAATGAGGCTTTTATAAGGTAATATAAACGGCTCTGGCCTTTTGTTTCTACAGAGCATCTGAATCAATAAGCTTTGGGACTATACTGAAGCCAAGGTAGAACAAACATGGTAACACTGATGAAACAGCTTTAATTGAAATCCCTTTAAGCTCTGATTAGGTGATGTTGCAGTTTCAGGGTAAAGTAGACCTGTATCCCCCACACTGTGATCTGTTCCAGGAGTGCCCAGTCAGGTCTCAGGTCTCTTGCTGTCACCCATCTCTGGGCACAGACCATTGTCATACTCCCTTCTCTTTCTTTCTTTCTTTCAAGGCTACACTACCCTCTTCCTTTCACTTTGATCTCCTCAGCCAGCCAGTCTGCAGAAAGGACAGTCCCTGTGTGTTGCTTTCTCTCTCCAAGAGCTAGGAATAGCTTGTCGTCAGCAGTGACCTGTGTCCACATAGCTCTTTCTAAGCAAGCACATTAATTTTTAAAAGGTAAAAACATGACAGAAAAGATAGAAACAGTAAGAGTTCCCATCTTCATGCTAAAAACTTACCAGAGATCACCCACTAGTAGGCCAAAGTCTTTCCAAGTCTTCCATGAGAATGGAGGCCCTTGGACAGAAGGCCCTGTACATTTGCTGGCTCAGAAAGAAGGCCCTGAGCTAGCTTAAACTCAGCTATTTTATATCAAAAGCCCTTTTCTTTGTCTGTTGGTGTCTGGAAGGCCTAGTTTGAAGCAGCATATGCAAGCCTTTCCACCTCTGATGGTGGAACCTCTTTGGAGGTGTTGACAACCTAAGTGATTCGTTTTAATTCCACCCTTAGTCTAAAGTTCCTCAAAGCTGGAGGAGTTTGGACCTAGGGTTCTGGTCTGGGCCCCTTTCTGGTCAAAGTTAGTTATGGGTGAGCCCTAGAAAACCTCAGAGGATCTGTGTTTCTCAGGAAAGTTTTGGAGTCTTTCTAGATTTCCCTTAAACCTCTTTAGTCTGGGAACCAGACTAGAAAACATATGAAACTAGGCTCTTGTGAGTTATTCAGTTGTCCCTGATTCACCTCATATAGACACAACACAGGCAACTCCTGTTCTCATAAGATGTACGCATTTCCACCTCCTGCCCTAGGTGAAATCATGAAGCAGAGAAATGAGGTCTCAGTTAGTTCCTGGGAGACAAGTATCCACATCACCACAAGCTGTGACATTATCTGGAGTCCATATTGAAAGACTGAGTAGCAAGGACAAGAATAGAATGGCTTTGCGAGATTCAAGCCATACTATCTCCTCCATGACTGAAAATATATGGAAGGGTGGGGCTTACATTAATAGATACTGTAACCCTGGGGGTTACAGTAGACAAGAAGCCACATATGAGTCAACAGTGTGCCCTTGTTGCCAAGAAGGCTAACAGCATATTGGTCTGCATTAGTAGGCGCATTGTCAGCAGATTGAAGGAAGTGATTATTCCCCTCTATACGGCACTGGTGAGGCCACGTCTAGAGTACTGTGTCCAGTTTTGGGCCCCCACTATAGGAAGGATGTAGACAAATTGGAGAAAATCCAGAGTAGAGCAACAGAAATGATTAGGGGGCTGGAGCACATCACTTATGAGGAGAGGCTGAGGGAACTAGGCTTGTTTAGCCTGCAGAAGAGAAGAGTGAGGAGAATGGTCTCAAGTTCCAGTGGGGAAGGTCTCAGCTGGACATTAGGAAAACCTTTTTCACTAGAAGGGTGGTGAAGCACTGGAATGGGTTACCTAGGGAAGTGATGGAATCTCCATCCTTAGGGGTTTTCAGGCCCAGCTTGACAAAGCCTTGGTTGGGATGATTTACATGGGGTTGGTCCTGCTTTGCGCAAGAGAAGGGACCAGATGACCTCCTGAGGTCCATTCCAACCCTAATCTTCTATAATTTATGTTTATCTCCTAGGTAGGTGACCTCTCTGGGAAATGTGGATCAGACAAGGATTCATTGATTCATAGAGTTTGAGGTCAAAAGAGACCATTATGATCATCTAATCTAATCTGTATATCACAGGCCATAGAATTTCACCGTTACCCCAGCATTGAGCCCAATAACTTGAGTTTGGCTAAAGAGTGTCTTCCAGTCTTGCTTTGAGGACACCAAGAAAAAAATCAACCACTTCTCCTGGTTGTTTAATCGCCTTCTGTGACAGTCAGCGTCCGGACACCCCAACGGTAAAATAGGGGGTTTGAAACCTAGAAGAATAAGCAGTTGAATCAGTTGATCATTTACAATATGTTATTGTGCTATAAAAATACGTTGAGTAAGATCTTTTATAAAAGCTTGCAATGTTCTGAACTTGAAGGTCATTACGGGAGGTACACAGACTGTGGTTATGAATGTACATATTTGTGCAGATCTAAAACTGCCCTCAGAATTTGTACTGCCACATTCACCACCCCCTTACAGCAGGGCAGTGGGCAGTCAGGCACGAGTTGGGGGCTGCCTCCCCAATCAGAGGCCCTCAGCACTGAGAAGATGTTGGAGCTCCTGGTGATGGACCGGTATACAAGGGGTCTACTGTTGAACCTCCATGCTTGGGTTGGACAGAATGACCCCTCCACCTACAATGAGATGGTTGCCCTGGTTGAGAGACAGCTGGCAGCCCGTGAGCTGGCCACGACCCTCCAGGAAAAGACATGGTGGGCACAGAATCCAGTCCCCAAACCCAGTTCCTGGACTGCTAGGGGACCCAGGAGAATGGGAACTGAGCACAAGGATGAGGTGTGGCCTGACATCAGGAAAGGGCCAGGGGAACTCTGGGAGCAAGGATGTGGGGAGGTGACCAGATAGCCCAAGGTGGGAGCGGGAGGGGGAAGGGGGGAAGACAGCCTAAGGCACTGCTGCTATGAATGCGGGGGACTGGGGAACATAGAAGCCCAGTGCCCTAACAAGGAGGAGCCCATGCAGTGCTATCTAGGGGATTACGGGGGGTACTGTGATCTCCTCGGTTTGGTAGGGGTTGTAACAGTCTCCCATGGATATACAAGGCCAGTAAAAATGAATGTCATTGACACCAAGGCCCTAGTAGATTTGGGAAGTGCAGTGACGCTGGTCTCTGGGAAATGGGTAGGGCGAGACCAGCTGACCCGGGCCAAAAGCACAGGAGTGACCAGCGTACACGGGACTGTAAATCTGTACCTCTCAATCCCAGTACAAATCAAGATCCAGGGGAATACCACCTGGGTGATGGCAGGGGTGGTGCGAAGGCTTCCCTTGATTGGTAGGGATTTTCCAGGGTTAGAGAACCTACTCCCACCCATGGAGATCGGGCTGGGCAACAAACCCCAGGTGAAGACCGAGGTACAGACAATCAGCCCTGCCCCTGTTTTTGCGGAATTCACCCAAGAACTATTCTCATTCCCCAGAAGACCCTGGAAATCCCAGCGGGAAAAGAGGGCAGATAAAACCTTAGGCATTCAGATACTGGCTGAAAGCTGCCCTGGTTGGTAGATGAGCCCGTTTGGGAGGCCAGGAGACCGCTCAGCCTAGTGAGGATACGGAGATGGTTTCCAGCACTAGCAGGAGCAATCCTGAGGATGAAAGCAAAGTTGGGCCACTAGAGGTAGGCCAGTTAGGTGCCCTGCTGGGGAATTTTGGGCAAGACCAAGCCAAAAACCCAGTATATGTAAATGTGAGGGAGGAGGTAGCAGAGAGAGATGGTGTGCCCGTGGAGGGCAAGATCAAGGGCCCAGGCCCGTACTATATCCTGAGACATGACCTGCTGTACCGGGTGGCACAAATACAGGGGAAGGAGGTAGAGCAACTCTTGGTGCCATGGAAACACACCAAGGCAGTATTGGAGCTGGCTCATAGTCATTTGCTTGGGGGACATTTAGGAGCAGATAAGACCGTGGCCCAAATTCTGAGAAGGTTCTACTGGCCAGGACTATGGGTGGAGGTCCAGCGATACTGCCTCTTCTGCCTGGAATGCCAATTGCCTCACTTGCGAGCCCCGTTAGTGCCCCTACCCATTATTGAAGTTCCCTTTGAAAGGATCGCCATGGATCTGGTGGGGCCACTAGAACGATCAGCACACGGCCATCGAAGTATGCTCGTCATCGTGGACTATGTCACCCGGTATATCCTGAAGCCATTCCACTAAGAAACCCCACATCCAAGGCAATCGCAAAGGAACTCCTCCAGATCTTCGCCTGAGTGGGCATTCCCAAGGAGATCTTGAGAGATCAAGGGCCCCTCTTTATGTCCAAGTTAATGAAAGATCTTTGTACCCTGCTGCGCATCCAGGCCCTGCGGACCTCAGTGTATCATCGGCAAATGGACAGCCTGGTCGAGAGGTTTAATCGCACCCTCAAGAGCACGATCTGGAAGGTAGTGGCACAGGATGGGAAGGATTGGGATGCCCTATTAGCCTACCTGATGTTTGCGACACAAGAGGTTCCTCAGGCATCCACGGGTTTCTCCCCCTTTGACACCAGTAAGGCCCCACCCAGGTG
>ML675632.1:12063835-12129550 GCA_007922155.1 Mesoclemmys tuberculata | reverse complement strand
ATTCATTTGACTTTAAGAAAGTAACAGCTCATGGCACAGAGAGTCAACACGGCAAGATATCCCTCCATAGAAATGTGTTATTTTCATCTCTCAGTGTTGGATGTGTAATGACAGAAAGGATGATACACACACAAAACACACACATATCAAACCTGCCTTTATCGCTCTGCTGATTGCAATGTCACTGCTAAATTAATAACAGCTAGCCAGAGAATAGCAGACTCCATTTCTTTGCGGAGAAGGATTCACGCCGCTCTGCTAAACACTCGTATCCCAGCATGCTGCTAGCATGGCGTGTTAGGCTTTTGGCTTTCAGAAAAATGGTAAGATCAAGTTCTTCCCCATTGAGAGTCTTATGCATTTATTTGTGCTTCTCTATAGGCGCCATCACTGCAATACCTGGCCACATGAAGGTTAACTAAAATTAAGATTTCACTACAGCTGTTTTCACTGTAGCATTGTTAATTACATTGGAGTATGGCCAGGATATTATACCAACACATTCTACCTGCCCAAGGGACACCAGGAATAAACCCTTGGGACCACGTTCTCAGATGCCGATAATCCATGTAGCTCCATTTTGGCCCACAAATTGTCAAGAAAGTTCGTTTTTGACAAACATACACAAGCAGGGACTTTGTTTCCCAAGCTGCCTTTGCCACAAAAGGCCTGAAGTCTTATTCTTTCAAAATGAAAGCTGGGATAGATTTAAACACCATAACTGCCTTTTGGAAACCACGGATGAAGGTGGCAGCTGGTTTCATAGATTCAGGAGGACAGAGATGTCTCCATGCCACACATTAACTCAAAAGTGGGATTGTTTTAGGTGTCTCCATGTCATTTTGTGTATATTCCTTTGAGCCACTAATAGCGAATCACTGGGGAAAATGAGGGAACAGATCTTTGCCCCATTATTGAACAAGAGCTAGACCTACAGCAACATAAAAATCTTTGCAGTTCCCCTCCTGAATGAATGCTGTGAGTATTCCAATCCATGTGACTTTTGTTACTGCATTAAGAAGCCTGCTCATTTAACCCTGGACCATTTACTGTTTGGAGAATCTCATCGCTAATTCTTGGAAAAGTCTTTTTCCAACAAAGCAATTATATCCCTAGGTATGTCTTATTAAGAACACAGTAGCAGTAGAGTACTGAAGAGGCATTTCCCTACGGGGAAAATATGAGTCCTGGAAAGGCTTCTTTGGTAAAATTCCCTGCTAAAGGCAACAGAGGAAGCTCTCAGGAGAGACACTCACACCAGAAGTTGCAGGAAGACTGGCTATGGAGATGTTTGTGTATATCATTCATAGGCAGTGACCTGCTCTGCTATGATGAAGAGTTATACCCCTCCCATCTTCTCTCCAAATCTCATCTGCTCACCCATCAGAAGCAGCATGCTGACCATCGGGGTGTTTATGCAAATTTCACCCATTAAAGCCATTAATGTCTACCTATAACTAGCTAAGTGGTGAATGTACCAATGAGTAGCTACTACTACTTCTATGTCAGGCCATCTCCACCACCCAGTGGGAACCCTATGAAATTAATGCACTGGAAGTGAAGTAGCCTATCTACACCACATAGTATTTGTGTACCCAAGCACAGGATCCTGCTCCTTGTTTCAGTAAAAGCAAAAACGTCCATCTGTAGTTCATAGTAGCAGATGAAATAGCCATCAAAAGCACAAGAGAATCCCCTTGTTCTTTAATATTAGCTGTGTGAGGCAGACATTTAATTTAATACAGATTTTGTTCATCTGATGCCAGCAAAACACTTTCTCTGAAAAGACTGTCTATGCAGTCTTTAAATAGACACTGGGAGTAAAGAGAAAAGAAGCTTCCTCACAGCTTGTAATATTAGTAGTATTGTGGGAGCAAAGTATATACCTATTCAGGTGAGTGAAGTTAGAGAAGGAAGAACTGAGAACAAAAGCTTTCTTGGCTATAGAAGCTTCATAAGGTTTCTTAATAACTATGGAAGCTTATCAAAAAGCTTTACATAAAACCTGCGCCTTCTCTAAGTGTTCCACTTCTTACTAGACCCCAACTCTATACTGTTCTGTAAGAATTTCTCTTTTCAATAGCAAGAAACTTTCTAGCCTACTATCTCAGAACTACCTAGAAGAAACCCAAGAAC
The DNA here is from genome assembly GCA_007922155.1 of Mesoclemmys tuberculata. NCBI lineage: Eukaryota > Metazoa > Chordata > Testudines > Chelidae > Mesoclemmys > Mesoclemmys tuberculata. The sequence goes on along the minus strand of ML675632.1, from coordinate 12,127,414 downwards.
TTGAGTAAACACCTGGATCCAGTTTTATAAGGGATCTCATTAGCTCTAATTGGGGTGGGGACACAGGACTGTTTAGTTCAGCTGTGGGCTATTTTGAGCTCCACTTGCAATTAGAAAACCCTTCATTTGGGAGCTGATGGAAAGATAGAGAAAGGGGGTGGAATACAGAGTTTGCCTTTGTGGGGGAGGCTGAAGAAATATATTCTTTTAGCTAGAAGCTTTTCTCTCTTCCTTCTTCACTCCAGTTCCCAGTAGAAGGGGCCATATCTAGTGAAGCACTCTGTGATTTTTAGTAAGTGCATTCTGCTTGCATGTAACTTTTAGTCTGCTCTAGTAAACCATTTTTACAGAATAGTCATAGCCATGGGAGTGCCTGATCTATCCCATGCCATTTAATTATCAGTCGAGCTCTTATAAGATGGGCTTCTAGCTTTGTTTGTTTGAGAGGTGGTGATTAGTTAGGTTGTATTTACTTTAAAACACAGGCCTTTATTTTCATGATAAATTGATAGAAAATGTTTTCATTAGGTGTAGATCAAAAGGACCAGGTTCTGATTTCTGACACAGTTTAAACTCAGAGTGGTTCCACTGACTGCAATAGAGATTTACTGGATCTGGATGGAATCTGGCTTCAGGGATGGTGGTATTCTATGATAGACTAAAAGAGGATTAACTTCTTCATATTCAGAGAACTCTATATCTGCCAGGGGGAATGAGACCCTCCTTTTCCCCAAGCCCAGTCACCAGCTACCTACAGGCGTGTCCCCTCTACCTCACTGAGGATAGCTGAATGCTCTGTTCTCCTTACATGCCGCCTCCTTGCTTTCGTTAGGTATTACAGACACTACAGGGTTTTATACATTAATGGTGTTTAATCGTATGCTGCATCCTGGGAAAGGCACTCCTAGTGTCACAGCAAAATGCAGTGTGGAACAGAATGTTTAGCATAAATAGATAACACAGATCATAAGGGGCAATTCAAGGTAACCTGGCTTGTTAACATCTCTGTCATTACAGGATGAAAATGGGAGTTGTGGGTTATAGATTGTTGTAGTAAACCATAAATCCAATGTCTCTGTTCAAGCCAGGATTTTGAGTGTCTACCAGAATAATGAATTTAAGCTCCTGGGCTCATCTTTTGGAAGTGTTGTGCAGGTTTCCTTTGAGGATGAGGAGTGAGAGGTCAGATACAGAGCAATTGATTTGTGAAAAGTATCTCCCCACAGGTGACAAGGTGTTTTTGTGTCTCCTTTTCCCATGTGAGTTTATGTTAGAGTGTAGTGACTGTCTGGTTTCACCCACAGAGTTGTTGTTGGGGTACGTAGAGCACTGGATGAAGTCCACCACACATTGTGATAGCCGTGTGGGATTCATGGATCTTGGTGTGTGCTGGTGGGAGTTGATCATAGCAGTAATGGAGATACATCTGCAGGTTTTTCATCTATTGTTCTGGCAGGGTCTGGCGTCACTTTGAGTTGATGTGTCCTGGTATGTGGGGCTACAATAGCACTGGCTCCACAACTGAAACAAGACGCGTTGCAATTATTGAAATGTTTCAATTGACCCAAGCCCAAATATTTTTGATTTGGAAAAGTTTTCAAGATTTTTTTTTTTTTTGACTTTTCATCCCAATGCAAATCAATGGCAAACGGATGAACAGAATCCAAGACCACCGCTCACCTCTCTTCCTAAATGCATGTATATGTATGTGACACACATTCTGGCTGCCCTTAAACTGGCAGGAGTTGAAGATAGATGAGTGAAAGTGTTATACCTGCAGCTAAAAAGATAAGGGAGGTGATGGTGGATGAAAGAAGAAGTGTTGATTAATTCTTCGAAGGCTGTTTGATGCCTTTAATTTTGTCTTTTGGCAGTGCTGTTAATCTCAGGGAAACAGTAGAATATGTGGCTCAGTGTGCTGAAAAACCCTGGAGCCTTCTAGGTGCTGATTTGCTGACTGCACCTCATCTCCCCAGAAGGCAACATGAGCGGTGTTTAAAGTGACTTCAAAAACAGTAGGGAAGGCATTACCCCAGAAGAGTCTGCTGTAGCTTTCTGTTTACTATGCTTTCCCTTTGCTTACAGCCATGCTACCTTGGGCCAGGATCTTCTTGGATCTCACCAGCTAAACACAGTTAAGCTTGGTCTTCGCTGGGATGTAACAATCATGCACTACCTCCCAGCTAGGACATTTTCTTGACTCCCAGCTGGAAATTGCCTTTGTTCGCTTTCACTCCATTGCCCCCAGCAATGCCCCGGGCCTTCTTGCGTAGGTGATGATCAATTCCAAACACTCTCCGCTCACTTATTATCACCAACTGATCAAGTCTCACCAGGAGATAACCGCCTGATGTTACCGCATACAAAATCACCCTCCCATCCCCTTGCCAAACACAAGAGACAGATGCATCCAAGGTCATTTAGTTTGGTGGCCTTTTTAGTATTGAGGGGGAACCTGCTCCATTTCCATAGGAAATTTATTCTCATGGCAGCCAGTGTACAGGGAATTTATCCTTTTTGTCAGTTTTATTCCTTTCAGTCATTAAAGCGTAAGTGGTTTTTGCAGGGTTATGGCGTATTTGGCAGTTTGGTGTGCTATAAAATATCATTTCTTTACACTTTAATTCCTTAAACGTTTCCAATTATTTTTGGGGTGTGCATCATTCTAGTTCAGGGTACACATAGCTTTAATCAGTTCTTCACTGGGCCTGGATTTCCTCCTGGCTCCATTTTATGATTTAGCCTGTTGACGATTTACCTTTTTTTTTTTAATTTAAAAATGAGTGTAACGCTGCTTAAAAGGGCAAAGATTGTTTCCTGTTCAGTCCCAGGTGCTGCTGCAATGTGCTACCCCCTAAGTGATCCTCTCCCCTCACCCGGAGGGATCAGCTCTATGGCAGAAAGAATTGCTCTAATTCAGCATCCAGGGCCTGTTCAGTTGGCTGAAGCTGCCCACAAGGTTGTCAATCACTATCATTAATGATCACCAATAATAAATAGGGTGATTTATTTAGTTATCGCCATAGATGTGCCTGGCACTTCACAGAACCAGGGAGTGACATTTTCCCCCCAGCCAAACACCTAGCATGAACACATTGGACTGTTACACCAGTTTGCGTTCCCTGGAATGGCTGCACAAGGAAGAAGAGAATCTGGTTCCTTGGCCCTGCCCTTGCTTGCTTACAACCTGTGGGTTTGCTCCTGTGTTGCCTAATCTAGGGATTGTGGATTAATTATATTGATTACTTAAGAGTTCCCAGTTAGCTGTCTGAGGTCTGATGTGTTCTTGTCCAAAGATCAGGCCCGGTATTATTAAAATGACTGTTCGGTTAGGAACCCCAATGTGCATGGTTGCAACATGCACACTGAGGAACGTCCTTCTGTATTTGTAATGGTTTTATTAGTGCAGTTAGCAAAGTCAACCAACACACTAACCCAGCAAGGAAGCTGGAGATGATACAGAATGTACATCTGCACATCCACATACTTGCAGAACAACCTGTAATATTAGCCATCATCCTCTCACCTCTCAAGGGCTACAACTCTCCATTCCCAAGCACACAGGCTGGGATACAACTTTTATACTATTATATGCAGACCCACTATGCCTAAGGCATATTCAATAAGGGTTTCTCCCCTCTTCCTGGTTTGTGTTTCCGTACCCTACTAATGTTGGGGTGCCCTTCTCATATAGGTTGGTATATTAATGATCTCAACTTATCATATACATCAATTCATGGCCTGGGCCCTCTTGTGATCAGACATTTAGGGAGGTTCCTATCCTAAAATATCCAAAAGCTGGCCTCAGTTCAATGGTCTTGCGGTTGTCTGGTGTAAACTTTCGCCTTGAACACACCTGTCCCAGATGTCAAAACTCAGGGTGACCATCAGGCCATTTATATGTGCCAACATTCACAGGACTCAAAGCCTAATGCTAACTGCTTAAGACAGTGTCTTACAGACTTTTAGTGCTTTTAGCTACAGCTGTATTTAGCACAATTAAGTGGGAAGTGATTCCTAGGCTGCACCATCGGCCTGAAGGTGGCTGCATCCTCTGTGGTTTCAATATCTATTAACATGAGTCTTGCTAATCTATGATTATTTTCTTGTGACTGGTTTATTTTACGTTTCCATCCGTCCTTTCCCTTCAATTATACTGGGGCAGTGATGCCCTTGATCCACACAGGCGGGTGTCCCTGGACCTTATGAACGCATTGAGTCTTTAGGGAGAACTGATGCCTGTTAGACACCTGTCCTTTTCATTGCCATTTCATTAAGTGGCTTTCCCTTTCCTGTCCTCTGCTCCCAAGCTGCTTAGTGTGTGTTTAGTTTATTGCTTACACGCTTTCCACCAAAGGTAAGAAAACAATCACCCCAGGGGGTAAGTCCCTTTTACATACATTCGTGGCACAGAAGATAATACGAGCAACCTCACCTTGAATTCACAAACCAAATGTTGCTGATAACACTGGACAACAAAGATTTTGCCTCCTGAATACTTTTGGGTGTATCCTATGGATTTTGGGCTGCTGATTATGAAAATCACTATGAAATTTCCCTATCATGTTCTGTTTTTTGAAATCGCCTATATTTGTTATTTCAATTCATAATTTGTCTATTAAAATGTTGCCCACAATGTAAGCTGAAAAGTTTTCTAGCTGGTGTCCAAGCATGCCTGGGAATGCAGTGACACTGCACCTAGTGCAGGCCACACAACATGCAGTGGGAATGCTAAGGCTTAGACAGGGCAGATGCTGGCAGGACAGGTTTTAGAAAGGTTATAAAAGCATTTCGCACACACCGTTCTAAGCATTGCGTTTATATAAGTTTGCACTCATGTTGATACGTATACTCTATGCGCATAGCATATTGTGTGTACCCACAATAATAAAGCAATTGTATTTTCAGGAGGATTCGTGATAGCAAAATGTCTCGCCAATGTCGCAACAGCCACAATACGTTTCTTGGAACTACAGAGCACCAAACTACGTGCAGCTGGTTGACAACATGCTTCAAGCATACAAAACCATGAAGTGCAACCTGTCGCTAAAGATTCATTTTCTGCATTCACATTTAGACTTCTTCCCTGCAAATCTTGGGGCAGTCAGTGATGAGCATGGTGAAAGGTTTCACCAGGACATGTCGATCATGGAAAAACAGTATCAGGGCAACTGGAATCCATCCATGTTGGCCAATTATTGTTGGACACTTAAATGAGAAGCCTCAGACACTGAGTACAAATGAAAATCATCAACAAAACATTTTTAGCTCAATTGAACTATTGCAAAGCATCAGCACCGTTATGCGATTAAACGCATTACATTCAATAAAAGTCAATTTTTTGTTTCTCCAAATTCCTCCGTGATACAAGGAGTCTGAAATTATATTTGTGTTCAGCTTCAAGCGGTCTAGCATAATCTAAAAAAATTTCTGAGGAAGCAACACTTTCGAAAAAAATTGTTGTCCAGTGTAACCAATTGGCTAGACTATCCAATCCAGACAACGGATCCCAACACACCCAAAGTGCCAGCTGGCAGTGAGGTCTGCTGCTCTACAGCCTAGGCAAATAACAGGCTGTTCAGAGTCCCCAGAAAGTCTACAGATGGGGGCTGTGTTGGACTAATGGATATAAGGAGTAAATCACACATTTGAGGGCCACTTGGCTGTGGAGCTCCTGAATTCCAAATTCAGGCTTGTTTCTAACAGACTGTGGTGAAGGGCCCCAGTGGGTCCTTACTGGGAGACTTGCATAAGCACATGTTTGCTCTTTGTTCTTCCTCTAGGCCAGGTATGGAGAAAGGATGAAAACCTCAACAGGGATCGATATAAAAGATCAGAGCATATGAAGCCCTCTCCATTTTATGCACGTCAGGTGCGGTGCTCAGGCTGTGGCAAGGGGCCATTATGGCTGGCCATTTAGATGCCATTTTGGAAAATATAGTTAGTCGGTCTCTAGCTGGATGAAACTAGGAAGAGTTGTCACGCCACATTGGCAACTGTATAGTCACACGTTCATGACCAGCTAGGTCCTTCCCCGGTGCTGTACACCACAGTTCCTCAAAAATTCAAGGCAGCAGTGGGGACAGAACTCAACTTCTCATGCTCGGAAAGCATAGGCTACTTCCACCTGGGAGAAAATCCCTTATCTATCACCAGCGAGAGGGGGCTGGGACCCCAGTTGGACGGTTCACATTCTACCCAGCAGACAGCAATGATGCACATCTACATGAGCCCATTATCTTCAGATAGACCCAATTGACATTGGACTAGCTGTCAGCAGCCCAATTCCACACACAGCTTGACGGAAGGTCCCTTGGGGCTGCTGAGCAGTTATTCGGCTTAGTGGCGCAGGCCAAACCAAACCCCAACCTTGGAGCTGCTGATGAGGTGCAAGCTTGAAAGTTGGCCACTGGGTTTGAGCCACTGGGCACCAAGATGGTAAAATTGAACACACAGCTCTCTGTTCCCCCTCCACCATGCACCAAGCTCTTGTTAGCTCTTATGTAGACCTACAGGGATTTAGACTTACCGAGCTTAAGTACATGGCAAAATATTATGATTGGACATGATTTTGAGTTTTTTGAGTTAAGTGATGACGATGATGATTGATTTGTATTGCTGTAACACCTTGGATCCCCCCTCATGGACCAGAACCCCATTGCGCTAGGTGCTGCACAAACACAGACAGACAGACCTGTGACCCAAAGAGCTTCCAATCTAAGTAGAAGGCGCCACGCTGCCAAAACTCAGTGGTTAGTGTAAGCCAGGACAAATTAGGTTCAGCATCGTGTCAGCTAGCCAGGATTAAATCAGTGCTGAACATGATTGGTCCTGCTCTCCAGTAACTAAGAAGCTGTTGAAGTCAGTATTAGGCCATCTCCCTGCATCATCCAAAGCACAATAAACTGTTGCAGTCTGTTTGGGGCCTGATAACATCCTCCTCGCCCTAGCGTCTAAGCACCTGAGAAGCTTTAATGGCTTTTTTCCCTACTCCTGCGAGCTAGGGAATGTCTATCCCCATTTTACAGATGTGGATTTAAGGAACACAGTAGATGAAGTGGTCTCCTAAGATTGCACAGGAAATCTGGGGCAGAACCAGGAAATGAACCCCATGTCTCAAACCACAGTCGAGGGCACTTTCTACTAGATCAGACTTCCTACCGTGCCGGCCGAGGCAAGCCCCTTCCTACGTGATTTGATTGCCACATCGTTGACACTACACTAGTGGGCGAGTTATGGGATTTCTTGACTAGCTCCATGGTGCTGTTGAAGGGTGCCAGATTGAGCCATTGCTCTCTCTCCTCTTGAAATTTGGGTTTGTGAAATCTCAATCATTTCTGGAGCAAACAATGATAATGTCAGAAACAAAACATTATGGGTCCGTTTCTTGCTACCTCATGCTCTGGTGTGCAATGGTGGAGAGAAGGGGGCACAAGGACCTACCCCCCCCTTCCTGCATACCTGCTTGGGGCAGCAGCCAAAACCCTGGTGCCTGCCTTCTTTGCGCTTATCAGAGGAAGAGCGGTTTATTAGTTAGGTTGGTAGCCTGGGCCTTAGGAGACCAAAGTTCATTTCTTGGCTTTGCTACAGACTGCCTGTCTGCCCATGGGCAAGTCACTTTGTCTTTCTGTGCCTATTTCCCATTTGTAAAATGAGGATAATAGCATTCTCCTGCCTCACAGGGGAATGGTGACGATAAATATATTAAAAGATTGTAAGGCATCAGACACTACGGTAATGGGGGCCAGAAAAATACCATACATAGATTGCACTCTTCTGTCATTACCGGGGCTACTGTAAACACCCCCAAATGGGTGGTGACAGGAAAGCAGCCTGGACATGTCCCTGCAATATTTCACACCCTGATCCTGGTTGGAGCTGCCAGGTGTTGCTGTAATAAAAAACACAGGTAAATCGTCAGAATTCCCTGACTCCTAGATCGCTCCCTGCTGGCACAAAGCAACATGTGAAAATGAAAGATAATGAGAGAGAAAAGTTCATCAAACGACAGCAAGTCTTCCAACACAGTCTCTTAGAGCACTGGAGAAAACACAGGCCTGCTGGTTTTTAATGCATGGCAGCTCAGCCCTTCTTAGTCAGTAGGTAAGCTAAAGCCTGTTGAATTAGGCCTATTTTTTTTTTTGGAAAAGCTGCCTCTATTTTTTGCAGATGCAAATGCACTTCTACATCTACCCTGGCTGATTGTGCTTAGAACCTGAACTAGCAGAGCATATGGTATATCCTCCATTAATGATCGGTACACTGCTGGATAACAGTTTAGTGGAAGCAGATTGCTCCTTTATTGCCGTGGGTAGCAGCCTCTACTTAAGACCTGGCATTCCCAGATTCAAAGCCTGATGGTGATCTGAACTGGAGATTATTACATACCCACATTCTGTTGTAGGTAAAAAGTATTGCCTATAAAACTGTGGTGAGTTACTTATGGAAACCAGGCTCATAAACTTAAAATAGCATGAACCTAACTTTAATTATCATTTTTTAAATGAATTAATGCAAATGACTTTCACCTCCTGGCTGAAGTTTCAACGCAAGCAGCTGAGATGAGAGGACATGCAGGCGAGCTTTGCAAAGGAGAAAAGAAAAATCCCACCTATAAGACATTACTGTATATTAAAAACCCTGAAGGAAATATTTGCAATATCCTGTGGAGAATATTAGAGGGCAAGATCAGTGTATGAGATCCAACCGGCTAAGCCACATCCTACAGGCCGGCATTGCATTTTCTCACAGATAACTCTCTTTTATATCCCAGGGATAGAGAACAAATGAAAGGCGTGCCACTCCCAGCTCCTGAATGTTTGCAGCTTTGAACTCCTAATGAAAGCTATTACTATTTCAAAACCATCCACCTCCAAAAGGGAGGTTGCACTTAAGGATTTTTAATCAGGGATGGGTTTTAAGTTTGGTAAGAATTTAAGAGAGAGAAGTCTCGAGGTCCCTCAGGAGCCTAGCACCCCCAGGGACAAAGATACCTTTGCACATCTCTAAATCTGGTTGTGTCAGGGATCATCTGAGCTGCTCTAATTTACGGTAGCCTCACACAGCTGTCTATGGGCTTATCTGCGAGCCAGAGTAGGCCCTAATAGATATATGGCCATAACGGGAGGTAATATCTTGGCAGGCCCACTGATGGCAGGAGTAATAGAGGCAATTGCCATGGGGCCTGGCAATTTAAAAGGGCCAGGGCTGCTTCTGCTCACAGATCCATCCACATTCAATCCCACTCCTGCTTGCTGCGTCGCTTCTTTCCCCCCCTCTGAGCCTCCCTGCCGCTGCTCGTTGTGTTCCTCCCCCCTCAAATCCTCCTGGCTGGTGCTTGCCACCCAGGGGAAGATGGAGTGTGGAAGAGAGAAGGGGGACCGAGTGGTGGGGGAAGGGACATGGCAGTGAGCGGGTCAAGCAGGATAAGAGGGCGGGGCCTGGGGAAGACTGTGGGCGGGGCTGCTGGTGGAAAGGGCAGGACAGGCCTGTTGTGCAGGGCCCAGAATTGCTGTCAGTGGGCCTGTTTCATGGACCTGATCTACACTACAAAGTTAGGTCAACATGAGCCACCTTGCGTCTACCTAAGTGTGCATATTTCTGCACTTAAATTTGTGCCCCCTCAATGGGATTTTTAAAAAAGGCAAAAAAATTATGCAACATAGCTGACATTACAGGTGCAAATAGTTGCATGGTGGGAAGTTGACCACTTGTGTCCAGTCACCCTACATGATGCATTCTGGCCCATGATGCACTACCAGAACTTCCCAAAGGAGAATGTGGTGGACAGTGGAGGGTTTCACACCGGGGTACATACCCAAGTTGCACCACATCATGCATCAACATAGGTCCTCCTGGTGAGTACATGCAGTGCAGACGCAAGGAGCCAAGTATACCTGTGCACAACTGCTATATTAACTGCGGCGGCTTTATGCTGGCATAATTTATCTCAAGAAAAATTTGTAGTGTAGACATGGCCTTGCTTTGTGGTTTAAATAGCTGAAGGAGGTTCTCAAATTCCCTACACTTACTTGTCATTAGGCCTGGCCGGAAAATAAGAATTCCATTTCACAAAATATGTCAAGGTTTCAGAATTTCTTTTTGTTCCACATCACACCCAAACCAAGACTTTTCAAAATTGTTCATGAAAAAAAAGAGAAAAGACCAAGCACAACCTCAGAATAGCCAATATCTAGGGTGCTTGTTTGTGATGTAAATAGACTCAGTGTCAAGTCTCTGTTGTGGAAGGCCCATACCCCAGGTTAGTGCCCTAACCATTAGACTAGAGAGTCTCTCTCTCCTATTGGAGCTGCTCTACTTTGTATATATAATTAAATATCTAGTGGGCTAAAAAGAGAGGCACTGAGTCAATAGCCCCATGGCTATGGCACACACCTGGGATGTAAAAGACAGATTGTAGTGACTGCTCTCAACCAGGCAGATGAACCTGGGTCATCTACATCCCTGGTGAATATTATAATCACTGGGCCATTGGCTATTCTAAGGGCTCATTCTTTCTCCAGAAATACCATCTTGGAGCCAAGAAACTCTCCTGATAAAAACTGTCCAAACCAATAAGTTTTCACCGAAAGGTTTCATTTCAACAAATCTGCAAGGGTCCATCTAAAATTTCCCGATGAGCTCAATTTTTCATTTCACCGAGATGTACACAGGAATCAGTAAAGTTCTACACATCAGTCACTCTTTCACATTCCAGCATGGCCAATGTTAAAGCTTTCCTACCAGACTACCAGCAAATACTGCACTCTGAAAAGCAATATCATCTGACACCCTCTGCAGACCCAGAGACAAACTATGAGTAAATATGCCCAATGGGATGTTAGATGGGATGGGTTCTGAGTTACTTTCTGGGTGTCTGGATGGTGAGTCTTGCTAACGTGCTCGCAGTTAAACCGATTCCACATTTGGGATCAGGAAGGAATTTTCCCCCAGGGCAGATTGACAGAGGCCCGGGGGGATTTTTGCCTTCCTCTGCAGAATGCGGCATGGGTTATTTGCTGGTGGATTCTCTCTACCTTGAAGCCTTTAAATCATTATTTGAGGACTTCAGTAAAACAATTTTAGGTCAGGATTCTATTACAGGAATGGATGGGTGAAGTTCTGTGGCCTGCATTGTGCAGGAGGTCAGAGTAGATGATCATAATGGTCCCTTCTTCTCTTATAGTCTATGAGGTAAGCAGCTTTGGCTGTGGGAAATTCCTCCTATTCACTAGACTGAAAATGGGCAGGAAATCCAGAGTATCAGCCTCCTGTGGCAAGACACTCCACAGATGTGGTGAGAACTTAGCCAACAGATCAAGCTAATAACAACTTCCCATGGTTGCAAAAACAAAGGCACAATTAAGGAATGGGAAACATCCGAATTATTTGCTACTGATGAAAGGATGAAAATTGGACTCGTGTTGCCCAACTTTGAATATGGGAAAATTATGCTGATTTCCCTTCTCTGGGCTGAGAAATTAGGCTGCTCTCATTAGGCCACTCATTCTTTCCATTGTTTCACTAAAATGCTGCAAATTGTCTATTTTTGTCAATTACTGGAGCCTTCCGAGGCTGAGATATTACACTCATGCTTCACTAAGGAGTGAGGTGGCAGAGAGTTCCTGGGTTGTTTACTCAAGGCACAACTAAGCTTTTGTGGGCCGGCAATGACATTGTTAAAGTTAATGGGAGTTAGGCGCGTCAACTGATGGATACGGATGCTCCTAAAGTAATAATTGGAGATGTAAGCTGCCGAGGCCAGATTACAAATTCTCAAGGGAAAACCCAATGGAGGAGTCTGAGGAGAGGAAAAACTCTGCCAAGTTCACTCTCTGAGTGAAATTCTTCTGTCAGCCCAGGAGATCACAGTTTGTAACCCAACCAAATCCTGTAGCTAAATGGAATCTGATAGAGATACAAGGACCTACGCATAGAGGTTCTTTGGTCCCACTCTAACCCCCAGTTCAGCCCCCTGGGAATACGGCATGGACATCTGCCCCTGAGATCCCCCAGGAACTGGGAGTGGGAATCAACAGTACAGATGGACTCATTTCATTTCTCCAAGGAAGCAGGCTGAAAATGCAACACCTTTGCTGAAGACCACAACACATCTGGTGTCAAAGGGCCAGAAAAGATAAGAACTGCAAATATGAAATGTAAAACCCCATTAGGTAGGATTTTCAAAAGCACCTAAGTGATTTGAGGCCCACTGATTTTCAGTGCTCCTAAATCACTTATGCTCTTTTGAAAATCCTGCCCATTGTGAACTTGTATTTTGGTGGCTTTATTTATTGGACCAGTAATTTTATGGCTCTTACAGTACGTACGTAGTAAACAGCATGCATATCACACATGCACGATCAATATAGCGTAAAAGCTGATACTTCAGGAGAGAGAATGAAATATTTCTTCCAAGTTCCAGCATTGGGCGATCAGCGAGGTGCATTAGGGGGGATTTTGCCTTCTAAATTTTCAGCTGTTGGCCTGTGCTGGAGGTTTAATGCAGTTATCGAGCCATGGCTCTGACTATGTATAATTCTCAGCACAATAAATATTTTAGCATCTGTATCAATATTATTATAGGTGGGTTTGTGGGCACCATATTATTAAAGCTTCCTGACACTTCCCATTATAAAAACACATTAACAGTCACATATAACTTTGCCAAATTTTAGCTATATGGACTGAATGCTCCATTCTGGGTGTCTGTTGCAGGCTGGTGTTTTGGGGGGAAAATTTCACCCAAAAAGTTTTCACTGTTTTCAAGAATGAGGCTAGGGGAAAAAATGGTGTTTTGTCCATGTCCAAGAATTCTGGAGACCTTTTCTTTCAGAGAGCTTCCGTGATTTGGAGCAGGGATTCAAAATCTGGCAGGACGGTGGCTTTGCATCAGGGATGTGCCTTTCACCAGCTTTGGGAAAATTTGCCCAATTTAGCCATGTCATAAGCCTGTGAAAACATTGCGATTTGCACAGATTTAAGAGTGTCACTGCTTAACTGGCCAAAAATTCTGCCCACATTGAGCATGCACAGTCTGGTGCTATAGGGTGATGGCCAGGACTTTCTCTGCAATTTCAGTTTCCACTGAAGGAACTGGAAGTTGCTTGAACTGAATGCAGAGGGGACAAGAGCTGGACTTGCGTGTGGAGGGTGGCAGATGTATATTGAGACAAGGTGCTGGAGGGAGAGGGGAAACTGAGAGCTGGGGGGGAATCTGGCTAGACAAGAAGACTGGACTAGGAGCCAGTGAGGGAAATAATGTTGAAGGGGATGGACTAGAAACAGAGTTCAGAGCAGAGCCTGAGATCTGATGCGGAGTCGGAGGCTAGCAGGGCAAGGAGATTGGGAATAGGAACCAGTGGAGAAAGGGATACGAGGTTGTGAGAGGGGAGACAGACCTGGCAAGGAGCTAGGGTGCAGGGAGTGTCCTGTGGAAATGATAGTATGTGATTTTGTAAGTAAAGACTGTATCATAATGCATACATGCAAGGGGGGATGAATTGAGGCTGCACAGGCCATATTAATTGTGGCATTTCCTAACTTTTGAATGCTTGTCTCTTCTACCTTAATGTTCTTTTAACAATGTTTTGTGTAATTATTATTAATTTGTATTATAATAAGTGCCTAGCAGCCCCTACTAGAAATAGGGATCTCATTGTGTTATGTGCTGTGCAGAAATGAAATAAAGAGACAGCCCCTGTTCCAAAGAGCTCAGATTCTTGACTGATAAAGTGGGTTACTTGAGTTAGAGCAGGGAGAGCCTTTCTTTCCTGCCCTGGTTTCACCCAGAACTGGCCTCTAGTAGAAACAGCTAGCCCTCTTTAACAGGTCCACTGGGCCCTGATTGGCTTCTGCCTGCTCCTAGCCATTCTAGGTACTGGAAGACTAACTCTTGCTGGTTCTGCCTGCGGCTGATCATGGGAGCCCTCTGTAGATACTCCCTGGAGGGCTGAACTCACTGCTTTTCTCGTCAAGCAGAACATCTTTTTTGGGCAGCGTGTGCCAAGGTGGTGGCGTCTTTCTCAGGGGACAGTAAATGCCTAGCGTATCCCATCACAGATTCCCACCAGAAGTTGGAGGGGCGAGAAGGAGGATCCACTGAAAGAATGACTCGGGAACCAGGAGAAGACATAATCACAAAAGCTGAGGGAGGGTGAGATTTCCAGAAGAGTAATGGGGTGGTAAAAAATGTCACCTGGGCAGCATGTGAACTGAAGAGCCATTATACGTACATTTTAATTCAGCCATTTCATTCATTGTACATTTCTCTTTTGTTGTTTTTGAAAATGATCTTCCAAGAAGTCATTATATTGATTCCCTGCCACATTAACCCATCCTGATAACTAAAATCCTGTTAAGTGAAACCAAGGACATAAAGAACTTCATTTCCCACTGCTGCTGGTGTCTGTCAGAGGGAAGTTACTCCAGTTCAGGTAATTTGGCTTAAAAGGAACGTTCATTTTAACTGTCAGCATTATTAGTTCTTGCTCTGTTTAATCTGTGTTATTATCCTTCATAAAATTTCAGAGTCTTTTCCTAGAGATCAAATCTGTCCCTTGAGTAGGTGTTAAAGTAAATATTTGTGCAGCTATGAAGGTAGAACATGTTCATTTTCTCTAGGTAACGATACAATGCTGGTGTTTGTTTTTCTGTCCTGTTGAGATTATCTAAGCCAGTTTGCTTATTAAAAAGAACTTCTGTAGTGAATCCATTAGTTTTGCTGCATGTCATGTCTTAAGAAACCTACACAAAACAGATTTCAAATAGTGTGTTCCTGCATTGTCTGCCTTTATTGTCTGTAGCCATCTTACACCTAGTGTTGTGATCCCACCACTGGAATCACAGTTCTACCTAAGTAGAACTGGTTGGGAATTTTTTTATGGAAGATTTTTATATTGGAAAATGTCAATTTCTCACACCAAAACTTTTTGTGGAAATGTATCAATTTCAATGACGTTTTCTCAGGTCCAGGATGGAATTTCTGGCCAGAAAAAGAGGGCCAGACCCAGAGCCACATAACTTGGTGGGAAGGATGCTCAGCTGGGATGTGAGGTCCAAAGCGTCAAATCCCTGTTCTGCTGCTGGACCTGCGCTTAGGTCTTCCGGGTGAGTGCTCTAACCACTGGGGAAGGTCTTGCTGTTGTGTTTCTTCCCAATCATTGTTAAAGTCCCATTTTTCATTCCAATGCAGAAGGAACGCAAAATTCAAAACCTCAAAATTTTTCATGAAAAAGAATTCTTTGTTCAGGCCTGCCCTAGTCACAGGTGTGGTACTGAGTAGGAGGGGCTCAATCCACTCCCACACCACTTGCAATGGAGTTGGGCTAGGTCAAGGCTTCGACAGACGCTTCTAATTGTGCTTTGATACCAAGGCTGTAGGAAACTTAGCAGTAGAACGGGCGGAACATTTTCTAACAGAATGTGTGTCAGACAACCCTGTTTTGTTGAAGCTGAAACCTTCTGCAGGAAGATGTCAATCTGACAAAGTTCCATTTGAAAAAATGAACACAAGTGGTCTGAAAAGGTTGAAATGTTCCATTGGCACATTTTATAGACATTGTTATGTGGGTATCTTTTCCCAGACATTCTCCACAGAAGTTGCAGTGGGTGAGGACTAACTGCCTCTCTGAGATTTGACTTTATTCAGAAAAAGAATGCAAAATGAAAAAATGCACAAACCAGCCCCAGGTTTCTCCCAAAGCTTGCCTGTTCTCAGGGTTCCTCCCCAACAACAGCTTAGCCCACATGCTAGGTCCTCTCTATATTTCCATTCCACCTTCTTAATATCCATAATGATCACATTGCAACAGGAAACTAGTAAAAATCACTTATTATTTCTCACTTGCAGGATCATATCATGCTAAGCGGTTGAGGTTTTCAGATAAACACTGCCAGCCTATAACACTATAACAAAGCGTTTGCCTCTGTGTTCTGGCCAGATTTCACCAATGGTTATGACGTTCTGCCTAGAAAAACTTTAGCTGGTTCTTGCCTGATCCTTCACTTGTGTGGATTATATTTATTAATATATATTGCACCACGTGCCAACTCACAATTGGAGTTACAGCTAGCAAGGGACATGAAGGGTAACAAGAAGGGTTTCTACAGGTATGTTAGTAACAAGAAGAAGGTCAGGGAAAATATGGGCTCCTTACAGAATGGAGGAGAAAACCTAGTGACAGATGACATGGAAAAAGCTGAAGTACTCAATGCTATTTTTGCCTGTGTCATCCCAGACAAAATCAGCTCCCAGACTACTGCGCCCCCGCAGCACAGAATGGGGAGGGGTGAGCAGCCCTCAGTGCTGCAAGAACAGGTTCAGGACTATTTAGAAAGGCTGGACATGAACAAGTCCATGGGGCCAGACGCAGTGCACCCGAGGGTGCTGGGGGAGTTAGGTGTTGTGATTGCAGAGCTATTGGCCATTATCTTTGGTCCTGCTTTGAACAGGTCCTGCTTTGAACAGGGGGTTGGACTAGATCCGTCCTGAGGTCCCTTCTAGCCCTCATCGTCTCTGAACTCATTGTCAGGAATCAGTGCTTGCGGCAGAGGTAGCGTCCAGGCCGTCTGATCAGTATAGCTCTGGCGTGCAGCAGGCTACCTGACTGGCCATGCTACCCGATTAGCTGCAGAGGCCGGCAGACGGACTCTGCTAACAGCACTAGCTTGCTCGCTGGCTACTCAATGCTCATTTTCCTGTTCCCATGTTCCCTTGTTTCTGCCTTGCACCCAGTCCTACCTGGGTTCTGTCAAGGCCTCGAACACCTCCTTGTCTGACACCCTGCTTGCTCCAGTTCCTCCCTCTCTCTTGACCCATCCCTCTGGCCACTGACTTCAGCTCTGACCCTAGTCCCTGCTTTTGATGCTTGCACCCTGACACCTGCTCTGACCACTAAGCTAGACTGCCCTCATCCCAGTCTAGACCAAAAAGTGATATCAGCTCGGTCCGTACTGCACCACTCAGCACCTGACTGCGATCCTTAATAGCTCCCCTACGTTCTTCTACACAGGGACCCCAGGAACTCGGATTGTGCCTGAGCATTACACATGCATTTCTTGTGCTCTCCTCTTGCCTTTGCTCAACCACCCTCTTGCCCCCTGTCTGTTTGCCAGGGCTCTTGACCGGGTGCAATGCTGTCAGCCAGGCCAGCTGGACTATTAGTCGTGAGCATTTGCGTGCAGAGGCTCAGATTGCAAGCATGGGCATCCACCCAGAGTGTGTGCACTCACACAGACGCACACGCACACCCTGTCCTGGGAAATGGGCACGAAATGGTTTCAAAGCTGTGTTTCTATTTTGTTATCCCAGCAGTCAGCATAATAGGAGTGACACATTTCTTAAAATTATTGCACAATTAAGCAGCTATGGTGAGTGCCTAATACTGCAGCTAATGTAATTACAGTGTAATATCACTTAAAGATGGGCTGCTGGGCGATTAGGCAAGGGACTGGAATATACGGGTAACCGCCCTTTCTGCGCTTGCTAAATATCTTCCTAGACTGCAGCTGATGGAGGCTGGGGGAAGAAGATAAGGCTTGGCTTGGAAATTTTGCCGAGCAACTGTTCTTTAAAGTAACTCTGTCAGGGTGACCAGATGACTCAAGGGACTGATACTGTGAGACAAAGCCTGCCACTAGTTCAAATCCAGCTTTCATTAAGTAGGGACTGAAAGAATCTAGCAATTGAAACTGTTTCGAGGCCAATGTGAAATGAGTAGGTGGGTGTCAGCCCATTTCCGACTGAGCAGGTAGCCACATCCTGATTGGCGCTAATTAGCCCTTTTATTGACAACCTCAACAAAAAGGCCAAGGATTGAACTGTTGTGTTTCTACATCTCCAGCAAGCGTAAATTGACATAGCTTCATTGAAGTCAAAAGAGATCCGGCCCATGTAGTTTCAGCCTCAGTCTTTCTTTTAAGTTAAGGAAAAAACACAGCAAGAAAGAAAAGAAGGCAACTCTCCATGTGATTCTTCTATTACAGACCGAGGCCTGGTCTACACTTACCTTCTGCATTCGGTGGCAGTTGACAGGAGATACGCAAGTGATTTATATCACTTGCGTGTGTCCCGTCGACTTCGCTGCGTCTCTTCCATGCGCCATCCACAGTGCGCTGTGCTGACGGGAACAGCGTTCCTGTCGATGCAGCGCTACGCCACTTACTTGGGTGGCTTTCCTATGTCGATTTCTGGACCGACTGAGCGGGTCTACACAGAGCGCCCAGTCGATCCAGAGACATCGCACTGACAGCGGGGAATTTGCTGCCGTCAGTGTGGACCCAGCCTCAGTGACAGCAACCCCAAAGGTACAAAAATAATGAGACTGGCCTTAAAGCATGAGATTTAACCAAAAAAAGTGGGTGCTTTTAATTGGCCTTATGGTTTGAGCTTTTAAGGTGGGTTAGGTTTTCAAGCTTTTCTCTGAAATAGTTAGGGCCAGTTATATACTTTTTAAAAATTGAAAGCTGGGCTCCTCTTGGAACCAAATTAAACCAGTTCAAACGGTGGAAGAGTGGGCAGAAACCGGCAATATCAGTAATGCCAATATCAAAATGGCTGCTGAGCTCTGCACAAAGGGGCAGTCATAGAGAAATGTAGGGATGCAACACAGGACACTAAAAGTATCAGTTTGTCACACACGAGATGACAAAGCACTGAAGACAAATCCTCTTGATCCCTTGGAAGTGGTCCCTTCAGGTCATAGATATGAAACTTATGAACTAGTGAGTGTGATGGAACAGCCCTGTAATCATTTGAATTCTTATTCAAATTGAATAATCTGAATACAGTATGTTGAGCTGGATAGTGGGATGTTTATTATATGAATATACTGGTTAATTTAATAGGGGGCCATAAGGAAAAACAAGCAGGAAGCAAAGAAAGGCTCAAGTTAAGTTGGGGTTGGTCCTGCTTTGAGCAGGGGGTTGGACTTGATGACCTCCTGAGGTCCTTTCCAACCCTCATCTTCTATGATTCCAAGCCACTTCTCCGCAAACACTTGAGGGTAATTAAGAGACAATTCCAGGGCAAGAGAAGACTCAGGAGCCAGAAGATCTAGAGGACTACAGCTGTTTAAAAAGAAACTCTCTCCAGAAGAGGGAGTTGTTTGAGAAACTAAAATTGGAGACAGAAGAAACTAGAGTTGTCTAGGTCAATGGTTCCCAACCTGGGGGCGAGACCCCCTTGGGGGGACCCCAAAGATTCTAGGGAGTACATGAGACTTCAGTAATATTGAGGTCATTTAGACCTCACGCTCTGCACCAGCCAGAGCGGAAGAGCAGCCCCCTGAACTCCGTGGTGGCCAGATTTTAGCAGCAACCTTGAACTCCACTCCAGCCATCCCCAACCCTTCACTGGCTGGACAGTTGGCCAGAGAGGAGCAGCCCCACGCTGGTGGAGGCCTACAGCAGCCCCAGCCAACCTGCCTCCATTACCCAAAATTCATGAAGGATGGGAGGAGGCGGGGCCACATGGGGTATGGGTGGCAGCTGCGCCAGGGAAGGCTTAGCTTCTAACTCATATAAGAGTAATTTTTATTATTATTATGTACTTTAGGGTTATTTTTATTATCATTATATGCTGTGACAAAGCTCTTCTTCTACCTTAGTGGGTCCCACGCTTCCTTCTAGCAGTAGGTCAGGGAACTGCTTCACCCCTTAGTGTTCTTCCACCCTCTAGTGGTGGGGAAGGGTAATTCAGCCTTTCTAAGGTGGCCGCTCCCTGCTGGGTCCCAGTCCTGTCTCTGGTTCTCACAGGCCCTTGCCTCTTCCCTGGAGCTCTTACACCTCCAGTGAATGGCTGGCAGAGGACTCCAGGCCCCATCAGGGACCCTACAAGTAGCAGCCTCATGCTAATGACTTGGAGGGCTGGGTGCTCGTCGAGGGGAAGTGTGGCAAGTGGAAAAAAGGATCAGAACCTTCCCACCCCAGACGGGGAGGAAGTCCCCCAAAAATCTCTGTGGGGAGTTGCCACAGGTGAGCCCTCTGTTGCATCCCCCGATGAGGTCCCACGGGTGGTGCTAGTCCTGGAGAAAGTCACAGCAGCGAAGAGGGACAGCACAGATTGCCTCCTGGAGGCCCTTCTAGATTCCCTTTCTGGGGAGGCCTTGGAAGGAGCTGCCTCTGCTGTCTTGTCATATGCTGAGTCATATGTGCTTGTCGCCTCTGCTTCCGGCAAGGTGGCCACCATGGTGGCGGAGCGGAACTTCAGCTCCGACTTCAAGGATAACAAGTCCCTGGGTCTGACCCCAGTCACCCAGGGGGAGGCCCACCTTCCAGCGGGCCTTGATATGGGCGGTGACCTCCATGTGCTGCTCCCTCCTCTTCCCTTCTCCCTTCTTCCCCAGACCACTGCTCCTGCCTTTGCCTCTGTGTCAACAGGAGGGGCTAAATGTGCAAAACCATCTGTGCTTGATTTGCATTTGCAAATGAGGTTAGCACGGGGATTCTGTGAATTGCATGCCCAAGCAATAGTGCATAAAAATTGTGCATGCAAATCTCTTACTGCCCGGCCCAAATTGGCAGATTCAGATAACGCGACTCAAGCTTTTTTGAAAATTTGGCCCTAACAGTAATCTCAGCATCATCACTTAGGGTGAAATTCACCCTACAAAGAAGGGCAGCTCAAGGTCTGTGCACCACTGAAGACCTATTTTGAGGTCTTAAATATTGCATCGGCCATCAGCACACAGGTGAATTTCAACTTGTGGCAGTGCAATATCCTGCATGCATAAAGGAAGGCTTTGAAAATGGGAACCGTCATGTTTTACTGCATGTATCTTTTTTTTATTGGAAAATTTCTTTTCATATAGCTTCCCTGATTTAGGTGAATATAGAGGTCTGTGAGGCTCTCATAGATAATCCCTGGGCTTCGGGAGCCAGAGAGCACACACACAAGAAGTCGTTTCCAGGAAAGAAGAGACCAGCTCTTTTTTGACAACTCTTTTCTCACATCCGTACTTCCCCTCACAATAATTAAACCTGTCAGATTTCCAGTGGAAAGCAGCAGGAAATACACCCTCTCTCCATTGTTTTTTTTTTTTTTAAACTTGGGTTTTTGTTTTTTGCAAAATGCCAAACACAAAACCCAGAAAAAAGCACTCCCCCCAACCCCGTCTGTGCAGGTTTGCAAATTGAAGGGATTTCACAGACTTAATCTCAAATCTGGGAAACAATGTTGACTTTATAATGGGCTATATAGTGCTTTAGCAGCCAACTCTCTGTAAGGGGTGGTGGATAACTCAAGGGTTACTGCAGGGAAAGCATCAGACCTCGAGAAGTTACAAGTCCATCCCTGTTTGCTCTTTGTTCCTGGGGGATAGTCATCTGCTACTTGGGCGCTGAGATCTGCAGGTGGACTTCTCTGGGTAAGGATTGGGAATGATTATCATTATTATGGCAGGCTCTAACCAATAACAAATTGCTCTGCCTTTCAAACTCCACTCCCCACCCCCTCGCCCCCACCGCCGTCAGCTCAGCAGGTGTTCTGGGAGATGAAGCCAGGATTCTGTCCATTCCCAGACCATTCTCTGACCACCTGCTTGGAGTGGTGGGCATTCCAGTGGCACAGTCCTTGCCCAGCGCTCAGAGTCATAGTGAGGAGAAGCCAGAGAGGGGGTTGAAGATGGGGACTAACTGCTCCTGACACAGCTACCATATGGCTAGGCCATGATACCGTATGATACTTGGGAAAATGTAAAAAGGGGAAATAGCTCCATAGAAATGGCAACATTTTGCCAAATTTATGAATGCTTGGCATTGGTGATACCACTGTTGCAAGTTTAAATATATCTATGCTTGCTTGGAGCCTTGTCTTTAAAGAATCCTTTGAGATAAGCAGGGCATAGAAAGATCACATCACACAGAACTGCTCATCTAGGAAAATGGTCTATGTTCTCACTGTATTAAACTATCAGCACATCTTTCATTGCTGGTCTCGTTATTCCCTTCCCATCACTCTCAAGGTAGACATGACAAATAATATTTTATGGCCACGAATAGTAATCAGTGCCCAGCGCAGCGGCTATCGTTATTGATTTGATTAAGGGCTTTGAGCTGAGAAATTACCAATTAATGCTATCTAAATTAGCCTGGTGAGACTGGATATAGCAGC
Source organism: Mesoclemmys tuberculata (assembly GCA_007922155.1). Taxonomy (NCBI): domain Eukaryota; kingdom Metazoa; phylum Chordata; order Testudines; family Chelidae; genus Mesoclemmys; species Mesoclemmys tuberculata. Next base: position 12,105,303 of record ML675632.1, on the reverse strand, counting down.
GGGAGGATAAATTATCGGGTAAAGCAAGTGATTGGACACAAATAGTTTTGTTTAATGGTGCTAAATCCAAAGAGAAAATATTCAATTTGGTGGGTTCCTGCAAGTCAACCTTTGGCATATAGCTTCCCATTGTTCATTAGTGACTTTGCTCCTGAATTGCAGTCCTCAATTAGACAGAACTGCAGCAGATCCTTAAAAGAACCTTATCCAAAGGAGACAGACATTTGCAGAGGGGGATTCTGTGCAATAAAAACCCTGGCATCATGGGGTCAGCTAAGCTTTTGTGTATCGTGTTTGCAACAAGAGCAAAAAGCCAGTTATATTCTTTCTTTGTTCAGACTTGGGACTCAGGCATTCTCATGGCAATCTGAATAGGTTTAAGGCTTGACTGTCTACATGGAGACATTCGGGCAAATTAATCCGAATTAACTAAAGTTATCAATTTAAAATGGATTAGTTAAACTACATTAAACCCCAGTGCAGACATAAGGCCACTTTAATTCTGAATGAGAATATCCACAGTGGGGTTTAATGCAGTTTCACTTAATCCATTTTAAATTCACATGATTGGTTAATTCAGATGAACTTTCCTGTGTGTCCCCATGTAGACAAACCCTAACGATCTAACAGTGAGTGAATTCAGTCAATATTTGTGTCTTTTTTCTATTTCTTTTCTCAGGAGAAGTTTGTTTTTGTTCTTAAGTCACAAGCGTCTGAGCATGGCATTATGAAGTAGCCTCTCTTTGACATAAATTGTGCTCTGGGAATCTGACTGGAAAAAAAAAATCACTGAGCTATCGAATGAATACAGGAGTCTTGCCTTGGCAACCCTACCTAACATGTCAGTCAAATTAAAACCCAAATGAAAAACTTTATTCGCAATTATCAGAGATTTTTACATTCCAGTGAAGCAGATGAAAGTTTAGGTTCACTCAGAGCCATTAATAACTCATTAGATTTTTCCGCAAGACACTCAGAAGAAGAAAAAATAAAAACGTCCCTTCAATGGGAAGGTATCATTAGCTGGAGTTAATAGACCAACATGTGGGCTTCACAGGCTGTTAGACTCTGAAATAGTATCTATGGCTCATGTGGAGATGCTAGCTCACTACTTAAATCTTTTAAAACAACAGATCAGCTTCCATCTAGAGAGTGGTTTGCAGAGGAAGGGAGCGTGTCATTATATTGTTTTAAAGTGTACTGCTCCCAATCTGGCACGGGGGAAGCTTAAACTTTTATCACATAAGATGAACATCAGTGAAGATGTTAGCGTTGGAACAGACAGTTAATTGGGCTAATGGTTGATGCTTCACTTTGGGGGCAGGGGGACAGTTCTGTTCTAGCCTGCCCACTTTCCACCTTTCAAACCCAGAGGTTGAAAAGAATCATGAAGCCACATCCTGAGATCCTGACAGACAACAAACCATATCCAGAGGTCCTTATTACACTGGACAACAAAGATTTTGCTTCCTGAATACATTTGGGTGTATCTTATGGATATTGGGCTACTGATTACGAAAATCACCATGAAATTTCCCTATCATTTACCATGCTAAAGAGTCTCATTACATTATAAAGGACATTAAAAAGAGTCTCATTACATTAAAAAGGACTGGCCACTCCATAAGCAGTTGGTTCCAGGGCAGAAAAGTGTGGCACATAAACCACTTGTAGACATGACAAGTATTTTTTTTTTGCCTCCTCTTCTTTAGCCTCTTTTTAATTTTTGCCTCCTCTTCACATAAAACTCGGACTGATGAAAAATTCTGTAAAAGCCATGAACAAGGAAGGTGAAGGATTTCGATATTTGAGACAGATGTTTCCCAGAATAACTGATGCCAAGATAAAGGAAGGCATTTTTGTTGGTCCACAAATCAAACAGGTCATCAATGACAGTCAGTTCGAAGAACTTCTACTAGGACCAGAGAAAATCGCATGGAAGGCATTCAAGGATGTTGTTGAAAAATTTCTTCGCAACTACAGAGCACCAAACTACGTGCAGCTGGTTGACAACATGCTTCAAGCATATAAAACCATGAAGTGCAACATGTCACTAAAGATTCATTTTCTGCATTCACATTTAGACTTCTTCCCTGCAAATCTTGGCAAATCAGTGATGAGCATGGTGAAAGGTTTCACCAGGACATTGAGATCATAGAAAAACGGTATCAGGGCAACTGGAATCCATCAATGCTAGCCGATTATTGTTGGACACTTAAATGAGAAGCCTCAGACATTGAGTAAAAACGAAAATCATCAACAAAACATTTTTAGCTCAGTTGAACTATTGCAAAACGTCAACACTGTTATGCAATTAAACGCATTACATTCAATAAAAGTCAAGTTCTTGTTTCTCCAAATTCCTGCGTGATACAAGTAGTCTGAAATTATATTTGTGTTCAGCTTCAAGTGGTCTAGCATAATCAAAAAAAAATTTTCTGAGGAAGCAACACTTTCGAAAAAATTTGTTGTCCAGTGTTGTTATTGATTTGTGTTCCAGTAGGGACTGGAGGTCCAAACCTCAGTGGATGTTTTTAAGAACAGATTAGACAAACACCTGTCAGAAATGGTCTAGTTATTAAGTTGTCCTGCCTTGAGCGCAGGAGGCTGGAGTAGATGACCTCTCAAGGTCCCTTGCAGTCCTACATCAATGTGATTCTATCAGGGCCCCACTGCACTATACATTCACCATACATTCATGTTACAATGGACAAGACAAAGGGTGGGAGAATGAAGTACTATTATCCCCATTGTACAGATGGGAAACTGAGGCACAGACAGATTAAGTGACTTGCCCCTATGGGACACTTGAAATCTGTGGCAGAACCAATAACTGAACCCAGATTTCCCAAGTCCCATGCTGGGGCTTTGAGCATAAGATAATTGTTCAGTATTTGCTCAAACTCCCACTGGCAGTTACAGGCTGGGAAGCCTAATTTCAGTATCGAGCAAATTGGCTGAAACTATAGTAAAGAACAGAATTATCAGACACCCAACTGAACAGGATTTGTTAGGGGGGAGTCAACACCACTTTTGCAAAGGGAAATTATGCCTCACCAATCTATTAGAATTGCTTGAGGGAGTCACAAACATGTGGACAAAGGTAATTTAGTGGATATAGTGTACCTGCACTTTCAGAAAGCCTTTGACAAGGTCCCTCACCAAAGAATCTTAAGCAAAGTAAGCAGTCATGGGATAAGAGGGAAGGTATTATCCTGGATCAGTAACTGGTTAAAAGACAACAGACAGAGGGTAGGAATAAATGGTCGGTTTTCAGAATGGAGAGAGGTAAATAGTGGTGTCCTCCAGGGGTTTGTACTGGGACCAGTACTATTCAATATATTCATAAATGATCTGGAAAAAGGGGTAAACAGTGAGGTGGCAAAATTTGCAGATGATACAAAACTACTGAAGTCAGTTAAGTCCCAAGCACACTCAAAAGAGTTACCAAGGGATCTCACAAAAGTGGGTGACTGGGGAACAAAATGGCAGACAAAATTCAATGTTGATAAATGCAAAGTAATGCACATTGGAAAACATAATCCCACCTATACATATAAAACGATGGAGTCATTGTGGTTAGTGTTCTGTTAAGACATCCACTTAGTGTGATAAGACTGTCAAAAATGCTAACGGAAAGCTAGGAGCCATTAGGAAAGGAATAGATAATAAGACAGAAAACATAATGCCACTGTAAACATCCATGGTACACCCACACCTTGAATACTGTGTGCAGTTCTGGTCACCCCATCTCAAAAAATATAGAATTAGCAAAGGTGCAGAAAAGGGCAACAAACTTGAGTGGGATATGGAACATTTCTATACAAGGAGAGATTGAAAATCCTGGTACTTTTCAGCTTGGAAAAGAGATGACTAGGGGGATATGGTAGAAGGCTATAAAATCATGACTGGTGTGGAGAAAGTGAATAAGGAAGTGTTATTTATCCCTTCACATAACACAAAAACCCGGGATCACCCAGTGAAATTAATTGGCATCATGTTTAAAATAAACAAAAGGAAGTATTCTTCATACAATGCAGTCAAACCATGGAACTCGTTGCCAGAGGATGTTGTGAAGGACAAAACTGTCACTGCATTAAAAAAAGAATTAGGTAAGTTAATGGAGGATCGGTCCACCAGTGACTTTTAGCCAAGGTGCTCAGTGGCACAACTCCATGCTCTGAGTGTCTCTAGCCTCTGACTGCCAGATTCACTCAATGATTGCCTGTTTTGTTCATTCTGTCTGAAGCACCTGGCATTGGCCTCTGTCAGAAGACAGGATTGGGCTAGATCAGGGGTCGGCAACCCGCGGCTCCGGAGCCGCATGCGGCTCTTCAGCCACGGTAGGTTGCCGACCCCTGGGCTAGATGGACCGTTGGTCTGACTCAGTATGACTGTTCTTATGACCAAGAATTGAATAAAACAGAGCAAGGGCTTTCAGGGTTTGGTCCATTGAAATTAGAGATGGAAAAGTGCTCATGAGCTGAATGGCTTCAATTCCTGGGTGAATAGTGACAGTTACAGTTACAATGTAAAGCAAATGAACCCTTTCACTGCCCCTCCACTGCCAAATGTCACCCAAGAGGTCTATGGCAAAACAGGGAATAGAAACCAAGTTTCCAGTGTCCTAGCCTCCTATTTTAACAACTAGACCATTATTACCCTCTGTGTCAGCTTTGGTTTCTGGAGCGTTTTAAGATGTCGTTTCCCCCTGTGTTGTGGTATACAAACCCTACATTGGACAACAAAGAATTAAGGAGCTGCTCTGGGCTCAGCCAGTTCTGCCCCATCACACCTGCAAGACCATGCATTCTGGAAGGGGAGCTTAAAAGGGAAGCAGAACATCTCACTTGTGGGCAGATCAGATGCACTCTGAGAGGGAGTCGTTCCTCTCTATATCTTACTAACTCTTGTTTTTTGAGATTATTCCCTTTGCTTTCAGTTCACAGACTGGAAGGGGTGAGACTTTAAAGTGACCTGGCTGGAGAGTCAATTCACAAGAAGAGGCAGAGCAGCTGTCCACAGGAGACACTGGAATGAGTTACCTAGGGAGTTGTTGGAATCTCCATCCTTAGAGGTTTTTAATCTGCGGCTTGACAAATCCCTGGCTGGGATGATTTAGCTGAGGTTAGTCCTACTTTGAGCAAAGGATTGGACTAGATACCTCCTGAGGCCCCTTCCAACTCTAATATTCTATGATTCTATGATAACCGGGAGGGGAGGGGGTGATGAGCTGCTATGCTACCCCTGGCCAGAAGGAGATGCTAGCAGTGAGTGAACTACTTCATTTACCCCCAGAGATGGCACGTTGCAATAGTCTAAAATGAAAGTGTGAACAACAGTCACAAGGCCTGCATCCTACAGGAATGGTTGCAAGCTCCTGACCCTATGTAAATGATTAAAAGGTACCTAACTGTGCCTAACTGAACTACCAGCCCCTCATGTCTCTCCCAGAGTGAAATTCACCCTTGTACAAGGATCAGAATGAGGCTGATGCACTGTTCAAGCTGCAATTAAACACTCAAAAACCAGCCATACTCGCAGGGATACATATTCTCAAAATAAGGCACAAGTGGCACCTAGTCCTCACGCCAGCCCTCTGCCTGGGGCGAATTTCACTCATGGTCCATTGTCCCTCCTTCTCTCACATCCTCTCATTATAACATCCTAAGACGTTACCCAGTTGTTGTGTGCTTCTCATTGTGTGTATGAATGTCACCTTAGAAAACTCCATTCTGTTTCATGGCACAGTGATGTAGCACAATACAATTTTAGGGCCTCATTCAGGAAGGTTCATAAGGATGTGCCAACTTTAACCATCTTAAGTAATAGAGCTGGGTGCAAAATGGTTTTCTTGCCACACACACATTTTTGAGTTTGAATTTTTTTTCCATTTCTAATCAGGACAAAAGGTTGGAACCTTAAAGCTAAACCTTAAACCTTAAAGCAAACCCCCAAACCAATTTCTTTCTTTTTTTTTTTTTTTTTGCATTTTGGGTCACCACAAAATGTTTCATTTTGGGTCACACAAAATGTTTCATTTTGATAACATTGAAATGTTTCCTTTTGACTTCTGCCTTTGTGCTTTAACTTTTTGATTATCAGCTTCAATTTCTCGACAAAAAGTCGTTTCAAACTGGAATTTGTTGTTTAGAAACTGCTGAAATGTTTTGTTTTGACAATTTCTAAACTTGTTTTCGTGACATTTTTTCAAGATGGGAAATTAATTGAACTTGAACCTGTTTCGTGAACCCTTTCCGTTTTGATGAATTGGCATATTTTGGCTAGAAAATGATTTGCTCCTTTTGTGACTACTTGCAGATAAGTATCTGCTTTTTAAAGAAAAGCAGATACTTAAGTGCAGTCCTGAATTAGGGTCTAAAAAGCTACCCCTGAAAAACTTCACTGAATTAAATAGCACAGTGCAGCAATAACATATGGCACAAATAATAGAATCTATTATTCCTAAACTAATTCCTTTATGATGTCTGTCTACCTATGTGCTGCAGCTATTATCAATCTGTCTGTCTGTCACTACTGTATCAACTCATTCCCTAGGAGATATGTGAGGTTCATAGCAGTATTTTTTCTCAGATGTAGGTGTGTTTCAAGCCACCCTCTATAATACAGAATAAATTTAGTGACACAATTTGCAATAAATCTTAAACACCATTATTTCATACCTGCAAAGTGATGCCTTAGAAAATGCCATAGAGTTGCTGCAATTTGAATAATACGGTTTCCACTTAATGGAGGGCTTGTTCATTCTCAGCCACGTAACATTGTAGAAAATTCAAAAGAATTACTCTCTTCTGTTATAAGTGCTGCCTTAAGTTAGAGACCAAAAGAGAGAAGGGAAAAAAAGGAGACAAAACATATTTCTTCTCCTCAATCTCCACTTCTATCAGACAAATAGGGTCACCTTGTAGGCTGCTAAAGAACAATGCTTCTGACCTCTATTAAAGTGTCTATAGTTTCAGTCTTTCATTTCTCCCATTAAAGGGCTTTCAACAGACACTATCTGCATGAGAAATGTTTGGAATTTATTATTGTGACGTGAGTCACAATCCATGGCTTGTCTGACGAAGTGCTACAGATAGAATGATTGAAACTCAACAGAGGCCCAATCCTATAGGCCCTTCTCAGTATATGTTCTGACAACGCATCTGCTGAAGGCAATGAGAATTTTGCCCAAGTAAACACTGCAGGGTTAGACCCTGAAGCAGTGTAGGCTGGGAAATGTAGTGTCTCACCAGAAGAACACTATTTTCCAGTATAACTAAATGGATTACTTTTAATTTAAACTGGCTAGAGCCACCTATGATTTTGTGGGTAGGGTGTCTACTTTGATGGATACTCAAGATTATCCATAAAACCATTTGACACTGCTAGAGATTGTCCATCTACATTTTCATCACCATGATGTCTTCCATGATGCTACAGTGCATCAAGGACTTCTGCCAGAGAGATAATCAATGGGCCACCGTTAGTCCTGCTAAAGACACTCTCTGGGACAGTTCCTTGTAGATCATAGCAGATCAGGGTTGGAATTGACCTCAGATGATCATCTAGTCCAACCCCCTGCTCAAGACAGGACCAACCCCAACTAAATCATCCCATCCAGGGCTTTGTCAAGCCACGCTCTAAAAATCTCTAAGGCTGGAGATTCCACCACCTCCCTAGATAACCCATTCTTGTGCTTCACCACCCTCCTAGTGCCAAAGTTTTTCCTAATATCCAACCTAGACCACCCCCACTGCAACTTGAGACCATTGCTCCTTGTTCTGTCGAGATGGATGACCACTGTGCCATTTGATATCAGTCCTGACATAAGAAGCACCCAAATATTATGTCTAATTGCATGCCTAATGCAATTGGAGAAGGCTTGAGCCTGCAAACTCACTGCATTCAGGTCAAGCCTGATGACAACGGAAGTCCCGTTCTCCAGCAGCCAGACTGCTCAGTGCCCCACGAGCTAACGCTCAGGAAAATCTGGCCAGATGTATTTTGGTGCCTGAATGGGATCTGAGATTGAAAGTCACCTTAAGAGCTCACAGAATCAATTCTTAGCTTGAAGGCATACACTCTGGTATACTTCATAGCAGACTGATTTTGTTACTTGCTTCACATGTTTTTATTTCCCCTCATTCATTTATAATAACTCCATAGAAACTTGAAAATACGGAATTTAAAAACAGTTAAGTTCAAGAGGCAAAGAAGAAAAAACTAACCTCTCCTTCTGCCTATATAGGTATTTATACTCCCCACCCTCGCCCCGCACAGGTGCTGAGCTCCAAACTGAATGTGAGCTTTCATAGGGATCATAAATAACATAATTTGGATTTGTAAAATGCCTGCCAACTTCTAAGAGCCCATCCTGAGGCCCTTGCACTTGGAAAGCCCCACTGATGTCAATCTGTCTATCCAAGATATTTCTATGCCCTCTATTACCATAGTATCTGAGCACCTCACAGTCATTGATGTATTTATCCTCAGAACACCCTAAGAGGTAAGGTGGTGCTCTTATCCGAAGTCACCCCAAGTTGCCCAACGTCATGCAAGAAGTCAGTAGTGGAGCAGGGATTAAATTCAGTTATTCCCAGTCCCCAACATATACTTTAATCACTGGGCCATCCTTCCTTTCTACTGCAGTGGCTGTTCCACCGCTGCTGGTATTGACTGCAGTGGGAATTTTGCCCCAGTGAGGACTTCATACCCAGGCCCCATTTGTGGAAGGCTCGCCTTGCCCTCCACTGAAATGTTCCCCACCCAGGGGAGTGGGGGGAGGTGGAATAGGGCAGCAATTTGTACATGGCAACTCTTCGCAAGGGTGTCTTGTAAGCAGGGGAAGTGAAGAATAATTTAACAAGCTGTGAAGCAGCAGGAGGATTTTATTTAGGTTCTGTAGCACAGCATGTAGACAGGACTGCAGCCACTGGGATGGGAGGGAAGGGGAGCCAAGAAGCAGTGCAATGCACTAGCAGGCTTGTCACAGCCGTCTGAGTGATGAGGTAAAATCAGTCTGGATGATAGGACTTCTTCCAGAAGAATCCCCCATTGCCCAGAGCATGAAACAAGCTGTCTCTGCCCCATTTCTCTTGCCCAGAGCGCTAAATGACCAAGATCATTTGTCGAGCAGTGCGACACCGGCATTGCCTTCCGGGAGCTCCGTACACTGGGCGCTCCCATTCCCCCTCTCCGGTTAATTGACAGGGTTGCATGAGCTATGGATTTGTGCCTGATGGCTTACCAAAGCATTCAGGAGGAACACATTTGCATTCCTTACTCTCATGCCCCTTTATAGACTGGAAGAGCCCCACAGTGGCTTTATTGATATGCCCGAGTCAAGAGTTGATGGGGCTCCATTTCTGTTCCCTGAATCTTAATTGAAATCAATGCCTAAGTGTTATCAGAAAATAATAAAGCAGGACAACTGTCTCCCGCTCATGCAGTATGCACTGAAATGCTCCACTCTCCTCTACCTCCACCGCTAACTGATCAATTATCAGACTTTTCTCCCTGCTTAGCCTTTCCGAGGTGGGCGGTTGAAAAAATACCAGCAATGAGCTGTTCACCTTTCATTGTGATGAGCTCTTTTGTTTGCCTGGAGGCCTTTTCATGAAGAGGGAGGAGGTTGCCTTATACACGGGCCCCATTTCTCTGCACCGAATCTTTCCCCAGCTATAGGATAACTCAGTGATTATGGGCGAGCAGGGGCTTTCCCAGAAATTTAATTGTGACCCCTTTTGGAGGGCCATGTTTTGTGCCCCCCCTCACAGCCCCAGCAGGAACTCGCTCTCTGAGTCTCCCTCTCACCCTTACTGCCCCGGGGCTGGGAGGAGCTCACTCTTTCCTCTCTCCTGCCCTGGCCCCGGGCCGGAGGAGTTCTATGCCCCTGACAATTATTGGGCGGGCCACGCCCCTGCTTGACCCCTTTGTGCATGCCCCTGTGGCATAATCCCTTGGAGTTTTAAATAGGGGCTTAAGTGATTAGGGATCGGTGCCCATTAGGAGACACAGAGCTCCCTGGCTGTTCTGTGGTGATTGCTGAGAGAAATCAGAGTCGTTAAGGAGGTGGGTGTCTCATAGTAAACTCACTGCATCATGTTCCTGGAAGTGGAGGTATTCGGAACCCAGTTCTCTGCTGGTATCATTCCCGTGCAGTCAGTGGAACGTATCCCATGTGCACCAGCTGACGAGCTAGCCTATATATCCCAGGATTGGAGCTGAGCAGATCCAGCACACACGACGTGGTAAGTCAGCTGCCTCCTTTTGTAGGTGTGAGTGACTCTTGGCTGACACATCAGGGACTGAACTGGGGAATCTCCAAATCTAAAATCATGAGCTACTGTAGCGTGAGATAATGGCCAAGACTCCCTAGCCGGGGTCTGTAGCAACTCATGTCCTTTGTGGATTGGCACAGAAGGGGGTTTGTAAGGATACAGAGACACAGCAAGTAGCAGCCAGTCTCAGAGCCTGGGTCAACAGACTCGGATTTGCACAACGGTGCTAAAAACAGCTAGGTGGTCATTCAGGCTCAGGCTGGATCCCGGGTTCTGATGCCTAAGGGAGAGAGGTGGGCTTCAGCATCCAGGGGCAGCCCTAGACCAAATGATGCCTCAGATGAGGGGCATCTATTAAACTTTTTAATACCTAACTTTTCATTGCATTTGTAGCCCATTTCACCACTTGGATGCACAATTTGCATGCATGATTTATCGCAGTTGGGCTGTCACTTCACTTCATTCTTATCTCTCACTGACTAACTGGCCACTGCCTGCCCCTTATATACTTTCAAGGGAGCGGCTGACAACATTCGAGGAGACTCAAGGAAAATACAGTTCTCAGAAAGTCTGGAAGGTTCCACGAGATTCTACGGAGGTCCAGGACATTCTAGGAGGTTAGTGAAAAATGAATCCGCATAAGGAGTACCTGAAACATTTTACTTCAGACATTCTACTTTCACTTTTGTTGCTAACAACAAAAACAGGCAGAGTTCGTCCCCCCAAGCGCAGCCCCCCAGGTGGTCACCTGCCCCTAAATCCGGCCATGTCAGACCCCAAGCTGCAGTCCAAGCCCGAACGTCTACGCAGCTACTTTTAGCACCGTAGTGCGCAACCCGCCACTGCTCACTGCACAAACTTACCCTTACACAAACACACATCAGTGAGTTACCCAAAGAAATGCCCTGATTCCGTAGTTTGTGACAAGATTATTTAAATCAATTTGGACTCAGGCCTCTGTGGCTGGTGGCATGGAAGATAACTAGACAGTGAAGAAATGTGTCTGAAAAGACTATTAACACACTAAGTTCAGGGAAGATATTGCAGGAGCACGGCTGACCTCCCACATTTTCTTGTAGTTAATTAAGTGTAGCGGGACGACCTTGCCAGGAGACAGAGGGAGCTTCTCTTCAGTATTACTGTGAGCGGAGAAGGCAGTGTGAACGCATCTCTGCTGTCCTGCCAATGTGCCCTTTCCCGTTGCTGACCCGAAGGGTTAACCTCCAGAGATGGAAATGGACTCCAGCCTCCAGAGCTCATTCACTTCTGCTGCCAGTTAGCGCCAGAGGTGTTTGACAAAGCCGAAGTACGTGTGCTAGGAGCTAGACCGAGACCTCATGGCACATAAGCCACCAAACAGCCTTCCAGTGATGGTGACTTTCAGCCGCTGCCAGTTCTGACTGGATTCAGATCAGCAACTTTGGAGATGAACAGCTCTGTGGCTTATTACTAATTCTCTAAGTTTCCCCACATTTTGCACCAGATCCTCAGCTGCTGTCAATTGGTAGAGGCCTATGGAGTGGAGCTACCCTCCTTTACACCAGTGGTGGAACCATTTGTAATTGAAAGGAGACTTGAAGGGCCTGATTTGCATTTACACTAAGGTTCTTTACACCGGACCAGCTGTATAAACGAACCTTCTCTGCCTAAGGCCCCTTTCCACGTTGGTGCAGTGCGCCTGCTCTGTACATAAACAGAGAATTCCAAACTTGTTTCTTTTCACTGACACTGGCGGGGGGAGGGATAATAGTAAACTAGTTACTTCTTAACTCTCCGCCACTTTCTCCTTTGAGAGAATGGAAATTCCCTGGAGGTCCATATGGTAAGTGTCCCGCTTAGCTTTCAGAGTTCCTCCAAAAGAACCAGAGGGCTCATAATGAGAAGCTGTGAGTCTAATAGCTCATCAGAGACCCTGATGGCAACTTTTTAATTCAGCCATTCTCTAGTGTTCTTATTGTATTTCTAGGCTGGGATTTTTCTTTCTTTAAGGTTCTTTTAGGGCTCTGGTTCTGTAAAAATACACTCTGTGGTAAAGTTCAATATAGCATCCAGAAATGGTCTCCTTTCTTGGGGGAATAGTCAACAGCATCAAAGCCATTTAGCGTCATTAATGGGGGGGAACAGTTCTCTCTGGGCTATTAAAACCTTTATTTCCACTTTTTGCAATCCTAAAATAAAACCAACGCTGCAGAAAAGAAGAGCACATGTTTACACGAGTTTGAGCCTTTAACCGTGGAGTTAAGTTCTCAAGACTTACTTTGCATTGGACCTGAAGAGTACTAGTTGTTATATCATTATTTTTATAAATTCACCTAAGACATTGCCCAGATAACTGTGTCAGACCTGGGTGTTAGATCTAGCTTCACATCAATGGTAATCTCTGATAAAGTCTTCAAGGATTGTCTCTTCCTATTCATGTGTAGAATGGCTACCCCAATGGGGCCACAGTCTCTGTTATTGGCCTCATAGGTGCTACCATAAATCAGATCATAGAGTTTAAGGCCAGAAAGTACCCTTGGATCATCTAGTCTGACCCCCTGTCTATCACAGGCCACTAACCACCACCCACTACCCACACACTAAACCCAACAAGCAAAATTAAACCAAAGTGTTTAAAGCCCACAGGAGACTAGACTATTACATGCCACAGATAGAGACTAGAAGGGACAGAAGTGCACAAATACTCAAGGCCCCTGCATTGGCAGGGAAATAATTAAGTGAGATATACCCAGATAATCCTGCCGAGTGACCCACACCCACATGCTGCAGAGGAAGGTGGAAAACCGTCAAGATCACTGCCAATCTGGAGGAAAATATTTTCCTGACCCTACATAGAAACATAGAAGATTAGGGCGGGAAGGGACCTCAGGAGATCAACTAGTCCAACCCCCTGCTCAAAGCAGGACCAACCCCAATTAAATCATCCCAACCAGGGCTTTGTCAAGCTGGGCCTTAAAAACCTCTAAGGATGGAGATTCCACCACTCCCTAGGTAACCCATCTGGTGATCAGTAGGTGCATCTGGCAATCAGTCAGACCCAAGCATGTGAGCACAAATCAGCCAGCAAAGGACCTGAAAGAAAGAATTCTCAGTAGCACCTCAGTACGCGGTCCAGTGTTTCAAATGATAAATAATAAAACACTGGATACTGAGGGCTGCTAGCATGTTTCTAAGGACTCCATAAAGAAAAGACAACCCTCCTGCCCACATACACACCAAAGTGGCTAATTCTGTTTAGTGTCCAAAAAAAAAAGTCTTTATTTTAAGAAAACCTGAGGGCTGTTGAATTCTGTGCAGTTTGCTGTTTGGTCATGGGCATGTTTAGTAGTGAAAGAGAGTGTGAAAGTGACTGATAGCCTGAAATCAGGTGTGTGTGCATAAAAGTGACAGATTACAAGATTTATTGGGCCTGGTAAATAGCTTTTATAATTGGTATTGTTTTTTTTATTAAATTTTCAAGGCTGCGTATTTATGCTAAAATGAATCGTATGGATGTTAAAACTTGTGTTTAACTGTTTTATGCTTCAATGTGATGTCTTGATATGGCAATAGCCGAATACAATAAACTGCGATTGGTACTGCTATTCCTCTCAGGCTTCATTTCCCCAACACGGGAGAGGAAGGGACACATTGCAGGAAAGACAAACATTCCCACGGTGTTTTGATCATCCCTGTTACATTTCTAATGTGGTCTGGTGGTGTCAGAAAAGAAGAGTTTAGGAAAAGGGAGTGGAGCGAGCGGGACAGATTAAAAAACAATTCTGTAGTGAGGAAAATCATCACAATGCAGAAGGCCAGGAAGAGCCTTCTCTTAAGACACACTTAAGTCTCTCTTCAAGGATGAAATTGGTGCATTCGCTTTGTGCTAGCTTTTCGCCCAGTGGAGAATTTCACACAAGTGGGTATAACGCTACTGCAGCGAAGTAACAGCAGAGTGAATGCAGTCAGTGGTTTTTATGTTGACAGCATCTTGTGGAAGAATCGAGATCATGGACCATTTTTAGAGTCGGAAGCAAGGCCTGGCCTACACACAGGGTTTGTACAATTTAATTATTTTTATTAGGGCTGTGGGTTGGTTGTGGGTGGGTTTGGTTTTTTTTTAAACCAAAATAGTTATATGGTACAAGCCCTCATTCAGATGGAATTCCACTGCTGTAAAAGTGCCTTATACTGGCATAGTTTGTTCTCCTAAATTTATAGGAATAAGCTACGTACTTTTATACCAGTATAACTTGGTCCATTTTAGTGGGGTTGTGCAGCTGTAGCTATACTGATCTAGTTAAAGAGGAATAATTTTTGTCTGTAGATAAGCCCGTAGACAAAAGAAATCTCGCGATCCACAGTGGGCAAAATTTAACCATTAATTCCAGTTTTTGTGATATTACCCATTTCAATGATATCCTCTACATGCACTATAGGGCGGTGGTAATATCTCTAGAACCAGACTGAACCTTTTAAGGGAGTCTATTGTAACTTTTTTAAATTAGAGGTTGTGTCTTCTGTGTTAGTGTGCTGCATGTTTTATTATCAGCACTTGAGACTAGTAAACAACTATCAGTTCTGATCATAATGCTGCCGAGTCACTGATTTTGGTGATTTCAGACAAAGTGCGGCGTGGCTGCATAGGGACGGCATCGTGAGTTCACTTTTACTTTTAAACTTGTAATTAGTTAAGAGGGTTCCCTATTTATTTTGCAAGAGTGAGGACTATATAGCACAAGAATGGCAAACAGCCAGGGTGCCATCAATAACATCGTGCACTAAATGTAATGGTGTCAGGACCACCTTTGGGGAATTTGTACAGTCTTATCCATCTTGTCGTCATGCTTTTGAAATTAGTGTGTTATGAAAGTGCTGCTTTTGCTTAAAGACGTTTGGAACCTAATCCTGATCTAATTGTCACCCGTTTTATGCGGGGAGAGCTTCCCTGAATTCAGTGGAATTACACCTGATTTGCACTGGTGTAACATGATATCAGAATCTGACCCTTCATAAATAACAGTAGTTGTATTAAAGGCCTACGTGCTATGCAGAACAAGGGGCTGAGTACTCAAAGTAGCTCTTTTTCATTGGTAGATCTCAAAGCACATTACAAAAGGACTTGTGGAAAAGGGTCATTATCCCCAATATAAAGATACAGGAAAATGAAACTCATGGAGGGGAGGGTCAATGTTTTCAGGCTAACACTGCATAGAATAAGATGCCTCAACCCACATTTAGACACCTCTTTTAGTGGCCTGGGTTTCTGAGGCAATGGGTCCTGCAGTTCCTAATTTCCACATTGTCAGTGCTCAATATTGCTCTTATGTCCTTTTGAAAATTAGGTGCAGCCTCCTAAGTCCATTAGGTGTTGCAAAGCAGAGCCAAAGAGTGCTTAAAACCCTGTGATTACATAGCCCTGAGTCTCTAAAAGGCCTTTAGCATCTATGAGCTAATAGTACTTCCTCTCTTCCACACGTTGTCCATTGAACTGGAAGCTCTGCTGACCAGGAACTCCCTCATTGTGCTCATGAAGAGT
Source organism: Mesoclemmys tuberculata (assembly GCA_007922155.1). Taxonomy (NCBI): domain Eukaryota; kingdom Metazoa; phylum Chordata; order Testudines; family Chelidae; genus Mesoclemmys; species Mesoclemmys tuberculata. Next base: position 12,089,502 of record ML675632.1, on the reverse strand, counting down.
GCCCAGCATATGAGGTCCCTCTAGATGCTACTGTAATAGAAGCAACAGAAATTCATTTCAGCAACTACAGTGGTTCACTGGAACAATTATCAGTCTTACACCTGCCTCTGAAATACCCAGCACTGGCCAATGTAAAAAGACTAGAGGACTTTGGTCCTGTTTTGATATGCTAATTCCTATGTTTGTATAACTCCAGAAAATGGCAATATATGGTGAAACGTTGGGCCAAATACCAAGCGTTCACTCAGTTTTTACCCAGGCAAAACTCCCTTTGACTAGGATACTTAGCAAGGACTTGAAGATTTGGCCTCTTATCTGGAGTGAATGGACATGTCTACTATGTCTTTTTATTTAGACGTTCCGACATTATTCTGTTACAGTGAAATAGGTGTTTCATTTGGCACCCCTACCACCAGCTCAGCATGATGACTGGAGATGAAAGTTTATCCTGCAGTTCTTTACTCCTCAAGAAAACAAATTACTGCCTGACACTCATCCATCGCTCTTGCTTTCGATACCCTTAAGTGATTCTTCCACTGGCTCCTTGATGTTCATCTTGTCTGCATCTAGCAGAGGCTGACAGCAGTCAGAAATTCAAACAGGTGCCACTTTTCTCTAAGACAAAGAGCCAGGAACGGAGGTTAAGTCTCAACGCAAGACTGCTCTGAGGGGGCGGGAATAAGTCTCCAGAAACAACTTTACCAGCTGGAGTCAAATATGCACATCTGGAGGGGACTGTTAGGTTGCTTGCTAGCTCGGAACGAAGCTTGACATGCAGATGACAAACACGGAGAGATGATGGGAGGGGGGAAAAGGTGGAGGACGTGAGATGAGGAGATGGAAGCAGAGCTAAAAATGTCTTTCAAACAAAAGAGCTAAATGAGTTTGAGAGACAGATTTTATCCTACCTAGGAACTTAATATGGCCTCACATCTCCAGTATGAGAGCACATCAATACACCCCTCTGAGGGGGTTATTATCCCTATTTTATGGATCGGGAATTGAGGCACTGAATTCAGATTCTATTTTTCTCAGTGTCACACAAAAAGTCAGCACCTGAGATGAAAAATTGAACCCAAATCTCTGTCTATTGCCCTATCCATGAAACCATCCTCTTGTCCACCTACTAGCCCCCAAGAGGCTGCTGAGTCAAAGTGATTAGTAGGGACTGAGACAGGATGAAGGACGATTGGGATGAAATGAGAAAAAAATGGCTGAGGGGACCGAATTCGGAGGAAGGGTCACATAAAAGCAAGAAGGAGGATGTGTGGTGGTATGAAAGGAGCTTTCTACAACCCCTTTTGACCTTGTCTAGGGTGGAAAGAAGGTTAAATTTATGTTCAGATGAATTCTTTCAGAGATCTCCAGAGACCCATGAGCCACTCACAGCCCAGGAAAACCAGAGCATTGCTCTGGCTAGTACAGGGCGCAACGAAGGAGCCATCAGCTAAGTTGATAACAAATATGAATGCTTCACCCAACACCGTAACAACATCTCAACAATTCACTTTCCCGGCTAGTGAATTGATTTCCCTCACCTCCCTGCCACTCACTGAGGGGATAACTTTGAAAAAACATCCAAAACTGACTCAGCCCAGGTGGACAGCGGAGGGGAATTTTGTCAGGATTCATTCTTCTGGGCCCTCCTCTTGCCAGCATCTTACCCTGTCCCAGAATTCTGTGCAACATCATCTCCATAGGGTCATCCCTTATGCAGAGCATAATGAGACCCCCGGGTCATTTTGTAAGTAATACTTAGGAGTGGTTGTTTTTTAAGCCATGTGGTTCTCCCTGGCTTTGAACCACCTGTTGAATGGTTCAAGCCTGAGGGACTGTTATGATTGTTTAAGTCTGACTTCCTGTCTAACGCTGGCCAGGGAAAATCTGTCATCCAGTAATTCCTACATTGAGCCCAGTGCATAGTAGTTGAACTAGCACATCTCTCTTTGGTCAGACATCAGCTCTGGATATGAGAGTCCACGACATCCCTTGGCAATCTTCTCCAGTGGTGAATTACCCTCACAGTTAAAAATGTGCAGAGACACCTCTCTTTCGTTCTACCCTCACCCATGTTGATCCAGGCTAATACGTCCTGTTCTCAGGTCATTCCTAAGCAGCGGGGCTCCTTGCTGCAAAGACTGGGTTGGCAGCACATGACAGGTTTTTATTGCTTTTTATTTTTGTTTTGCTAGGGATGAAGGATTTCAATACGGCCTCTCTTTTGCTTCATCATTTACAATGGAGACAGCTGCTGCCTCTTGGTAAACAAGCATTCAGAGGGCTGTAAGAACACCCTTTTACTCCCTCCCACCCCCAATGCTGGCAAAACTTTACAGGAATAAAAGAGGCAGGAAAACATGCACGAGGACCTTTCAATGTCTGACCAGCTTCCTCCCATTAACAAATTCAAAATATATTAGACTACTACCAAAAAGCATCCAGCTCCAAATGACGGGGGAATTTTCTCTCTTGTCATTCACTTTAGGTTCTGAAGCAAGCAAGCAAGCAAACAATAAATAAATAAAATAACCTGTCAGCAGCACCCTTTATGCATCATTCCCAGGGGGAAATGGACAAATGGAAGATTTGTCTTTTGTTATCCGACTTATAACTAAGACAGGATGATGGTATTTTTCTTAGGCGTCAGACAAGCATACGGTGACAATCCAGCACTTAAGCTAAATATAGACAAGCCAGCCACCCACTAAGAAGAAATTAATAAAAAAAACAAAAACCAGCAGAGGCTATCTGTGGTTTTGAATGGCTGGAGCTTTTAAAGGTGCTTTGATGGCAAATTCCTGTCTCTCAGCTATTAACGCATGCAGCTGGCCAGATCCCCAAGTGAGCGCAGCTGACAAGCTTCCTTTGCAAAAGCGAGGAGCCAGGGAAAAAACAAAGAAACAAATGGAAAAGTTCTAAGAACCTTAGGTAAACTTACATAGGTGTAGCAAAAGTGTTGCTTCTGCTGCAGTTCTGGACAGAAATAAAGCTGTATCTTTCATGTAAGCTTGTCCTCCTTCCACCCCAGGAGCTGAGCATTTGGGCGATGCTATGCCACACAGTTGGAACAAGTTATCTGCTCTAGCGAGCTGACCTGGAGGTCTATTGCCTGCTGATTAGAGCAAGGGATTTAGCAGCCTTCATGGTAATCTGTGCCCTCATCACCATAGCAGCTCACAAAGGTTAATGAATTTACTCTCTCAGCACCTTTGTGAGGTTCAGGAAGTATTGTCCCCATTTCACAGGCAGGCAGGGAGGTAAGGTATGAGAGCAGATGAAGTGACTTGCTCTAAGTGATAGTGATCTTCAGTGGTCGAGCTGGGAATAGAACCTAAATCTTCCACGACCCTTTCCCAGGTCTCCACCACAAGACCATCAGTCCAACAAAAGCTACTGAGGGAGAACAGCACCTTCTAGGCTACAGTTCTGGAAGTCAGGCCTTTGGTTTCTGTTCTGTATTGTGCAGTAAAAGTCCTACATAGCTAACAGTCAAGTCACTTAATGAGCTTTCTGCCTCAGTTTACCTTTCTGCAAAACAGACATAATAAGCTGAGACTGATACTGTTTGTGCAGGAGTGAGTACCAGTCTTGATTATTTTTACCTGGCAGCATGCTGTAGGCATGCACAACTCCCTCCAGAAACATTTCAAAGATGGGCCCTAGGCTGGAGCTTATCATCTAAGTTAGACAAAGAGCAGCAAGAGAAGAGAGATGGGAAAGTGCTGGAAGACCCTGAATGACTCAAGGCTCCCTTGTGCTAGGTGCTGTACAAACATAGGGTAAGAAACATTCCTTCATTTAGAGAGCTTGAAGTTTAGATAGACAAAAGGTAGACAGGGAAGGGACTTGACCAAGGTCACACACCAAGTCAGTAGCAGAACTTGGTGGTAGAACTCAAGCCTGCTGACTCCCAGTCCACTGCCTAACCCACTAGACAAATGTTTGCCCCCACTTCTCCTAGTAAGCGAGTGGGGGATCTTCTTTGCCTCTGCGACACTGAGCACTGGCCCCATGCACAGGCAGGGCAACAGGCTAAAGGCACCCATTCATCCAGCCCAATGCAGCTCTTCCCCCACAGCATTGTAATGTAATTGATCTTTGCACATCAATTTGGTTCATCTAACATTTTCAAATGAGTTGGGGTTTTAGCAGCTAATGACTTTTGGTCACTCTTGACCAAGGGCCAGAGTCCTGCTTGTTGGACTTGGGAGGTATAAATTACATCCCGTTGTGTCGGCCTGTGTCGTGGGCGACAGGGAGGAATTCAGCTCCAGAGGAGGGCAGAAAGTATTTCTGTAGGGAGGAGGGGAGGCGTTTTAAAATCCTTTGTGGGGGAACCAATCAGGGGTGTCTCCCTGCCAGCATCAGCATAGGCCTCTTCCCGGCTAGCACACATCTTCCTAGCTAGAAGATCCTTCCCATCTAATGTTAAGCCAGTGCAACCTTGGACTGAATTCCAGTCCCTGGGTGGATTTGAATTAATGACTCACAGGTACAGAAAAGCATCTAAAATCCATTACCAAGCCCCTAAGCCACCCTGCATGCTCTTAGAAGACTTAATTGTTATTTTTTTAGCTGACAATAATGGTTGTTAGTGGGTTTTATAAAAGTCATCCAAGTCTATCATTTCCATTTGTACTTCACATGCCCGCATAGAAATAACCGGAGAAGCTTAATTTACATGGAGAGTTCAGGAATCATGCTAGACATGCCCAGTTATAAATCTGAGTTAGTTCTAAAAGCAGTTTTAAAAGCTGCTGGGAGACTGCTTTAGTTGCACTATAACAATTAGCCATCATCATCTTCGATTAACCTCCTCATTAAATCCCTTCCTAGAGTCACAGGCCCAAGCTGTATTGACAATTATGTCCATAAGACAGATCTGTACCTTAGCCAGAATGAGGTCAGTTTGTAATGTCCCACCTTCAGTCTCGCTACACTTGAGTATTATTGGGAATGAGGCTTATTATTGAAAATAACGTGGTGGGTAAGTGGTAGACACACTGAGAATTTGTTTGCAAATAAATGGCTATTATTTTTGTCAGGACCATCCAAACCATACCATTTTCTGCTCCTGCTGCTGGTTCTTTAGCACAATTTATTGAGTGGGGGGTTGCCAAATCATCTCATAAGGTAGACCGCATCTTAATAGAAATTGTCTCGTCCTCACCCTCCTTCCCAATCACCATCGCCTGGGATATCTCTCTTCCCATTTATAGTCACAGAACATGCTTGCAGCAACTTCAGTAATGGAAAAGCATAGGAGGAAAGCAAGGCCATTCCCCTGTTGAACAGGTGCAGGCATCCAGGGCCTCGCAGGTCACCTTCCCACTTGAGGAGAAATCAGTGAGATGCAACGTGAGTTTGCTTTCAGTGTAACTTGTTTTATTTATACACATAGACCAGTCCTGGAACAGAAATGGTCAAACAGAATAAAGGGAAATCCCTTCTTCCATGACTCTCAGCCTAACACTGATGCCTATTTCCCAGGAAGCAATTTCTAGCTCAAAAATTGACTCTGATCAGAGTGCAAGACAGAGAGCACATGCTCCAGCAACTTGCACAGCTCCCTCTCTCCACAACTTTGTCCAACCAAAAAACTAATGGCACCAACTTGTCTTCCCCAGACTGTACATTTGTTTGCAAGCTAAGAAAAATAACTTGGATGACTACATTTTAACAGTGTCACCTGATGGCTCCTGCCATAGCAACATTTAATGCATTTTCTGCATCCTTTTAAAGCAGGGGTATCTAACCTTTTCATGTGAGGGGCCACACTGCAATTTTTTTTTTCACTCAGGGAGCCAGAGAGCGGGAACGGGCTGGAGGGGAGTGGCTGCTCCTCTGCCCAGCCAGCTGGGGGGAATGCTGCTGTGCTCAGCTGACTCAGGGATGGGGGGCTGCTGCTGCACCCAGCCAACATGGGGCTAAAGTGAAGGGGCTGCTCCCTTGTCCCAGCAGGCTGGATAGCAGGCTTTGGCAGGTCAGATCCTGGCCCATGGGCTGTGGGTTGGACAACCCAGTTTCAAAGCAATCTAGCTGCTGAAAATGAGAAGGAATTAGCACCATGTCCCCAGCCAGCCCTCCATAAATCACTACTGTGTGCCCTGTGGACAATTTGCTGTCCCTGAAGCACCATTTGGGAACCTCTGACCTAGCAAATGCTTTTTTTGGAGGTGAACTGAGACTGTTGACATCCCTTGTGCAAAGAAAGGTGGTTTGGGAGGACAAGGTATTATGGACCCAATCCAGAACCTACTGAAGTCATTGGAAAGTCTTCCATTGATAAAGGGGAAGATTTCCAAAGGCACAAAGAGCAGCCAATGGGTATTGGCTCCTATTTGCTTCTCTGAACATCACCCCATAATTGATCACGAGATCTGGTTTTACTGGAACAGTCCTACCTATTCCCAGGAAATCCTTTCAGAACACCAGAAATAACCCAATTTGTCATTTCATCAGTCAAAACTTCTGTGCTGTAATGATGTCGTCTTTCTTTTTTTACTGTATGTCTTCAGAATGTGTTTCGTAGTTTGAGTAGAATTTGCTCTGTGTTTACCAGCAATCCAGTGGAACAGGGACTCGGCCTGGTGAACTGTGTTGGGAGAGCAGAGGGAAGTCAGATGGATGTGGATGTTGTCTAGCACTTTTCTTTTGCTCAAAGTGAATATTAATAACACTCATTCAAGGAGTGACAACACAGAGAGCTGGATTTTCACATGTGCTGAGCATATTGTCTTCATCTTGAGCAGTGGGCGCGCAGTCCTTCTGAAAACTATTAAATTTAGTACCGCCCAGATTTTTAACGATATGTAGGCATTGCTGAACTCAGCATTGCAATGCCAGAGTGATTTGGGAGCCCAAATCTCATTTTCAGAAGGGATTTAGGCACTTAGGAGGACTAAATCGCATCAATGGTCAATGGAATTTTGGCTCATAAGTGCCTGAATCCCTTCTGAAAATGAGATTTGAGCTATTAACTCATTTAGGCACTGCAAGGCTGAGTGCAGCAATGGCTAAATACCTTTAAAAATCTGGGCCTTAGCAACTGGGGAAAAAAATCCTCCATGCAAAGAAATGTCCTCATGTCACTGCAGAGCAGGGCTGGTTGAAATATTTTAAGCAAAACTTTTTTCTTTGCCAAAACCAAAATGTGTTGCAGAAATCTATCCCTTTTGATAAACAATGTTGTTGAGAAGATTTCTCAGGTCCAAGAACCAGCTGAGAGAGGAAGAGAGATCCTGAGACAAGGATTCAAGGGACTTGAACCTGTATCTCCCACTGAGTGCCATTAGGAGGTCCACAATGTTGGGGTCCTCTCGTGCATGTTTTGCTGTGAAACATTTCACAAGGCCTTGTTTTTGTTCTGTTGCAGAATGACACCACATTTCCAAACCTGGACCCTTTTTTTCCACAAAACGGAATTCTTGTTTTCCAGCTGCCAGCTCTCCTGCCAAGTCAGAAAGTGGCAGGAGTGACATCAACAAGTATTGGTCTTACATGTTCTTCGGTCATTTGCAGCTCTAGAATGTATTGCCACCAAAATATCCCAGTTTTGAAAATAAAGTCTTTGTTCACAGTCTTCAATGAGAGTTGGATTGGATCCTAAATTAATATTAGAAGTCTTCATCTAACCTCCACACCTTATTAAACTCATTTGGATTCTCTTTCCAGTACAAACTTGAGGCTGAGCCCAGGTTCCTCTGAAGCCTTCTTAAAATCTTCAGTCCTTTCAAATCAACCTGGATGGATTTATGATTCTGAAACCATGTGAAATTCAGTTAATTCACCTGAGTTCCTCTTTGAATTCTTAGGTTCATTTGAGTCCAAACCTCAAAGCAAAACTCGGAGAAGGGGAACCTAGATGGACTGAAAGCAAAGGAAAAGTTCACACAAAGCCCCACACAACTGAAACCACCGACTTTCACACAGTACTGCAAGCAACAGAAATTAGGATGTTAAATAAGCCGACACCAGATGATTTAGTTATGGAATAAACATTGCATACCAATCATCCTACAGAGGTAACCAGCGCATCCAAATTATTTATACTAAACTCTGCAATATGGTCAAACAGATGACCAGCCCTATGGGAGTTCTTCTTCACCAACATGAGGGCATGGCATATAAAAAGTCATAAAACTGACCCATCCCAACCATCTGCATGTGTTTGGAAGTCCCCATAAAACAGCATCCACCAGCATTCAAACAGTACCCCTGGAGAAATCAGCCATGAGATCACCACTAGAAGAGGGTGATATCCCCACTAGTAGATCCACCCATATTGTCCTTGAGCTAATAGCACAGGAAATGACCAGATGCCTCAGAGAACTTGACTCTGCCATCGGCCACCTAGAGATCTGCCTGGCCAGGTGCTGAGACCCCCTGTGTGGTACAGAGAACCTTCATCTCCCACAGATGTCAACAGGGGCTGGGAAGTGACTGGCACAACTGAGCCTGTAGACAAGGTGGAGGAAAGTAGCAACTTCTCCATTGTGCATGAGAACAGCAAGCCCTGGATGTAGGCAATGCTGCCATTCCAAAAATATACCCTGTGTTGCACCCACTACTGTACCCTAAAATTACTCTATGAAACTCAGTGACTTTCTTTTGAAAGCATGATGGGAAACATCAGTTCCATGCACCGTTTTTAGCTCCTAGTGCAGCACTATGAGTTTAGAAAATTGCATTGGCCCCTACACATCTCACTACAGCTCCAAAAAATATTGTAATGACATTAAATGGCAGCAAGATTTATAGGGTGGAGACAAGATCCTTAAGCTTCATCTCAGGGAGGCACGATACATACCATATGTTAAGTCTCATGCAGCTCAATATGCCTTTTTCTAATAGCATGCAAAACACCTGGCCAGCAAGAACAGGATTATCTGAGCTGAGTTCATGATTCATTGCCTGGATGTTTCTAACGAATCTCTCTTTAGCATATATTTATGCCAGTTGCCAAAGTGAAAGAAACAATTTCCTTAAATATTGAGCATTCATACATAAATTGCAGCCTGCTGGAAGCTTCTGCTCTCCAAATAGAATCCTTTATCTATTTCTGTTATATAAGAAAAGCAAATAATTTCTTATCAGTCGACCTGGAAATCCAGGCAAGTGTTCACTTGGAGTGTTATACAATGTCAGCTTTTCTACTGCATTTAGTTTTCATGCTCTTAATTTCTCATTTCATTATCTCTCCTTATTCTCTTGCCACATCAGGGTTTTGATTTGATGGCTTCCATGTGACAAGTGCTCTTGCTGCGTGAGTGATACAAATGCGGCTTTAAAACTGCTATAACTTCTTATTAAGGCAGCTTCCTTCTCGGGGACTTTCTTAAAGCTGCAATGAGACTGAGCACCCAAGGAGAATTTTGCTATACAAATAAGGGCAAATCCTGAGCTCATTACTTGGGGTTTGTGTAACCCACTGGTGTGTGTGTGTTTACAGGTTTCACTTTCTGACTAGTCCATAGAGAATGAGTCTATTATAGACCCTATTAGAGACACTTGGCTCTTCCTCTCAAAATGTAGCAGCTTTCACCTCTGGAGGTGCCTCGTTCAATCCAGGGTGTGTCAGCCAAGAGGACAGCTGTCACATTTGCTCCATCTTCCCACAAACTGGACTCCCACAGATGTTAGTGAAAGATTTGTCAGAGTAAGGAATAGGTGAACACTTCTCATATCATGGTGAATGGAACTGGAGAAAAATAGGAAGAAGTTTCAGGGGGGACCTAGTTTGATATGGAACCAGGGGATCAGGAATGCAAGCAGGTGCCAGGCTGCTCCTTCACAAATGCTAGAGCCTCAGCGTATAACACTGGCCTCAGTATCCTTAATAAAGGTCTCTTTCACAAGTCAGGCTGCTCACAGCACCACGTACAGTGGATGAAACACTGTAAACCTTTACTGGTGCAGGGATTCCCCCTGATGGCCACTGGGCTACTCAAGTGACTAGGGCTTTGTAGGTTTGAATCCTGAGCAAGGGATTCACGCTTTGGTGCATAGCACCCAAGGGCACTGGTTGACCAATCCTTTCTCTCTGAGGGACAGAGAAGCACATGTTCACCACAATAAGTCACATTTCAATCAATGGGACTCTGTGTGACTTTCCAGGATCGGGCTCATAAGAAATTGCAGTAAACTGTGGTCATGATACCGACATGAAATGTCCATGAGCAAGTGTGGGAATGACATCAACAGGAGTGAACAGAGCTCTTTGTGTGTAGTTCAGTTACCATTATGCTAATCACACCTCCTACACCTGATTTTCCACACAGAGCAATTCTGCTTGATGACTGACTGTTTCTTAACAGTCTGAAGCAAGAAAAGGAATAGAAACCAAATTTTGAATGCAGGTTAGAAGGCTAAAATATTATTTCCTATCCTCCAGGGCCTTCCTCACCCATGGTATTCCAGAACAAAGTAATGCACTGAAGAGTGTACTGTAGCATGGTGATTGTATAGAAATGGTAGTTGCTAGGCATATGCTAACTTCTTTCATAGAAAGTTACCAGAGTCAGCAGGAGTCTGTGGAGAGAGGGATAGAAGCAGGAATGTAAGACGACCTAAAGTTGGGAAGTTGTAAGGGAAGGGTGCATTGGGTTTTATAACCTGTTCACCCCTTAAGAGCTGGAGGACTGGGGCCAGCCAACCCTGGTTAAAGAATGAGCCACATCTGGGAGAGATCAGGGTGACTACCCTATAAAAATGTCTACAATGAAGTGAGAAATGTGTAGGGTTTTGAGATTGCTAGGAGGGAGCAGGCTCTAGGAGAGAGTCCTGGGGAATAAGACTAAGACTCCATCCAGGCAGGGTCTGGCAGTGGCCTGCCAAAGCAGGAAGGGCTGGGAGGAGGAAGAGAAACTTTTGATAGTTTACAAGTCCGCCCAAAAGACCACACAGTCTTTTGACTGTTTGTGTAATTTAATAAATCACAACCTGGGAATGGACAAGTGTTTTGAGTTTCTTGAACAGTCGAAGATGAGAAACTAAGGCAGGCTGCCCATACCATGACCCTAGGCCATGAGGGGGCACACAGGAGATGGCCAGGCCAGTTACAAGTTTAATGGCAGATCCTGGACTACTATGTTCTATTCTTGACTTTTCCACTGACTTGCTTTGTGCTTTAAGGCAAACCTCTTAACCCCCATGTGGGCTTTAGTTGCCACCCCATCAGATGCAAATGATTCTGCTCAGCTATGTAATGTTGAGCAGAAATGTAAAGGAGCTGTGCATGTTAGTCTGTAAAGCACTTGCAGATCCTTGGATGAAATGAGTTACTGTGCATCAGTTAAGTGCAATAATTACTAATTAAACAAAGCAACACAGAGACAGTTCCTACAGCTGAACTTCCTTGCTCAGGAAGAACTCTGCTAGCGGCCCTACTCTGGAGCAGTGCTCGGGGAGTGAAAGGCCTGAGATTGTTATTAACCTCAGTGTAAGGGCACAAGGGTGTGGAAAGCAGAGGTAGGCTGATTGTATCTTCCATCCACGCTGAGCACCGCCATAGGGAGGGGCACGGTCCAGCTGTTAGGGGCCCATTTGTGTAACACTTACCCACACTAGTCAGAACTCACACACCATCATTCCCACTGACTTCTTTGGGACTACTCCTGTGAGTAAATAGTCACCAGCATGAGTAAGGATTGAACAACCTGGTCCTCAGCGCAGATGGTCTTCCAAGGCAATGAAATTAATTTTTTCCAAGCAAGCAAAGTTCCTCCAGAAGCAAGATTCAGAAAAATGACAAGTACCACATTCAGAAAGACAATTTATTGCACATTCAGCTAGAACCTTTGACACCAGGAAACTGACATGTGAGGCGCAATGTACATGCCTCCCTTAACAATGGAAAGAAAAAGGAATGATGGGAATGGAAAAGGAACCATAGGTCAGATCCTCAGTGTTACTCCATTGAAGTCAACTACAGGAGTGGCACATTACCCAGGGTACAGTCTGAACTGCTGGGCTACTGTTTCCCCTCAATTCTCCAACCTGGGGTGCCTTTTACATGGTTTTGCTGTGAAATCAACCACTTCTGGTCTGCACAGACCCAGCCTCCAGCGTGTAAATAACTCACAGCTATGTTGTGTGAACAGTATGCCAGACACCCATGAATTACACTGCAGGGTAACACCAGTAACATCCCAGTCCCAGACGTTTCCTCAGAAATGTGACAGACTTGTACTGTCCAGCACCCTCCTGGACAACACAAGCTCATAGAAAGTCCATCATTTATCAATAGAAAATGATATGCACAAATCCTTTTATGCCACATGAAGTTCCCCAACCACTTCAATCCAAAAAAGATTGGTTTAGATAAAACATTAAAACAAACGTATCAACTAAAGCAAGATTGATTTTAAGTGACTAGAAGGAATCAGGCACAAAAATTCAGACTTGGTTACAAAGAAATAAAAGGCAAAACACAGCTAATGCCTAGCTGAACAAGCTAAGTGAATTCAAAGCAAAGGTCTCTCTCACCACAAGTTCCAACAGTCTTATGGGCTGAATCATCCAGTCCCATGCTGCTTCTTTTCTTCACGTGTCATTGGTGCCGTTGGTAGAGAGATAGGGAGAGATGAATGGGGGCATTTGCTTTCTCCTCTTACAGCCCTTGTGCAAGAATCTTCTCCTGCTGCTGTTGCACAAGGATCACTTCCAGCTGGGTTTCAGGAGGCATAAAGTCTGAGTCGTCAGGCTCTCTAAACTGTTCCTTTGTGAAAATGTAGATTTTTTTGGCCCACACGTTCTCTCCTGCCGAAGAGTGGCCAGTTAATCAGGTGATGGTCCATTTGATCTCATTGACACCTGGCTGAGGCATTGGCTAGCCTTTTATATCTGGGAAACTGGTTTGTGACTGCCTTCCAGAACAGGCTGGAACTTGTCCCAGTAATATCACACAGTAGAATCTTATAACTCTGCGTACAGTGTTGCCGTACATATTTTACCAGTATCATGATGATCAGCAAATTATGAGATCCCAAATGATACGCCACAAGGCATACTTGGTATCAAATTTATGATAATTCTATGAAAGGGTGAACGTGGGGTTGCAGAGTATCACAATTGGCTAGAAATATAAGGGCTCTGCATTTTTATTTTATGTGTAATTTAATTAGTTTGCTTTCGTTGTTTCCTGTATGGAGTTTATTTTGATTAAAATGTGTTTTTTCATTTTTAAAAAAGTTGATTAGCTTAATCAACACTTGTGTGATTCATATGGTGTTTTGGAAATTAACTTTGTCACTCTTCTGATAAACAGCATGAGACCCAGATACAAATTAACTCTGTAGATTTGCTGTTTTGAATTAACGTGTTTGGAAGAGGCTGGGTAGACCTCTATAGTCTGGACTAGAAGAACCAAGTAAAAAATAAGGGTGTGGGAGAGATGGAGAGGGACTGATTCTGCAAACTGTTATTCACATAGGACATGAGCCAGTTCCCATTAAAGGATGCACTAGTCAAGGTGAGAGGTAAGCCAAAGTATCGTCAAAGATTATGGCAATGAGTACAGAGGGAAAGTTATAGGGGCAGAACGGAGAGCTTGGGGAAAGGCGTAGGAGATGGTTCTGCTCTGTGATATTAGATAAGTTGTTTCACCTCTCTGTGTATCAGTGTCCCCATCTGTTACATAAAGCATCTTTTGTAAGGTTTTTTGAGCTTTCTAGATAAGTGCTAGGTGGGAGTTGAGTGTTACTATTTCCAAAACCATAAAGTCCTTGATACACATGTAATTCTGGAAATAAGTCGATGCCAAAGAATACATTTGGTGTTAAAGAACTGTATTTTCCTCATAATGTCAGCATGTAAACTATACTGAATTGTGTCAAGCAACTTACATCTAGTGCATCTGTCTAACACAATATAAGGCTGGCGCCTTTATTAAGTTTGTTAGGCAAGAAGCTGCTGCTGCTGGTTCTGCACGATTAAGGTGTTGGCATTTTTTAATAGTGCAGATCTGCTATGGCTATGGGGCTCACGACTCGCCCAAGGAAATAAGGATGAAAAACTCTTCAACGAAAGCCAAAGCGACATGCTGCCAGTCAGACCACAGCAAGGGGGAGGATCGAGATTTCACTGTGTCCACTCTAGGGTGGCAATTCATTCCAGAAGCATACGAGAAGCAATCAAGTGCTCTGTCCTCTGAGACACTGAGAAATGGACCAGTCCTTACAAAGGGATTGTCAAAACACTGTGCAGAGCCACCTTTGAAGGACGCCTGTGTCTAGAGAACAGGGCAGGGAGTCAAGAGATGTGGCTCTGCCACTGAAATCAACAGGAGTAAGTGCCTAAACAAATTCCAGGATCTAGGCCTAGGTGCTGTAAACCAGCATGAATCCATTGACTTTGGTGTACAGCAGCTGAGGTTCTGGCCAGTTTGTGCCCGTCCTTCCACAGCTCATTAGATAATTACAGCGCATTGCTGATTTCCTGCTTGTCACCCCCATGAAGGGGTCGATTTAGGAGCACGTATTAAAATGAAGGGCGTGTTTATTCACAAGGCAAGATTCCGAAGTGGAAAATAAACAGCACAACGCCCTTCCCTGCTTCTCACCACGGCGCAAAGGGGATATGTGGCAGCAAGGATACATGGGGACAACCTTCTAAACTATTGTCCATCAGCTCTTATCGCTTCCTATCCACCTTCAGCCGACGGTGTCTAGCAGAATTAAACACAAACAGCTATGTCCAAAGAACATTGTTAAGGTTGCCAAGTCAAGCACTTAGACGTACGGAATGAAGATTGCCTGTGCAACCTGGATTTGCCACCCTTCCTCAGATGCATGGTGATACAAGCTTTGATTTCATGGCCACATGCTATTTTTTCACTTTGTGTTTTTGGACATGTAGCCAGTGGGTTTCACAGACATTTCCTGACCACAGAGGAATGGTGAGACTTGGGAATTTTGGGTTCCATTCCAGACTCTGCAGGGGACGGTGCTCTACGAACCACAGACTTTCTTGCCCATTTCTCTCACACAACATGACCCCCATATGCTCTGCCTCCTTTCCAACCTCTCCCAGTCCTAGTCCTGTCTTTTACCCATCCCGGTTCCTTGTTCCATTCCCATTCTCCTCACTAAGCCTGTCCCAGACTCCATGCCTCAGGGTCATCATCCCAGCCTGAGTCCCTCCCATACCCCAACTCCCAGTAGCTGTTTCTTCCCCCAGGTTTCTTCTCCTCACCTCCCCTGTAGGTCTGGCTCTTATCTCTTCTCCATAAGGCAGTTTCCTCCTCCATGCTGCCTGGGTCCAGAAGGGGGGTCATGCAGAGCACAGAAGAAACATTCGCCCTGCTCTCAGTTCATGTGCCTGGATGCAGCAAGCTGCAAAGGCACCGAATGTCCTCCTCAGCCCCAGGCTGGAGCGTGCTCAGACCAGCTGGAATCTTCAGGAAAGTTAGCTGCTAAAATCCACTTTGTCTTTACTGAGCGTGCGTGAGCTGTGATTATTTGATCGTTTGTTACTTGGCTGAATGAGGACAGATTTTCACACAGATGGCTGTGTGAAACACAGCTCTGACACAAAAGCGGGCCTGGTGAGAAAGTTCAAGTCCCTGCTCCAAACACGGGGCCACTACATCTTTTCACAAAAAATCAATCACCAGACTTGTTTAACATTGGGGACAGAAAGTATTTTTCACTAGTCTTGTTCAGGGAAATGGTTGAACCGTTTTGGCTGAAGTTTTCCATAAAGGTTCAGCCTGTGGTAGACACTTAGCATGAGAAACATCAGCCCAAACGTTACATTCTGGCAAAGTTGTAAGCATCTAAAAGTAGGGTCCAATAATGGGAAATATCAGGTTCCCTTAAAAACAGGCAGCACTACCAGCCCTGCCTATATCAATAACGCTGTGCAATGATCCTAACAAAGGGAATTAGTCAAGTAATTTGTGCATTAGTGTTCTCAAAAACATAAAAGCACTGTAATAAACATTGCTAACCTGAGTTATTTGACAAATAACTTGGGTTGACAAAGCCCTGGCTGGGATGATTTAGCTGAGGATAGTCCTGCTTTGAGCAGAGGGTTGGACTACATACCTCCTGAGGTCCCTTCCAACCCTCATCTTCCATGATTCTGTGATTTGAGTAGTCCTAACGATAATGTTGTAAAGGCATAAGCCCAGGGGTGAAATCAAGATGGCATCTGGAGCCGTAACATCACTGTGCTTGTTCTCTTGAAGAAGAGTCAAGTTCAAGATCTCAGTCCTTAACTTCAAGATGCTTCATGGCCTGAGGCCAGTCTGTCTAAAAGAAGTTCCCAGATGGTGACCATGGTCAAATACTCCGCTCCTTTGGCACAACGGATCTTGCTACCATAAGAGTGAAATTCATCTGTGCAGGAGTGTGACAAGCCATGGCCCTCTGCTCCTGTATTCTTAGTTCTAACCATTCTCAGTTCTAGCCATTCTATAACAAATGGTTCTAACACCTCCACTGTGTAAACACAGATGTGTAGTTCATTTATGTTCTCTCAGCCACCACCCTTTACAGGCCTGGGCAGCAGCTTTACTACAGTGACTTACTAACGTCATCCCCCCTTACCGGAGAAAAGAGAGGGAAGAGATTTCTCTTTACCCTGGCCTTGCTAACCTCTCCCATTCTCATGCTCACACTCACTCTCCGTGCACTTCCTTCCTGTTGTCTTTCTATGCTTTCACTTAATGGGTTAACGAGCTCCTTAGTTCTCCCCAGCTGAGATTGATCTAGTAATCAGCCTCACCTTTCCTCACTCAGGCCCTTCTCCTGGGAAACTATCTGGGTTTAGAGAGTGCTGGTTCATCTGCCGATTCTCAGCACTCTGTGACAAGGAGACAGAAGTTTCTCAGGGGTTGGTCAAAGACTGTGGAATAAACTTCTTCAGGAGCGAAGGACCATCACAAACCTCGTCACTTCAAGTTCAAGGCACACTTCTCCAAGCTGCCATCTCCAATATAAACACAGAGCAGTGGGTACATGGAAAGAAAAAACACCAGAGAGACGCAAAACAAAACCCTCCACTGCACACATAATTTTCCTCCTGGGGAGAGGATGAGATGGAGAACAAAACACACATGACAGATGTTAATCATTTTCCTTAATGCATGACTGGAAAGTGGGTGGGAGGTGAGATAAAATGGGACAGATTTCTAGGAGCTTGGTCTCAGAAATGTACCAAAGTACTAACAGAAGCCCTTTGCGTGGAATTTCACAGCAGGAGTGGCAGCAAATGCTATAATGAGAGTTGCATCACACTGTCCATTCTGACCCCTTGGGATGCTCTAAATTATAGTGAGGTCCATTCTCGTCCCTGGCTGATCTAGAATCAGGGGAGTGGAAAGGTGGTGTCGAGTTACCTTCTTCCAACGCCTTGCTCAACGTGTTTTCCTCCTCTGTGTGAGTGAAAATGTAGAGAAATGAAAACAATAATCAGAGACAGCACATGCATCTAAGTGTAAATGAGTTGATTTCCAAACGTTTTATTTCTTATGGCCAGAATAAAAGCTGAGGGATCTTTTTCTTCCCCCTGTGTCCTGCCCCATGTTTGATGCCAGCATTGCCAGGTTCCTACATGCAAATAAACTGTGATTTCAAGGGAAAGGAAATGTCAGAGGAGAGACGCATTCAAAGTGATTGGTATTTACTTTGACTTTGTGACTAGAGGCAACACAAAGAGCTGGGAATATTAGAACAAGCTGAAAATGGATTCAAAATTCTCACCTTTCTAATCACTGATTCATGCCATCGGTTAAGCAAAGTCTTCTGATTTAAGAGTGAAATGGTTTCAGTACTGTTTTAATCAAAGTAAATCTCCATTTGGGTTTTTTTGTTGTTTTTGTTTTTTGGACAATCAAAGCTAAGAGTTCCTAGCAACTAAAGCATGCTATCACACAGCTGACAGACTTTTATCAGACGTCCATTATTTATAGGCTGCATTCTAGTCATCTGCCAATGTGCATGATCTTTCCTTCAAGTGTTCAAGCGGGGATGTAGCGGAAGCAATCTTGAAAAAGATTTAGCGCTTCATGGTCAGTAGGGTAGACTTTCAAAGGCATTTATGGCCCTTCGGTGCCTAACTCTCATTCATTTCCAGTGGGAGTTAGGCACCTTTGAAAAGGCACAGAGTCAAAGGGCTAGAGTCACAAAGGAGCTATGGGGTGGAGATGCTATGTCACCACACCTGTGTAAGGGGGAAATTGTCTTAAGCAAGGCCATTTTCTGTGTTTTTAGCCCCGGCAAGGTAACTTTTAGGCACCAAAAAATCACTGGGACTCACAGAGCTGGAGTTTGATATCTGGGCTCCCCATACAATGAATGGGGAGAGAGAGGAACCTGAGGACAGGATTCACAAAAGCCCACAGGCTAAGTGGCTCCCTAACGAAGCTAGTCAACTGGAAATGCCGAGCCACGGGCAGTGTGATGAACCCCTCTTCCCTCAGGTAGTTCTGGCACTTGTCTCTGGTTGGCAGTCTCATATGCAAACCCCTCTGCTGGGGGGGATGGACTCTCCCTCCGGACTTTTGACCTAGTGGATAGATCCCTCACCTGGGATGCGGGAGACCCGAGCGCCCCCTCTGCTGGCGTGCGTGTGGAGTGATTTGAACAGCAATCTGCTACCTCTGCGGTGAGTGCACTAGCCACCTGGCTGTGGCCTACTCTGATGGGCGGGGTGAGGGGGATCTCCTTCTTTCCGGTTGAAGCTGTTGCACTGGGGATAAATCATTTAAAAGTCATTGGTGCAGAGGGACCAGAGCCTGGGTCTCCCACATGAGTGCTCTGAGCGCTAGGCTACAGTCATTCCCACATTCTCCTTCACTCTCTCTGGCCCCACGAGTCTTTTATCACTAGATACATAGTGGGACAGCTTTAAGAGCAGACGCTGAGGACTCACTGCCTCAGAATATCCCCTAGCTCAGTGGCAAGGCCGTTACCTGAGAGGCTGCAGAGCCCTGCTCACATCCCTGTTTCCCATCAGGCAAAGGGAGGCTTGAACCCGGGGCCTCCTCCAGCCCAGGTGTTTGCCCTAACCACTAGGCTAAAAACGAGGAGGGAAATCTGCTGCCTCCTACTCCAGCTACGTGGCGTATGCTTGCCTGTAGGGGCCCGATGTGGTAGGCGACCTCTGAGCACATTTACCACATTGTGAGATGGAGGAACGCTTATCGTCCTCCATGCATTGCTCTGGGTCTTAGGCATCCAGACTCCTGGCTAAGGGTTGCATTGAGCATGTGCACAGGCAGAAACATAGGTGCCGGGGGAATTTTGACTGAAAAAATGTAGGCGCCGAACATGTTTAGGCATCTACAGGGTATGGCGGCACCTGAGTGAGGGTTTGGTGCATCCCAAAGGGGCCTGATCCTGGGACTTAGGGGCCTAAAGTGGCAGGTCAGCACCTAAACCCTTTTGGGAATCTAGCCCTCAGGGTTCCCTTCCTGGGAAACACCCACATAGAGGGTGGAAGGCTCTGAAAATTCCACATCACATGGGTCCCTCCAGCTCGTTCATCGGTGCAAGGATGCCACGGATGGAACATTCTGTCACAGGGCAGCACCCCTATGGCAAGGAGAGGTGATGGTGCCAGGGAAAGCAGCCACAACCCTGCCATGATGTCACCTCCTGGCTGGGGAGCCCCACCCTCATGGTGTAACTTCATGGGGGCTTCTGAGGGACCCTGGCCACAGAGCTGGTGACTGGACCCCCATGATCCCCCAGCCGAGATCCCAGCCACCACCAGACCAGAACCGGGAAGTGGAGGGAGCAGATTTTGCGGTAACTTACCCTCAGGATGTTTAACCTTCAGTCCCTCCAGTGCCTGCCCTTGCCCTGGTGCCTGATCCAAAGCCCATTGGCATCCGTGGGGGCTTTTCCACTGATTTCAGTGATTGCAAGATCAGAGTCTTGGTCCTTAGCTTTAACCTATGCTCCCACTGACGCAGGCTGCACCTGTCAGGGATGAGTTTTCTTCTACCCTGTACCAAGAAGGCTGGTGCTGTCTGTGAGCTCAGAGCTACATTTTCCTTTACCACAAGAAAAGCCTGCAGCAGCTGGCCCGCCCCCACAGAAAACAGTCTAGGCACAAAATGACTTTTGACAAAACCAAACATGTTCAAGCTCCACACTGTGACCGTTGCATTAAAGCAGAGAAGGAGGCAGCGTACCCCTTCCGAGCCCACGTAAAACCTCTCTGATTGAAGGCATTGCCCAAAGCCACCGCTGCCTGAGGGAAAAGCAGAAGCGTCGGATGGTGACTGGCCTTTGCAGGTGTGTGGGAGAGGAGAACGTAAGGACATACAAATGGCCACGCTGGCTCAGACTGATAGTCCATCTAGCTCAACATCCTATCTTCCGACTGTGGCGGGTGCCAGGTGCTCCAGTGGGAATGAACTGAGCAGGACAATTATCGAGTGAGCCATATGCTGTCATCCAGTCCTGGCTGTCAGAGGCCTAGGGACACTTGGAGCATGGTGTGGTGTCCCTGACATCTTGGCTAATAGCCATGGATGGACCAATCCTCCACGAGGGAGGAGAAAGGGCTGAGGGGAGCGTCCCCACCCTTTCACACCTTATTCAAGGTCTGGTCCTGACAGCGTCTTCCTCCATCTCTCCTTTCCACACCACCTCAAGAGCCAGCTGGGGAGTAGGTCACATTGGCCTAAAGACTAAGGAGCTGGGGGAGGCATTGTGCCTTATGAGGAACAGCGCCTCCTCCCAAGTCCCACCCCCGGTAGAATGAGTTCACACTGCCCTGCGGACAAAGCACACCCATTGCCCTAAACCTTACGTCCTTGGATTCCATGTGTGTCCCACCCCAACAGGTCCCACGCGCCATCTCAGATTGATTCATGCCTCCCCGTGTCGATGAAATCCTTCTCCCTCTCTCTCCCGGCTTGTTTATGTAACACTTCTGCCAGATAGAGTCAGCAGCAGCCAGGGCCGGGTTCTATATCTAGGGGTCCCTGTCAATAGTAAAACACCAAACTGGCTCGAGCCCCCACCCAGTTACCTGGGAAATCACACACTATCCCCTGGGCGCCCCCAAGGGCAATACTTCCCCTCTCGCAAGCACAGAAACTGAGTGTAGAAAGTAAACCTTCTAATAATAGAAGAGAAGTAACACAGCAGTGGTTTGGGGCACAGTGCAAACAGAATTCATGAACTCAGTGAGCCAAACCCACCCCAGAGTACAAAGGCGTGTCCTTGGCCTCTCCCTTCCTTCTTTTCCCCATACAGACCATCAAAGTTGCAGTGTCCAGCTCTCCGTTATGGCTCCATCCGTCCACTATGCAGGTTCTGGTCCGACACCGACTTGACCAGGCCCCCCCTGCTGCTGTCTCCTACCACCTCCGGGCCTCACTGAGTACCTGATCGCTGACCACTCCTGGCTGGTACCGACCACACCGCGCTCCCGCTGACCGCTGGTGCCGACTGCATCTGCTCCCGCTGACCACCCCTGGCTGGCGCCGACCGTGCCGGGCTCCCGCTGACTGCTGGTGCCGAGTGACTCAGCTTTGTCAGTTGTCAGGCAAGGTTTCCCAGGCTCTCTGATAGTTCAGCTCTTAGTGAATTTCAGCTTGCAGTGATTCAGCTCTTAGTGACTTTCAGCTGATGGGTAAACCTTCTGCTGACACAGAAGCGATGTCCCTGTTTTCAGGAAACAAAAAGGCTCCTAGAGGAGTCTTAATTCTACCTTTTAACAATGGGAGGAGATCATCACTCCAGGCCTGGGAGCAGCCCTTTCCCAGGGCTGGTGCAATCCCAATAAGAGATTCCTCATATCTCCCCCGCACCCTTTACAATGCTGAAACATCTGTCCGCCACCCTTAGTTTAGGGTAAAGTATTTTCTCAGAACAGGCTAAGCACAGTTTTGCTGACATCTGTTCATACGATTGAAGGACAGCATTTCATTACCCCAGCAGTGAACACAAAAGTGGTTTGTAGCCCAAAACCAGCCATGCTAACCATTGCCCATTATGCTCAGCACCTAGGTGTGCTTATCCATATACAGTGAATTATGCTAAATACTTAATTGTCCTCATGCAAATACAAAGCCCATGCAAACAAAGTGCCCCCCTCCTTTCAGCTGACTGAGCAGGAGAGAGCGCCACTCAGACTGTCTGAGCGGGGGGGAGTTCCACTAAAACCTTCCTTACATTTATCATTTATGTTCTGGCTGGTCTTCGAAGTCCAGGTGTCAGCACTGTCATCGCCACACTAGACAGGAAGCCACATCTGGTGTTACTGGATATTAGACAATGCTATTTCTCCTGTTAAACTCCTTTGATTAAGCTTCTCATTCTGTTTCCTTCCTGCCTCAATTTGCTTCAGGATTCCAAAGTTTAATGAAGCCCGGCCTACCTCTTTCTCTTTACTGACTCTTGGCATCTAGCACATGAAAGGGATACTTTGAACCTAGGGAAGATAAGATACCACCTTTTTGCTTGCAGCTTTTTAGATGATGGCTTGGTTAGACTAGAGTCTGTTGACATGTTACTAGCTCTTCCCTGCCCAAGGCTTTCTGTTTGTTGTCACTGAAATATTTATTTAATTCGGGTATTGTGTACATACATCCTAGCTCAAATATCCACTCGCTGTGTTTTTACATCAAATATCATTTCTTCTTTGGTGTTTAAATGTGTCTAGACACCTCACATACACTGATGAGTTTATCGTCACCCACTCCTGTGAAGTACGACAGTATCATCGGGTCCATCACTGGCAATTTTTAAATCAAGATTGAATGTTTTTTCTAACAGAGATGCTTTAGTTCAAACAGGAATTAATTCAGAGCTGTTCTCTGGCCTGCCTTATACAGGAGGTCAGATTCGGCCCTTCTGGCCTTCAAATCATCCCCATTTTACACAAGGTGAAATGAGATACAAGGGCCAGATTCTGCCGTCCCTTAACTCAAGGCCTTTCACTTCTGAGAAAGTAAGCAACTCCCCAAGGTCACCCAGAAAGACCACGCCTGCAGTGCAAATTCAACTTACCTCTCCTGAAACCTAGTTTAATGCCTTAACCACAAACTTCTTCTTATTCCATGGGGCCACGCAGAAACAAAACATAATATGATGGTGTTATGAGAAGGAAAATGAAACATTTCTACACCAAGAACCCTGGAGCAATGTCAGCTGAAGCTTGGGTCTGCCAAATTTGGCAGCTAAACCCAGAAACTTCAGATGCCTCTCAGGAAACGGGTTGGGAATATGGCTTGGAACTTTTAGAACTAAACTTGAGAGGGCAATAGAAAATGTCCTTCAGGAAATAATCTTGCATCAGCAGGGATATGGATGTGTAGGATAGTTCTTGTCTTTCTCTAGCTTCTCTGATAATAAAAGAGTGTTTCTAGTATTTTCTTGGTTCTGGTTCTAAGGAGAAAGGACTGGTTATTTTCTACCCCAGATAAATGTTTTCTGCATAGCTTAACCGTTCTCTAATCTGTCAGACATCCACAAACCACAAACTTTTCCACTGGTTGGCTCATAGATTCATAGAGTTTAAGGTCACAAGGGAACTTTAAATCACATAGTCTGACCTCCTGTATACCACAGGCCATTAAATTATACCCTGTTAACCTTGTAGTGAGAGCTTGTGTTTGACTAAACCATATCATCCACAAAGACAGCCAGTCTTGATTTGAAGATATCCAGTGATGGGATGGAAAATCCACCACTCCCCTTGGCAGTTTGTTCCAATAGTTAATCACCCCCACTTTTTAAAAAGTGTGCCTTATTTCTAATTTGAATTTGTCCATCTTCAACTTTCAACCACTGGCTTGTGTTAGGCCTTTCTTCACTACTTTAAAGAGCCCTTTAGTCTCTGGTATTTTCTCCCCACAAAGATACTTATTCACTAGAACCAAATCAGCTCCCAGTCTTCTTCCTGATAAACTGAACAGATTGGGCTCTTCAATGCTCTTACTGTCAGGCATTTTCTCTAGCTCTCAAATCCTTTTTGTGGCTTTTTTCTGCATCCTTTCCAGTTCTTCAACAGCCTTTTTTAAAATGTGGATGGTGGAACTGTACATAGTATTCCACATCCAGAGATTTTCTGGCCAATTTGAATGAATTCAAATCAGTGAGGCCAGATGCTAGTCAGTCAAGGTGCCAAAGAAATTAGCTGACGAAATTTCAGAGCTGCTGACAATAATATTTGCAAACTCATGGATGAGAGGAGAGGTCCTGGAAGACTGGGGAAGGGCTAACATAGGGGGAAAAGAAGGAGTGGGGGAATTATAGAGCAGTCAGCCAGACTTTGATACCTGGGAAGCTACTAAAGCAGTTGACCCCAAACATTTTTGGTCACATCCTTCCTTACCTAATCTGCACCCTCTAGGATCCATGGTCAGGAGCTGAGGGTGGGGGCCGCAACCGGGGCTGCAGCTGGGACCATTGCTGGGAGCAGGGCCAGAATCCAGTGGTCAAGGCCGGGGCCTGACCTGTGGCAGGGGCTGGGCCAAAGAGGAGCTGGGGACACAGCAGGGCTAGGTGGAGCTCCCTTACCACTCCCATGGGGGCTGACCCAGGCTCCACTGCACCCCCTCAAATGTTCGTTTGTACCCCTCTAAGGGGGTGCAGGTCTACAGTACCAGAGCAATGTATAACACATTGAGTTTGCCAATTCTTAAAGGAAGAACAGGTGATCACGAGCAGCCAGCATGGATTTACTAAGGACAAATCATACCAAACCAGCTTGATTTCCTTCATTGACGGGGTAACTAGTTTGGTGGATGGGGGGGATGTGGTGGACTTAATACACCTGGACTTCAACAAGGCTTTTGACACAGTCCCACATGACATTCTGATTAGTAAGCTGGAGAAAGGCAGGCTCAATAGAACCACCATTAAGTGATACATAATTGTTAAACAACCACGAACAAAGAGTAACTATTAATGGAATGATGTCGGATTGGAGGGAGGTCTCACGTGGGGTTCCACAGGGATCTGTTCTGGGTCCAGTGTTGTTTAATGTCTTTACTGATGACCTGAATGTAGGAATAGAGCGTATATGGATCAAATCTGTAGATGACACAAAAAGGGGGGAGGAGAAGTTGCCAATGCTTTGGAGAATAAAGCTAAATTTCAGAGGGATCTTGATAAAATGGAGAACTGGGCTATAGCCAACAAAATGAAATGCAGCAATGACCAACGCAAGGTGCTACACTTAGGGAGGAAAAACCAAAAGCACAAATACAGGATGGGGGATAACTGGCTTGGCAGCAGCACCGCTGAGAAGGATCTAGGAGTTGTGGTGGATCACGACCTCAGCAGTGCATCAACAATGCGATGCTGTTGCCAAAAAGGCAAATGCAATTTTAGGTTGCATTAAGAAAAGCATAACGTGCAAGTCATGGTAGTGATAGCGTCACTCTAGTTGGCACTGGTTAGGCCTCGGCTGGAGTGCTATATCCCGTTTTGGTCTCCGGTGCAGAGAAATCGGAAAGGATCCAGACGTGAGCAAAAAAACTGATCAGAGGAATGGAATGGAAGCCATATGAGCAAAGATTGGCAGAGGCCCCGGAGGTTTTTCGCCTTCCTTTGCAGCATGGGGCATGGGTCGCTTGCTGGTCGATTCCCTGCGGCTTGAGGTCTTCAAATCTCACTTTTGAGGATTTCAATAACTCAGTCATGGGTTCGGGGTTGTTATAAATGTGTATGGGTAGGGTTTTGTGGCCTGCCTTGTGC
>ML675632.1:11991082-12063825 GCA_007922155.1 Mesoclemmys tuberculata | reverse complement strand
GGAGGTCAGACTAGATGATCATATTGGTCCCTTCTGACCTATGAGTCTATGAGTCTATGAGTCTATAAAGGCTGAAGGAATTGGGTATGTTTAGTTTGGAAAAGAGGAGATTGGGGGGGGGACACATTAGAGCAATCTTCAAATACTTGAAAGGCTGCCATAAAAAAGATAAGTAAAGTTGTTCTCTCTTGCCACAAAGGACCAGACAAGAGGCAATGGGTTCAAACTACAGCACAGCAGATTTATATTAAATCTCAGGAAAATCTTCCTAAGAACAGTAGGACAATAGAACAGACTGCCTCTTTGTGGAAGCTTCTTCTCTGGAGAAGGATAGCTGGATAGCCACCTGTCTTGGATGGTTTAGACACAAAAAATGTTGTATGTTGACAGGGGTTAGACTTGATGACCTTTGTGGTCCCTTCTAACCTTATGGTTCTATGATCAATCTCCTCAGTGCCATTTACAGAGGTAAAATAACCTCACTACTGTTATTCACAAGTCTTCTGTTTTTATAGCTAGCAATTCCACTAGCACTTTTTGCCATAGCTTCACACTGGGGGCTCATGCTGAGTGTCTGGTCCACTATGGGATGATTTAGCTGAGGATAGTCCTGCTTTGAGCAGGGGGTTGGACTAGATGACCTCCTGAGGTCCCTTCCAGCTCTAATATTCTATGACTCTATGATTCTAACCCCTAAATCACTGCTTTCTAGGATACAGTCCCCCATTCCATAGGTATGGCCTGCGTTCTTTGTTCAAGAGGTGGACCAATGTACAACGTTGAATTAGGCAATATTAAAACTACTTTTGTTTGAATGGGTCCAGGTTACCAAGCAATTCAGATCACTCTGTATGACCGCCCTGCCCTCAAATTGATTTACCTCTTGTAGGAAGGCGCTCTGGCCTTCCCCAGGGTTGGGAGCCAAAGTAGGGCCACAGCCAATAGAACAGCTGTATAGTCTGCCAGACAAACCTGCCCGGCAACAGGCAGCGATTGGACCAGCCCGCCAGTCTGCCCGGCAACCCCTAGGACCGGCCCTGATAGGGCCAACAGGGATGGCCAACCAGCAGCCAAGAGGCGGGGCCTCCACAGGAAGGGGCAGTATAAAAGCTAGGCCCCGGGGCTCAGTAAGGGGCAGACAGCCGTGGGAAGCAGACCTGCCGCCCTGGGCTCCTGCCGGGGAAGGGAACGTCTACGGCCCCAGGCCGAAGCCCCGCCGGTCCTTGGGTAAACCCCGGGACCGGGAGTGGGTAGGACCTCCGGGAGCCGGTGATTGGGACTGGCCCACGAGCCCCAAAGGGTGGCCGACACCCCCTGAACCCCAAACCTGGCTGGAGGAACCCGACCGGTCCCGGTGGGTCCAACCGCCCGAGGCAGGGCCAGACCTTGAGGAGCTGCCGGCCAATGATCCCCCTGAAGCCGGACCCGACCTCAAGGAGCTGCCAGAGGCAGGGCCTCCCAGTGAACCCCTCGATCTTGAAGAGCTGCCAGATGCTGACGACCTGCCCCCGTTGCCGCCCACCAACACCGAAGGACTGGTGAGCCAGCCATGGGCCGTGTACCCCTCCGGTTTACCCGGGGTCAGCTCGTGGGAGTACGGGGAGGAAGTGGCCCAGGGACAGCCAGACCCAATGGCTGGAGTAAGGGCACAGGCCCAGCGGCGTGTTGAGGCTGGAACCCCGCCGCGCCAGTGGCAATCGCTGTGCCACTGGTAGGGCCCTGGGCTGGGATGCAGTGGGGACGGGTGGGCCTGCGTCCCCCTCCCCCTCTCCCTAGCTGCCTCGGAGGGAGAGCCCTCCAAACCCCAGCCGGATGGCTGGAAGACGTCCTGTCTCTACCACTGACCACGAAACGAGGACGTGATTGTTTGCCTGCCTGCCCTTGCCGCAGGGACCGGGCGCATTGACGGTTTGTTTGCCTGCCTGCCCTTGCCCCAGGGACCGTGCGCATTGACGGTTTGTTTGCCTGCCCCTGCCAAGGGACCAGGCCTCTAGACTGCTTGCTCGCCCGCCCTGCCAGAGGGCTGGAGCCTGTACACCGGTCGTTTAACCAATTCCCCATTTGTTTGGGGAAGGTACCAGGACCTTCCCCAGCGGCTGGGCCCCAGGAAGGGCCGCCGCAACTGGCGCGACATGACCGCCGTCATACACTCTTCACCAAACTTTGTGTCATTCTCAGATTTTATTACTAATGTTTATATTTTTTTTTTATATTTTACATTGATTAAAATGTTGAATTGTATCAAGCCATGTACTGGGCTCTGCAGAACCCCGCTAGAAGCACACTCATTTGGTGATGATTCCTTTTTGACAACTGCTTTTTGAGATCTATCACTTAGTCAATTTTTAATCCATTTAACCTGGGCTTTCTTGATGTTCCCTAGTGCTACTTTTTAAATCAAAATGTCCTGTGGCACCAAGTCAAATGCCATACAAAACTATGTTACATCTGTGCAGCTACTTTTATCAATCAAACTTGTCATCTCATCACTGAATGAAACCAAGTTTGTTTGACTGGACCTATTTTTCAGAAAACCATGTTGATTGTTATTAATTATAGTCCTATTTGTTAATTAATTAATCAGTTTAATCCCATATCAACTTTTCCATTAGTTTGCCAGGACTGATGTCAGGCTACCTGACCTTTAGTTACCCAGATTATCCCACTGACCCTTTATGAATACTGGGAAAACATTAGCACTCTTCCCATCCTCTGGGATTTCCCTGCTATTCCAAGGTCTGTTCAAAATGAACATCAGAGGGCCAGAGATCTCCTCAGACATCTCTTCTAGGATACTTGTCTACAACTATCCAGTCCTGATGATTTCAAAATGTTTATCCCTAATAAATGTTGAATGTCTTCCTTAGTTTCTAATGGAATGGAAAATACTTCATCATGCTAATATGTTACAAGAACATCATCCTGCTTCTTTGCAAATAGAGAACAGAAATGTGCACTGAATTCTTTGTCTTTTCTTCATCATTGTTATCAATTTTACCATCTCCTTCTAGTAATCTTTGCTAGGATTTCTTTTGTTCTTAATACACTGAGCCCTGCTAGCCTTGATGTCTTTAGCTTCCTTTAAGAATTTTCTGCACTTTTATTACCTTCTAATTTATGTTGATTGCTGTCTATTCCCTCGTCCTTTTTCCATTTGAGGCTGCTCATTAGCTGTGAGATGGCCTTGTGGCTTTGCAAATGCCAACCAGCAGAAATATGGGTGCCTATCGGGTTAGGTGAGAGTTGAGCGGCAATTTTGAAAATGTCAGTGGCACCTGAGTGATTGCCTTGGGTGTCTAAAGAGGCCTAAGTAACTTTAAGGATCTGAGTCTAAGTCCCTCAATCTGTCTTTTAACTCTCTATCTGAAACTACGTCTCCTGAGGTGTTCAAACACTGGAGCAGTATAGCCCCACCTGTGAGTCTCCCTGTGTTACAAATAGCCAAGGTGTTATGGGTAATTGAGGATATTGCCAAGAAAGACAGACCTTTTTTCTTCATTTGTGTGTGTTATTGTACAGACCCAGTTGCTGCTAACTCTGTAGAAGATGAAAGCATTTTTAATAGGAGCAGAAAATGTACAGTGTAGGCAAGAAGAAAGAAATTCCCAGACTGGCTTGAAGTTTAGGACGCATTTGTTATTGCGTCTTTTGTAGTAATAATTTCTTTCATGTTGGGTTTTGTTTTTTTCCCAGTTTTCTGCAAGAAGGAGATTAAATTAATGGAAATTGCTTGGTGCATCTACAGCTATACAGAGGGAAGTCTAGGTAGAATCCGAGCATATATCCCAGGACCAGCTTTCCCACGCTGTTTTGCTACTGAAATCATTCACTGGGGTTCAAATTAGCATCACTCTGAGCTGCGTCCCCCCCTACTCCCATCCATCCCTTTGTGATTACCTGGATTATCTTTCTATGTTCCCCTCCAGCCCCATTCCTTAGCCAGTTCCTTATGCCAAGGAGAATACATCAAGTCCTGAGACACAGGTATGGGTCTATAATAAAGAACATATAACTTTGCATTTAGATAGCATCTTCCATCCCAGAATCTCAAAGTGCCTTACGAACAATGATTCCTGGCCTGTGAGGTAAGAAAAGCACGATCATCCTCAGGAGATCTGTGCAGAATGTGTCTTGCCCAAGGTCACACACACAGGGCCAGACTCATCGCTGGAGTAAGTCAGCATAGCTCTCTTGAAGTCAATAGACCTATAGGATCTGGCCCCAGAATCAGTTACAGAGCCCAGCTCTACCCTGCCCAGACAGGTGTTATAAGCACACAGCTGTCCTCCCTCCTGGCTGGCGGTACATGCACAGGGCTGAGAATCGGTAATTCTTGTGGTCTAACATTGACTTAGTGTATGGCACAGGGCAGTCACTTCACCTCTGTGTTTCAGTGCCATCTGCAAGCAGGCTCACAACACTTACATCTACATCTTCCTTACAGGGCTGCTGGGAGGATTAATTAGAGGATATTTGTAAATCACCATGAACACAAAAAGCATTCTGTAAAGACTAAGTAGTATTAAAATGCTCTCAGACTTGGCAGGATTTGAATACATGGCATGAGTCCAGGGCAACCCTCCATCCAGAGGGCTGAGGCAATCCTTTCTTCTGCAGACAATCCGAGCATTCAAACAAGTGAATCCAGGCACAAGCAGTTCCTCTTCAAGGATTTATGGAAATTGCCAATGCCCAGAAAACTTATAGGTGGCAGGCTTCCTAAACTGAGTTTAATTCTTGGCATCCTTTGATAGGTTTTTAAGCAGGAGGCAAATAAGTCTGGTCATTTCTCCAAGCTGAATGGGCCCGCATCAGTCAGAGACTTCACTCCAGCATCCAGATTTAAGGCAACATCATGGTTCTGCTGAGCTGGGCATCGTTAGAAGGGCTTGGCAGAGAGATGAGCACAACAGAAACAATGTTTTTCCATCTTTTTTTAGTGGTAAACGTTGGTAAAGTTTTCTCAAATAAATTTGCATGAAAAAATTGAAATGTTCAGACTTTGTAGAAAGAAAAATGCAAAAAAAATAGAGGGTTAATTTTTCAGTTTATGGTTTTCTACACCCTCTCTTGCTCTCCTCCAAATTTATTTTTCCCCCATTTGTTTTTCTTTTTCCCTTTTTTTTTTTTTTTTTTTTTTCCCCATTTTTTAAATGAAATACCAGGGGAGGAAGGAAAAACTGATTTTAATTTTGAGAATTTTTTTCACAGCCACTGCACATTGAGCAGATGTTTTCAGAGAACTATCCATGATGACTCCAAGATCTCTCTTTTGTGGTAATAGCTAATTTAGATCCCATCATTTCATATGTATAGTTGGGATTGTTTTTTCTAATATGCATTACTTTGCATTTATCAACACTGAATTTCATCTGTCATTTTGTTGCCCAGTCACCAGTTTAGTGAGATCCCTTTGTAACTCTTCACAGGCCTTAACTACATTGTGTAATTTTGTATTGTCTGAAAATTTTACCACCTCACTGTTCATCACTTTTGCCCGATCATTTATGAATATGTTGAACAGCACTGGTCTCAGTATAGATACTTGGGGGACCCCATTATTTAGCTCTCTACATTCTGAAAACTGACCATTTATTCGTACTCTTTGTTTCCTATCTTTTAAGCAGTTACTGATCCATGAGAGGCCCTTCCCTCCTATCCCTTGACCACTTACTTTGCTTAAGAGCCTTTGGTGAGGGACTTTGTCAGGCTTTCTGAAAGTCCAAGTACACAATATCCACTGGCTCAACCTTATCCACATGCTTGTTGATATCACCAAGAATACTAATAGATTGGTGAGGCATGGTTTCCCTTTACAAAGGCTGTGTTGACTCTTCCCCCATATATCAAGGTTATCTCTGCATCTGAGAATTCTTTTCTTTACTATAGTTTCAATACATTTGCTTAGTACTGAAGTTCGGTTAACAGCCTGTAATTGCCAGAATCGTCTGTTGCCTTTTTTAAAAATTGGCATTACAGTAGCTACCCTCCTGTCATCCGGTACAGAGGCTATTTTGTGTGTTAAGTTAAATACCACCGTTAGTATTTCTGCAATTTTATATTTGAGTTCTTTCACAACTCTTTGGTGAATACCATCGGTTCTGGTTACTTATTACTGTTTAACTTATCAGTTTATTCCAAAACCTCCTCTACTGACACATCAATCAGGGACAGTTCTTCAGAGTTATCACCTAAAAAGAACGGCTCAGGTGTGGGGATTTCCCCCGCAACCTCTGCTGTGAAGACCAATTCAAAGAGTTACTTTAGCCTCTTTGCAATGGCATTGTCTTCCTTGAGTGCTCCCTTAGGACCTCTATCATCCAGCAGCTCCGTTGACTCTTTGGCAGGCTTCCTTCTTCTGATGTACTCAAAAAAAATATTGCTGTCAGTTTTTGGGTCTTTATCCAGTTGTCCTTTAAATTTTTTCTAGGAGTGCTGTACTATACCTGGATACTTCCCAGATTTTATGCTCCTTTCTGTTTTCAGCACTAAAATTTTACTTCCAATTTTTAAAGGATGTATTTTTGCCTCTAACTGCCTTTTTGACACTGCTGTTTAGCCATGATGGTGGGTTTTTTTGGTTGGTTTGCTTGCTTGCTTTTTGGGGGGTTATACATTTTGTTTGAGCCTCTGTTATGGTGTTTTTAAACATTTGGCAGAGGTAGCCAAAGTAGCTAAGAAAGGACTTTAGATTTCTACTGTGCTTACTCTTAGAAAAATACACATACAAGTAAGACATACATCTACAAGAGAGGAACAATAAAATCTTAAACAAAACTCAGAGGTTTCTTAGTCTCCAATATAAAAGGTTTCAGGAGGAAAAAAACAATCTGAGATCACCAGTCTTTTTTATTAAAGAGCTTCATAATGAATTCCAATGAAATATTAATTCAGCCTTTTCCCTTCTGCGCATCCTGAGAGTTTCGACCAGCAGCGAGGAAAAAAAAAAGGTGACCACATGACAGGGAAGTGCATTCAGTGTTTTTTCTTTGAAGGAGAAGATTTTCAAATGCTGGTAACCAGACATACGGTTTCAACAGGGATTACAATTCCACCAAGAGTAATTTACAAAGACGGGTACAAAAATGGGAGTCAAAATATTTTTGTTGAACACATTCTTGCCTTTCATTATAGATGGCCTGAGTTCCTCATTTGCACTGCTGCTCAAAGGGAAACATTTTCCCATCATCGGAGCAGCCAGCTTTTCAATGTTCGCGTGCAGTCTTCAAGGCAGTGACGGTCTCCCTGTAAAGCCAGGCTCCTGAGCAGTGAAGAGACTCCACAAGATCAAACCTGCTGTTGGTGGTGATCTCAGCAGGATCTAACTCCTTGGAAGAAATGGAGCTTCCCAAGAGGCAGGCCTGCTAATTGAGATCAGATTTTGCACTTGCTCTGCGAGAACAGGCTGCTTCACAAAAGGCGAGACTTCCCAGTGGCCAGACCGCCTACTGGACACGGCATGACCCATTCCTCAGTGGAAAAGGAGCTTTCTCAGGGACAGGCCTGACAGTGCAGATTCGTCTCCTGATGCAAGGGAGATATGCTGGGGGAAGCAGGCCTTCTGCAGGGATAAGAGCTTCTCAAATAATGCAGGAAGGTACGATTTGTCATAGCGTCTCAGACCTGTCCAATCACATGACTCCAGCAGTCACCTCTACAAGATGCTCCACGGCAGGTTTCCTCACCCCTCATCATGCAGCGGGCCAGTCTTGCTCTGCTGAACATGGGACCTTTGTTATTCACCATAGGCCGTGAGGCATGAGACTTGTTGGCAGATGTGCATTTGATAAGGGTAGAGCAGAGCTGAGATACAGAAGGGTAACTATCGTGCTGGGTGCCTTCTCTCACCAAATCACACACACACGGTCCGAAGGAGGTGATATCTTTGGGACACTAGAAGACGATGCTTTTGCCCAAGCAATGCTCCCTGTCCAATCACCTGGGGCAAAAAGAATAGCAGGAAAACTCCCAGGCTAGCCGTGATATACAATAAGCAATAACCAAGACCGTGAATTAATAGTGCATGACATTTAGGGAGCCCTTCCCAGCCAAGGCTCTCAAAGCCTTTCACTCGGGTTAAGAGCCAAAGGCCTGGCTGTAGCCAAGGAGTGCTGAATGCCCCTGAGGTGCTGCTAATGTGCTCTTCTCACATAGTGAAGTCTCCCGAGGAGACGATGCATTGAACCAGCCCCTTAGTGCAAGCGGCTCCAACCTGTCCTACCAACCAGGATTGGGATGCCGGTCGTTGACTATAGCAGTGTCGCAGCTTCCCATTGGAATCAGTGTTGGGCCCCTCTCTGGGTGGCTCGGGTGTCCCAGTTTGTGCCCCCCCAATCGGGGGGCTGTTGTGCCCTTGCTGGGTTTGTTGGAGTAATGCTGCCTTGTCCAAGGATCAGGGAAGCTGCATGACACAGGGCTGTCACTGCTCTGCCGTCTTAGGCTTCCCAGCCTCCTCCTCTTCCTCCTTTGTTGCTCTTTATGCTGGGTTTTGCCTCCTTCACAAGGTTCAGCTCTGAATGTCTGCCTGCAGGATTGGCAGCTCTTGCAGCTGGGCATTAGCGAGGCCGTTCTGCTTGTTTGCAGGTAGGGAAAGCTCTCTTCCTACTCCTGCCTAAGTCCCGAATGGGGCTTACAGACCCCATTACAAGCAGTAAATTAGGTAGTGAATCAACAGGACAATCAGGAAACCAGCGAAGGGCTTTTTCATTAGGCAATAATTCTGCAGTTAGTTTGAAACAGATCAATTGGACGAGAAGATTAAATGAGGAGTAGTGAATAGTTGACAATCATTTGAGTGAGAATCCCCAATCTGCAAAGAGCGGGGCACGCTGTTTCAAAAGAAATATTTTTTCCAGAGAAATAAATGCAGAGTCCTCAACACTGAAACGTGTACAAATTTGTGCAGATTTTGCCCAATTTTTTCAGTAAAACACCTCCTAAAAATAAAAATCCGAAAACCCCCAAACATTTCATTTTGACATTTTCTAAACAAAACATTTCAATTTTTTGACACAAAATGATTTTCCATTTTGAAATGTCCTTTAATTTGATTTTTAAAACCATTTAAATGTAAAGAAAATGCCCACAACTGAAACAAATCATTCCATTTCAGCTCAAACCAAAATGGTTTCATTCAACCCCAAACCATATTCATTTTTTAAAAAGTTTTTGATTAATTGAAAATTTCAACAACAAAATAAAATCCTGTTTGTTTTGACCCAAAACAATTTTTTTTCCAGGTTTTTGAATTGCCAGTACTATTCATCCAACTTTAGCCACAATATAACTAACCAATCAAATGGCATGTGTAATCTATGTCACAGATAAAATTGCACCATAATTGGCTGAATAGACAGAGGCTGACAGGCAGCTCATGAGTCCTACCACTCATAATTCATAGACTTTAAGGCCAGATGGGACCGATAGGATCATCTACTCTGACTTCCTGCATATCTCAGGTCATAGAACCTCACCCACCCATTCCTATAATAGGTCCATAACCTCCAGCTAAGTTAGTGAAGTTCTCAAATCATGATTTAAAGACTTCAAGTTACAGAGAATCTGCCATTTACTTTAGTTTGAACCACGAAGTGACCCGTGCCCCATGGTGCAGAGGAAGTTGAAAATCCATCAAGATCTCTGCCAATCTGAGCTGGGAGAAAATTTCTACCTGATCCCAACTATTATGATCAGTTAGACTTTAACTCACTGGCATTTCTCTGTATGTCTGTCTGTAATGCGACAATTTTTGAAGACCACATCTGGTCGGGGACAGGTGGGACAGTATTGATTTGGGGATGGGGGCAGAATTAATTGACGGGCAGGGGGCAGGCAAACGCAGGGGTGAGAGCTCCTATAGCAGGGGCCCAGATCACCTTTTCCAGCACATTGGGGACACTGGGCAACACTAATTGCCACACACACACACAGGCTGGGGATGAGCAGGGCGAGTCCAACAATCAAGACAGATCAAAACAAACTCCACAATACAACCTTTCTTTTGACAAGCTCACGATTTGGGGGCCGGGGAGGGGCAACCTTGTGATTTGTGATCCCCTGAGGTTGGCAGCCCTGAAGGGGAGGGTTAGAGACGACTGACCGTGTTACTTCTGATGACACAGTTCTCCTCCACCAGCAGCCACAGGGGGCTTTGTCAAGAGGAGAGGAGCCAAGGCAGGCAGCCGGATTCTGGCTCGGGCAAGGGTTTAAGATTAGGGTTAGGGTTATTAGAAGGAGTCAGTGATGGAAGGTTCTGTTCCCTCTGAGGTTGCAAAGCTACTGCTCCTCTGCTTGCAGCACTCAAGGGGCCCTGGAAAGGGCAAGGTGGTGTTGACACGAAACTGATAAAACAGTGAGAAGAAGCCCAGAGGCTCTGACACCTTAAACGTACATTTTGGTGTAGTGGCGGCGTGCTGTAAAATCACTGCGGGTTCATTGATAGCGGCTGCATCCCTGACACTCACATCACCTGCCAGGTCAGCCCAAGAAATGGCCTGGGGAAGCCCTCTAGTTTTCCCTCCTTGCAGTGTCATGCCATTCCTGATTTATGGTCCACTCCCTCTAACTCACAAACGCACCCTCGTTTATCTCGCGGCCCCCTCTCTCCCCATATCACACACGCACATCTCTGTGTACAACAAGCAAAAGTATTTGGCTCAATGTAGCTGATTTTCAAAGGAGCTGAGCACTCACAGTTGGGGCTAGATTTTCAAAAGGGCTCACTATTATATTGTTATTTAACATTCATATTGCAACAGTGGTGCCCACAGGCCTCAGCCAAATCACGCCCCGTTGTGCTAGGCGCTGTCCAAACACAGAAAATGACTAAAGCTGGGCAGGAAACAGTTGTCTTATGCCACACATTTTTTGAAGATTTAGAAAAATTTTCCCATCCCAAAACAGGATGAAAAGTCAAAATCTATAAAAAATTTGGAATCTGGGAAAAAATATCAATTTGGGCCAATCAAACTGTTTCAGATCCATAATTTTGTAACATGGACTGTTAAAACATGGTTGTTATTCGAATGAGCTTAAGTCTCTAAATGAAAAGTTGTTTCAAACTCGAAAACGAATATTGTTTCAAAAATGTCCACATGAGAGGTATTGACAATTTGAAAAGTTGTTGGGTTTCAACAAAAAAACAAAGTCGTCAAGAAATTGGCTGAAATTAACCCTTTATCTGGACACATTTGGGGTTAGATGGGAAAAAACACAACCTTCGCATAAAAATTCCCAACCAGCTTTTTCTCAGGGTAGCTGATGTCTGTGGACGGACTAGCCCAGTGCCCTTGGGTTGGAGCCAGTGAGTCTAACCCGGCTAGTTAAAGAGATGGGCTACGTCTGGGTTTGTAAAGGGCTGCTAGCAGGCAGCTGGGGAGAGGAAGGACGGAGGCAGGCTGAGCCACACTGGAGTGGCGCTAACTCCTGTGGTGGGTCCTTGGAGCAAGGGGCAAGGGGCTCTAGGAAGCCACCCTGTGGCTGCAGCTCTGAGCGAGGAGCAGATCTGGCCGATGTAAGGAGGCTGCCAGGAACTCAAGTGCCAGAGACGTCTGGGCGGGGTGGCCCCTCAAGCCTGGGGGCCAGGTATTGTTTGATAACTTTTGTTATAAATGAATAAATCTCCTTGATGGGGCGTGGGCGAAGCAGCACTGCTTCGATTCCAGGGGAGCAGTTCGAAAAGAGCTGCCAGTGAAAAGGATAGATGCTGGCCTTGTATGTCGCAAAACACCATCCCGGAAGCCCACCCCGAATCCGTTTCTCCTGCAGAGCAGGTGCCTGTCTGTTCCCCCCGGAACATTTTCCTGATTGCAGCAGCATCTTGTCAGAAAGCAAAAAGGGACGACAAGCGGGGAGAGTCCACAAATGGATCATGTGCATGGCAGGAGGGCACCGCTTGGGGGCATCCTCCCTCACCTGCCATGGTAACATTTCATCATGTTTCCCATGCCTGTGCTTGAGACTCAGCCACAGGGAGACTTTCTAGAGGGACACAGTGGGCTAAAGTCTTAGTCCCCATAGAGTGTATGTGTACCACAACAGTCTGCTGGGTGTGAAGTATAGGAACAGTGGGTCCTGGAGATCGTGGACCTCAGTCTGGTCTTAATACGAAACTCTGGTAATGTACAGGTTACCATAAGGAGGCAGCAAAAGGGCACAGGAAGACCCCATCCTGGGGCAGAACTGGAAGACCTCCCCAGGCACAATGCTGACAGCACAAGGGGGAATGGCCTTGGCACACAGCAAATTCTTAGGCAGCGGGGGTTAAAGCCCCTGGGGCTGCTCCAATACACACGGGAAGCTGTTTCCACCACCGCAGCACAGAAGCTGAGGAAGGTCTAAAGATGTCAGCCCACTTTTGTTCCCTCCAGTGCTGGCTGCACTGGCAATACTC
This sequence comes from Mesoclemmys tuberculata, assembly GCA_007922155.1. NCBI lineage: Eukaryota > Metazoa > Chordata > Testudines > Chelidae > Mesoclemmys > Mesoclemmys tuberculata. Next base: position 12,051,434 of record ML675632.1, on the reverse strand, counting down.
AGTTTCCGATGAAGCCCGGAACGCAGCCCCGCATTGATTCCTGTCTTCTTTATTTGTAAGTAACAGCATTTATGAGGCTCTTAACCTTTCCCCCCTGATTTGTCTGAGCCAGGCAAAGCTCCAGAGAAGCCTTTTAAAAGAAAAAAACCCGTGTCTGCTCAGCGCACCAGAAATAAATCACTATTTACACAGTTGGGCTCCTATCTTGAGGTAAGGCATTTGCCCTCCGTCTCCTTTCAAAGGGAGTTTATTTTACTTACAGGCATCAGCCGTTTTCCAAAGATAAATACGGCAGTGAACGGCATTTGGTCAAGACATTTACAGAGTCAGAACAATTAGGGGTGGGGAACAGCTGCCAGGTCAGGGAGGCCGAAGTGTTCAAATTTCAGCGGCCCGGCTGGCAGGAGAATTTCAGAGAACCCACAAATCACCGCTCGCTGGGCCAGAATGCCTGCTGCGCTCAGCACAACAGGGCCAGCCTGCCATTCCCTGATTCTCTTTCTGCCCTTACATGGAGGTTGGAGCAGCCTAGGTGCTGCTCTAAGCTGCATTCGCCGACTGTGGCTCCCTAGGGAACATTCTCTAGCTGGGGATTGCCGGAGCACGTTCCACTCTGCCTAATCCCTCTGCCCAACCCCTCTCCCCCTAGTGCCCACCCTGCTCTGGGGCCTTTCCAGTAGTGAGTCCTGCACTCCAGGGGAAACCCCAGGCAGGAATTTTGGGTCAGTCCACACTCCCTTTGTGCTGCCTGAATGGCTCAAATGGAGTGGGGTCTGCCTCTCTGAAGCCAACAGGAGTCTTTCCAATGACTTCAATGGGCTTGGCGCAGCCCTAGCTCACCTGAGTCAGGATTTGAGGGCAGGTTTCTCAGAGGAATTAGTCTCTCTGGTCTGTAGCACCCTAATTATCTTGATCACGTTGTCATAAAGCCCGCAGGCCTTAGGGACTCACCTAGGGCCTGAATCCACCATCTCTGCGACGAAGCCTATTGATGGCTCACCTAGGACACATTGGGTTTAGTGGTGGGGTGCTGGGTGGGAAGTAGCTAAGTGGGTGGGGTGCTGGTGGCCTGCGATATACAGGAGGTCAGACTAGATGATACAGTGGGCCCTTCTGCCCTTGAACTCTACAACTCTATGGCCAGATTGTTGCATGTCCTTACGCAGCTGCCAGGCATGGCGAAAGCAGGCAAGGGAAGAGGAGGAGGCAGAGCCACGACTGGCCATGCACCACACCAGCCCATTGTTTGTAGGGAGGCTGTTGCACCCCTGCTAGAGACATTATAGATAGTTCCATCTGCAACTGAGATCTCTTGGAAGCAACGTGTCTCTCCATTGCACAATGTCTTGGTGCTCCCTTGTGTTACTCTTGACATGGGGCTATAGTTAAATGCCACAATCTGACCCATAGTAAATTGCCAGTCACCATGAGCAGCATGAATCAGGGCCCTTAGTTTTGCATCTTGAACATTTCTGAGAACTCCTTGTGGATAAAACGATCCATACGTTGCCAGCTTTCAAGATTTAATAGTGAGGCTGCTGATTCTTGGTGTTTTTCTTAAAGCCCCAACTCTTGGAGTCATAGGATTATGTGACAATCTCAGTTTTTATTTCAAAATCAGTTTCTAACTCTCCTGATCGGGGAGTAAATCCTGAAAACAAGATCCCTGAAGGCTCAAAATTCAAATAAAAAGAAACCCAAACGATTATTTTTTAATAGTCTCAAGAATTTCTTTGGTGGCCTGACTTGTGAATTGTGGACAGGGCAGTTCTGCTACATTGGGCATCCCTATCTGTTAGCGTCAGACTGTGCAGGCACTGAGAAAGGGTTCTGAAAAAGCAGCATATACTGGAAGAGTATCAACATGAGAGACAGCGTGTATGATAGCAGCCGACACAGAAATCCCCACACTAATGAATATTAAACATCAGACCCTTCATTATGTAAACACAGAACTCTGTGGTATGGAACCTACTGTAACAAGCGAAATGAAAATGCAATGAACACAAACTGTCCTGCTAATACGCTTTCTATTCTTCCCCCCGCGTCAGAGTTAATCACTGTAGTCAGTTTCAGACTTTGGTTCAGACCCTGAATCAAAGAGGAGATGGGAATTGATTTTCGTAGATAATTCTCACTGTGGGTATACTTGAAATTTCTATTGCAGGCAGCAATTTTGTGGGCTACAGGAAAACAAAGGCTGGGACAGCAGGGGACGTTCTGCATTACCGTTGGTTGAAAATTTTCCATCAGAACTGTTTTTTTGATGGAAAATTGGGTTGTTGTCAGATTTACACCTACATAACTGTGAATTTGGCCTAATTATTTTCTTCTGTGCCTCCAGTGATGAGAAAATTGTAAAGCCACACCAGAAGGGTGACCGACTCTGCAATGAGAGGCAGTGTGATGCAATGTACAAACCCTGCCCCTCTCAGGAAGGGGTTAAAGAGCGGCTTTGGGTACAGGCAGCCCCACTCCATCGCAGCTGCAAAGCATGCTGATCTTGGAAGAGGAGCCTCCAAAAGGGAGATGCTCTGCTCAAAAGACCCCAGCTTGGCCTTCCATCCTCAGTTCCTAAAGAGAAGCACGGAAGAGATCTAGGCTTCCTGTAAGCACAGAGCAGTAGGACAGATGGCTGGAGGAGCCACATAGAGCAGAGAAGTGGGTGCTGCTCTTTAGTTCTGTTAATTTAGTTGCCTTGCCTTTATTGCCTTGAGGACTGAGACCAGGGCCTTGACCCTGGGGCAGACCCTTGCTGGGAATATACGCCCCTGAGGAGAAGGTAGTAGGTGGAAGTTAGAAGGGGGTAGGAGGTAGCCCAGGGCAGATGCAAGAGGTCTGACCAGACAGACTTTAACCTCTTGATTTCCTAAGGTCCCTGGAACCCAGGGAAGAGAGAGGGGCTGGGGTCTTGTACAAGCTCGCTGGAGGCCCGCCAGGAACATCTGTTGGCAGCTGCTCCCATGGAGCCGTGAGCATGGGCATATACCTGGCTAGGTTCACGAACTCACCCAACACCTATCCCTTCTTCTGTGAGAGAGAGACCCTGGTGCAGATCTACGTGAGGTGTATCTGGTTGCGGCCTCTCTTCCAGCTTCTCCAGAACCTCTTACTGAGGACCTGGCTGCACCTCTCCCCACAACTCCTGATTTGTGCACACCCCATTCGTGGCCCCGCAAAGTCAGGGAACCTCCTCATCAACCTCCTCCTGGCAAGGGCAAAGACAGCCATCCATCACACCAGAAGGAGGAAGTAGGACAGGGGCAGGGGGATGCTCTGTGACTCGGGAGGCCTTTACCTATTCCCTTGCTCAGTCATATCTCTGGGCACAGTTCCTCTGGGCAGCATCCACTGACTCCTTAGGTGCCTCTGAGGGGCACTGGATGCTGTTTGGGGTTTTCTGCTCAGTGTCCTCCTCTGGTTCCTTGCTATTCAACCTCTGGCCTCACTCCCACTCCTGTTTTCTCCTTTGCAGTCACCAGAAATCACTTACGGACTAGGTTTAATAGTTCCTCCCTCTTAGCTGAGAGGGTGGGCCTTTAGTTATGGGTGGACCTAGAACCCCTGTCCTGGTACTGATAACAGTACAGCCTTACCGGGAAGACTAGAAGGAAGACCCCAGATACAAGAGGCCAGATGCACTCTGGAGCCTGGACCAGGGCTGTTGACCTGGTCTGAGGTCTGAGGCTACTGGGTGAAAAGCATGGTTTACAGGGAAAGGGATGAGACCAAAGCTGAGCTGGCCAGAGGTCCAAGTCATAAGGCAAATGGGGACCACTAGTGGACCTGTGTGGCTGGACTAGAGAGAAAAAACCCACCACCATCTCACATGATGCCAGCTGGTGAGTCACTTTGCCACAAGGCGTTGTAAAAAAATATCAAAGGCTTCATGAGAAAATGTCTTGTCGACATAGTTATGTAGGAAGTTCTTTAGTCCTTTAGCAGAATTCTTCAGTGGGAAATTAGGAGCTGGATCATGGAAGACGCTTCCCCAAAGAACAGACAGCCCTTCAGGAAACACAAGACCTAGATATGATATACGCAACAGTGCACGTAGATATAATAATGCCAGCTCCCAGACGTGCCCTCTGGACTGGGAAAAGTATTCAAGATAAAGATGTCCTAGGAAGGCAGCAGTGCAGTTATGACAAGGACAGAAAAGAAAACTTGTCAGGAAGGAACTATGACCGTGTAGCCTAGTAAATGTCATTAAGGGCATTTATGCCCAGAAGCAGATTGTAACGGGGTATGCTGGCCTTTTAAGAATAGAGAGGGCCAGAAGACCCCCTTGCAGGGAGCTGGAGTGAACAAAGGCCCAGAAAAGGGCCTGGCAGCAGAAGAGAATTAGCAGTCCCAGGGAATTAGGAGTTGGATGGGGAGGCCTGCGGAGAGAATCCCAGGCTACTGCCCCTTTAAGGGCCCAGTATCTGGAGCCCTGTAGTGTAGAGTGGGGCAGAGCTCTCCTTTCTTGCCACCAGTCAGGAGGAGCTCCCTGGAGAAGGACAGTAGATAGACTGCCTTCTCCCTCAGAGCATGGGAGACACTGGCGAGAGAAGGAAGCCAGAGCTGGAAGATAAAGCTCCCACGAAGGACAGCTATGAGGAACAACCATGTAAGAGTAGGCTGTGGAGGGGGAAGAGCCATAGAGAAGTCCGAACCTCTGGATGGCAGTGATGGACTTGGTGGAACTGTTTGGACCTGCTTATGGTCATTACCCCAGCCCCAAATGGAAGAGACCCAGAAAAGGGAGAAGAGAGAGAAGCTGCTGCAAAAAGCTCTGGCCAGGAGAAACCACTCAGGAAGTGGAAGGTCCAGCAAAACCCCTCATCCTAACCTATAACAAAGAAAATATTGTTCTGGAGAACTGTGACGGTCCTTCTGTGGCTGATCGTTACTGGCTAGGAAATGACTAAGAGGACATTTGTACCTGTCAGGCTCTCATCTGCCAAGTAGTGACTCCGCAATCTACTTGGGCTCCAGAGTTAATGTAAAGCAGGTGAAATGTTTTGTCGTGCAATAAAACAGCAATAGGATTTATGAGCAGATCACCTGTTACGAGCATCTCGTTGCTACAGCAGAGGAAAGGAAGTCTTCTGATGGTGTCTGTCTTCTGCACGGAACTCCCATCTCAGCTCTCACACAAACCACTCGCCTCACACATAGCAGAATGCCAGAGGTGAGCTCGAGCACAGATCCTCAGAGGCAACCCTCGTTTCGCCATGAGCCAACAGCCGCTGACAGTGATGGTAATGCAAAGTAAAATGTTGTCTTGCAGACATGAATCACCATCCCGCAGAAGAAGACCTGATCAGAATCATAGTCGAGGAGGAGAGAAATGTCACAGAGTGCACTTGGGACTGTCAAGACATTTAATAGATTGTGTCTGCTCGGGACAACACAGGCTGTCAGCATGAAGAAAAAGCAAAAGGAGATAATGCTTCTGAAATGTGCATGGGGAATGAATGATTGTCTCTTCGAGGTTCCCAGGAAAACATGATAAACGTGAATGACATTCAGCGTTGTTCTGTTTGAAATGCCAGCCAAACAATCATTTGGAGAAAATCATATCCCTTTTGCCTTCAAGCCCTCAGCTAGTGGAAATCAGTGTAGCTGCACCAAAGACATTCTCAATGGAGCTATGCTTATTGACCTCTGGCCCTTTGTATTGGCGGATTTGGGAAGAGGGGCCAAATATTCCTGAAATGTGCTTTTGCAGGAGTCTGGGAGAGGACGAATTTGGCTTCTTCTCTTGGTAGATGCGGCAGCAGAGGAAAAGAGAAATAATAGAGGGGGAGAAATAGAAAAGAGCAATCCAGAATGATTTTCACTCCTAGAGTGAGAGAGAGGACAGACATTTAAATGTTTTACAACAGGGAAAGTCTCTCTTTTGCCTCACTTGAAATGAGTTATTGGTGTTCTCTGCAGTTCCCCCTATAGATCTGCTGGCTGACATGGCTCAATGAAAAATCTGCCAGCAGCTGACCTAATTGATTTAATGGAGTATAATGAGATGGTAATAGGTGTGTTTGTACCCACAATAAGGGCAGTGAGGCAGGTGTGACAGGCAGTTTTCATTTATGCTCACTGAGGTTTCTTTCTTCTGCTAAACACTGAACTGGCAGTGCCCATTTTGGCTGATTTTTTTTACAAAGACAGGAAAATTGATCTTTTGCTTTTCAGATATGCACCTCATAGGTCAGGGAATGCAAATTTAGGAAGTTATGGGGCAGGGGTTAATATATATTCACGCATGATAGAGCTGGCTAAATAGTGGGATAATATTTTTTCACAAACACATTCAAACAATTCAAATTGCAAGTCTGTCTAATCAGGTTCATACATTTTAAATGACCCATTCTGAAAAAGTCCTATAGCATTTAATAGAAAAGGATAATCCTTTTATAAGTTTTTTGGGGGGGTTGTTTTTGTTTTAATTATCCATCAGATTTGAATATAAGAGAGGGCGATAGCTCTGTTTTAAAATACTATAGGTTGACATAAAAAAACCTATGGAAAGCAGCACGCTGTCTATTAAATTCTATGAGGTTTTAGAATAATTTCTATAGTCCCCAATTGGTTTAATCCCTATTAAGTACAACAGGGCTTTTCTTTAAGAGGCAACTCGTGTGATTTTGTTTTGTTTGTATGGATTTTTAGGGAGGAGCTTTTACTTGTGCAAAAGTGAGTATTTGTTCCCAGAAACATGGATGTGCATATGAAACAGGGAAAGGAAAGATGGTCTTGTGGTCAGTATGCTAGAAGGGGATGAGTTGTACTAATTTAGAAAGAACATATAGGAACCTAAGAAGGCACACATGTTAACATGACCCAGTCATTGTTCAACATGAAACAGGTAAGGTTTGGGGTTTGGTGTACAGAGACTCTGCCTGCTTAGTACCATAACCAGCATATTAGGAAAAATCCTTTTAACCTCTTAGTAAAGATTCAGAAAAGAAGGAAAACCAGTTAAAGCATTTGTGATGTAAAGAATTAAATAAAGGCTTTCATTTTAACTGCATCCCTGGCTCCCTTTTCCTTCTAGCTGGGGAGTCTTTAGAAGGAAAACTCCTTTGTCTGACAATCCCGTAGAAGAAGTTAAAGATGATGATAACTATCCTTCTGGAGAAAAATGTTAGTTAAGATGGCCTGGAGTTGTCTTTGTTGCTCTTGTTAAAGTCCGATCCTGTTTCCTGGAAGTCAAAACGAGACAAACACACACAAAGGGGAGAGAACAGCAAAGCCAGAAAACTCAGCTTCTGCCTCTGATGTTGACTCTCACTTGCAGTCTTATTGCTGGACAAACATAGGCACAGCACATGGTCTTATTAGTCACTGTGGGTCTGTCTACGCTGCAATGTAAGACTAGGGTTAGGAGAACTGGAGTTAGCAGACCCTGGTTTGTTAACCTAGGGCTTGAGCATCTACATTCATTTGTACCCCAGGTTAGGAATTATTGAACCCTGGGTCCCAACTTGGGGCTCCAGCATCCACACTGCATTATGTTAGTCCATGTCCAACCACCCACCTCCTAGACTTCATAGCACCTCCCAAAATGTGGTGGCTCTAGGCCTTTGTTCTTCATGCGATGTGGGGAAATTTGACTACCCACCAAACTTGACTGTCCAGAGGATAAAGCAAGTCAGCCTGTGGGATTGTGGGATCCTTTTGGTGGGCACCCAGATCACAAGACCCATGGTCTGTGTCCGCACTGCAAAGCAATAGGTTAAACTCTGGGTCACAGCTTGACTCAGGTTCAGATACTCTACCCCCATGGGGTCCTGGGACACGAGGTCTGAGCCCTGGGTTAGCATGATTCGTGTGTAGATGGAAGAGGGGTTAGGCTTGAGCCTGAGTTCAAACCCCGAGCTTACACTGCAGTGGGCACATACCCTTCGAGACATAGAAATTTTGTACTAGCTTCGGGCACTGCTTGTAGCTGCCCCCTTCAGGTCACAGGCTCACAGCAATGTTGCAAAACATACAGTCTGGGCTGGCTAAGCCAGATTCTTGTCAGACAGAAGGGAAAAAGGAGAGAGAGGGAAGAAAATAAATAATCTGGGGAAGGAAAGGACACTCTGGGGGTGGCAGAAAATGTTCACATCCCACATGGTGTGCTGGATTTAGCCAAAACCTTGGGAGGTGGCAATGTCATCTCGTTCTCTCTGGTCCTCTCTGATCAGGATGTCTTTCATAATTAGGATGAAGAAGGTCCATGGTCCCAGGAGATGGAGGGGGTGTCCCTGATGTTGATGCTCACTCCTTTCCTTTCTTTCAATCAGCCAGCATTGCCAGTAGCCTCTGTCTGCTTCTCCATGTTCTTCTTCCCAAAGGGTTTCTTTTATAAAGAAGCTCAACAAGGTGCGATGGGTGTAATAGTCCATCTTGTCATTATTTTATTTACCAACTAGGCCTAATTTCCAATACATCAACTTTGGTTTATCAATTTCTGGTCCTCGGTTCCCCTTGTTTACCAGGCATGATCTAAACATAGACCTTGAGTTATATCACTAGGTCTTTTTCTTTGACTAATTCAGTCCGTCTCCCTTTCCCCAGCAACATTTGTTGTTAGAGGGTTTTGTGCCATTTTATAAACTCTCTTTATGAACCCTGTGTAACTGTACCCATGGAGAACCATTTACAGACGACCCTAACTCTGGCTCTGCTATATCTATCAAATCTGGTGGCTGAACCATGAGATTCATACAGTTCAGATCTGAATCGAAAAAGGGACGATGTCCAATACTTTCACACTTGAGCTCACAATTAGGGTAAATTTGTAAGGCCCAGTTATCATAATGGATGCCAACAATCTGGGTTCAAACCCCAGCTCTTCCTGTTTGACTTAAATCACTTGATCCCCATTTGCCTCAGTTCTCATGGGTCAAATGGTGGTAACAGAATTTCCTTTCTCCCACCCATGGTCTACCTGAGACTGTGAAGTCTTTGGGCGGGGACTGACTTACTGTGGGTATTCAGAGCCAAGCACAATGTGGTCCTGATCCCAACCAGGGCCTCTAGATGTTGGAGTAGTAATACACCTTGAGTACTCTATGCTGAAGGTGGTCATCTGGTGACAATGCAGCTACACTGACTTTGGCTGTTTGGGAAGAAGGGTGCTAGGGGACAGAGAAAAAGTAGGACAGCGTTTCCAACATAATAAAGGAGTTGGGCAGAAAGTGCTTTGCTTGGAGGCATTTTCCACATAGTCCAATCAACCCCAGAACTTGGAGCAAGGTGTTTATAGAAAGGCCAGACATTTGAAGACGGGAGACAAGTGCCCAGGGATAATCGCCCTGTGTGACTGTACACATGGAGAACCATTTAAAGACGACCATAATTCTGGCTCTGCTATATCTATCAAATCTGGTGGCTGAACCATGAGATTCATACAGTTCATGATCTGAACCAGGAAAAGGGCCACGTCCAACAGTTTCATAATGACTAGCTTAAGCAGCTCTGAAATGCAGCACAATCTCAGCCAATGCTGGTTTGGTTTGTACAACTGGTATGTGGTCTTTGATTCAAGCAGGTAGGACTCCTAGGGGACCTTGCATAATTATTTAATCTCTTGAGACAAGAACCTGTCAACCCTCAAAGTGATAACTGAGGAGTCTTAAGTAATCAATATAGATCAAATTACAGTCTTTGTTTAAAAATTGCCAGTGATGGAGAATCCTCCACGCCCTTGGTAAACGGTTCCAATGGTTCATTATACTCACGGTTAACATGTACACCTTATTTCCAGTCTGAATTTATCTAGCTTCCACTTCCAGTCACTGGATCTTTTTAGACCTCTATCTGCTAGACTGAAGAGCCCGTTATTACATATTTGTTCCCCATGTAGATACTTCTAAACTGTGATCATGTTACCCCAACTCCTATGGTGTGTTAAAGCTAAATATATTGAGTTGCTTGCATCTGTCACTATAAGGTGATAGCCTTTAATCATTCTTGTGACTCTTCTTTGAACCCTCTACACTTCATCAATATCCTTCTTGAACTGTGGACACCAGAACTGGACAAAGTATTCAAGTAGCCATCCCACTATCAGTACAAATAGAGCAATACTATAACTGCTTTACAATCACTCCAGAGTCCTCTGTTTATGCTTCTAAAGATCATATAAGCCATTTTCGCCTCAGCATTCCACTGGGAGCTCATGTTTGGTTGATTATCCACAATGACTCTCAAGTCTTTTTCAGAGTCACTGCTTCCCAGGATAGAGTCCCCCACCTTTTAGTAAGACCTAAATTATTTCCGACTAGATATATGACTTCACATTTGGCCATATTAAAACATATTTTGTTTGCTTGTGCCCAGCTTACTAAGTGAGCCAGATCGCTCTGTTTTAGTGACCCATCATCTTCATCATTTACCACTCTCCTCATCTTTGTGTCATTTGCAGACTTTAACAGTGATGATTTTAAGATTTCTTCCAGGTCATTGATGAAATGTTAAATTGCATAGAGCTAAGAACTGAACCCTGCAGGATCCTATATAAACATACCTGCTCGGTGATGATTTCCCTATTTACAGTTACTTTTTGAGATCTGCCAACCAGCCAGTATTTAATCTATTTCATGTGAATCAGGTTAATTTTTTTTATCTTTTTAATTTTTTAATCAAACTGTCATGCAGTACCCAGTCAGATGCATTGCTGACGTCTAAGTATATTACAACAGCACTATTAGCTTTATCAACCAACCTTGTAATATCACAAAAATAAAATCAAGTTACTTTGACAGGATCTATTTACCATGAACCCATATAGACTAGCATTAATTATATTACCCACTTTTAATTTTTTATTAATAGAATCCTGTACCATCCACTCCATTATTGTGCTCAAGACAGATGTCAGGTCGACACATCTATCATTACCCTCTAGTCATTCTCCTCAGTCAGCTCTTTTAAAACTCTTGGATGCAAGTTCTCCAGACCTACACATTTTAAAATATCTAACTTTAGTAGCTGCTGCTTACTATCCTTCTAGGTGTCTATTGAAATGGAAAGTGTTTCGACATCCTCATACAATATGAGTATATCATCTGTTTTTCCCCTAATAGAGAACAGAAATAGCTATATCTATTGAACACTTTGGCTTCTCTGCATTATTATTGCCAATTCTACCATTTCCATCTAGTAATGAACCAATACCACTCTTGGAATTCTTTTTGTTCCTACTATATTTAAAAGAATCCTTATTACCCTTAACTCCGCCAGCCATTGATTTCTCCTTGTGTCCTTTTGCTTCCCTTATAATTTTTCTGCAATTCCTAGCTTCTGATTTATATTCATTGCTATCAACTTCCCCTTTCTTTTACTTGTTACATAGTATTTTTAATAGCTGCCTTTGCTTCCCCTCTAAGCCCCCTTGGTTTTTAACCAATGTGGAGTTCTTTCTCAATTGTGGAATTGTAGCTTTTTTTCTTTCTCAATCGTGGGATTCCTTCCAGGAACCACATTTCCCAGTAGAGGTCAGTTAAACAATCTGATAAATTTCTAAGGATGGGATTTACAGAGAAATAACAGCCAGCGCAGTGATTCTGATCTTATTTGCCGCCCACTACAGCTGTAAGTTCACACACAGCAAAAGAAAAAAAAGAGCCCTGAAGTGCATGGAGAGAGGATCTGGAGGGCACATTCTAGCGGACAGTATGAGCCCATGGATACCATTAAATGCCAAATTCTCAATCACAAGAGCACACAGCTTCCTCTGAAATCAACAGCAGGCTTCTGAGGGACACCTGTGGGAAGAACTGAGCACAAAAGCAGGGTGTGGACAGTGTGTGCATTTGCCTGGGTTACTCTCAGTTCTCTTCCTGGAGGAGATTCCTGTTTTAAAGCGCATGTACCGAAGAGGATGAAGCATAACTGTAGCATATGCAGTAGTAGTGCAAGATGCACACACCAGTGGCGTGCCGAGGGGAGGGTGGAGGGGGCCATTCCCCTGGGTGCTGGTCTGAGGGGGATGTTGGTGGGGACCTCTTCAGCTGCGCTGACCTGGCCCCTCTGCTTCTGTGCTGGGAGCAAGGAGGGAACCGCAGGGGAAAAGTACAAGTCTCTGCAGACTGAGCGGAAGGCCTGTGTTCTCCCAGCTGGGAGCTGTGTCTGACCCGTGTCCTCTGCAGGTTGGGCACAGAGGGGGAGACACTGAACGATGGGTCGCACATCTGTCCTTAGGGTCTCCCCTGGCATTGCTCACAAGAGCCAACTGTGATACAAACAACAGTCTGACACGAAGGGTCTCTCTGCCTTAGGAACTTGTCTTGGCCCCCATCCCCCTAGATCTGAGCACCTGCCCATCTTTTACACCATTTCACCACACACCAGGGCCGCGTGATTAGCCCTGTTTTGTGGATGGGAGAAACGTGTTCCAGAGAGGCAAAGTGACATGCCCAGCGTCACACAGGAAGTTGGTAGCAGAGCAGACTGAGCTGACCTGTTCACGGCTACTTGATGGCCCGTGTGTGACATCAGCAGGCAGCAACTTTAAGTTCCCATGAAACTGGGATGGATTCAAAGGGGCAACCTCCACCCTCAGAGAAAGGAAACTCATGCCTCATTGCTAGGCCCCCAAGGCACAGCAGAGAGGGAAAACTGTCTGATTTGGCAGGATGCAGGGATTTATTTACATCACAGCTGCCACCCAAGTGAGGAACGACAGACACTTGGGCGCTGCGCTATTTGGATGCTGTTACTCTGGCGATCGTAACCTTTAGCAGGCAGTTTGCTTGATTTCTGCATCCATGAATCACCTCGAGCACATTGTAGCACCCATTTACTGGCACTGCAAGGTTCTCCCAGAAGGGGGGAAGGGGTGCAGCCTTGGGTTTACACAGCAGTGTGGCCTTGTGTACTGACCTGTTCTGTTGTGGGGCTCTTTCCTCTTCTCCCCACTTTGCGACCCTGCAAGATTTCTTGCTGTAAACCAGAGCACAGGGATACCCTGCTAGGGCCCGGGAGGCTTGTGAGCTAGTCTCCTTTGAAGGGGAAGCTGTTGTTTATGGAAGTTTCAGCTACAAGCAAGGGAGATGGAGAGAGGGGCCAGGCTGCCTCTCTCACCTTACTTCTTGGCAATTTCCCCCTTTGGCTCTGAATAAAGCAAAGCTGGGTAGCGGACGGAGGGGATTTTTTTTCTCTCTTCATTGGACTTTTTCAATGCTATATGCAAGAAAAGGGGAAGCGGGATGGGGAAGGAAGGTAATGTAGGGCTCTCGCTGGGAAGCTGGAGATGAAAGCAGGTATCTCGATTTAAACGGTCCCCAGCGATGTAGATTCTATTTGGGCACTTGGCGACTTGCCAGCGCTAAGGAGGCAAACTGCATGCTGGCCATAAGGAAAGCTTCTTGGGGAGGGCTGGACTCGACCTGGTGCTTTTAATTCCACCTGAGAAGGCGGTATTCTAATCAGAGGGAGACAGGACAGCAGGAGCCTCTGACGGAAACAGAGCACAAGGGAGAGGAGCAGATGATCCATTTAAGAAAGCAACTGGCTAGTTACCAGATGCATGAGTCACCAGGATCAAGGCAGAGTAATTCCATCCGAGGAGGGGACTGAATTCCTACCAGCTGAGCTGCAGCTGTCTCCCCAGCTTCTACCAGGCCAGGGGTGAAAGGATGCTTCATGTCGGACTGGGAGATCTGAGTTCAACACCATGCTCTGCCACAGACTTCCTGTGTGACCTGCGGCAAGTTACTTATTCTCTCTCTCTTCCTCAGTTTCCCATGTGTAATGGGGACTGCACCTCCCCTTCACACGGCAGAAGGATAAATGCATTCAAGACTGTGAGGTGTGGGGTATTAGGATGATGGGGATGATATAAATGCCTAGAATAAGACTGGGACACTACGCAACCAGACTTTTAATAGGTGGACAGGCTTTGCTGAAGAGGAGCAGGGAAAGACGGTGACAGTAATAATACTGAGACCTACTATAATAACACATACCAGAGTCTGTAATCGTAACACACGGCTCCTAAAGAGCACTTTTCACTTGTAGCTCTCAAAGCACTTTATTGGGGATGGTGTCTTTATCCCCATTTTACAGATAGGAAAACTGAGGCAGACAGCAACAGAGGCTGGGACTGTCCAAGGTCACCCAGCAGACCAGTGGTTGAGCCAGGAAAAGAATCCAGGTCTCCTGACTTGTACACCAATTCTCTGCCCACTGGGCCACACTGCCTCTCTTCTGTAATCAATGGGAGCTGCACCCACCTATGCCAGGGTTGGTTTTGGTAAATGATCTCAAGGATTTCTTCCTGCAGAGCTCCCCAGCGTTTTACTATAGATCCAGGAAAGCTCTTAACCAATTAACAGCATATGCACTCATCTACTAGTAACTTTGAGCAATTAACAGGGCATATATTTAAGGCATTTTTACTGCACTAAGCATGGATGCATTCCTCTTCCCTAGGGAGGTGGGAGGAGATGAGGGTGAAGTGTTCAGCTGTAACCTCTCATCTGGGTACTAACACATTCAGAGCAGGTGCTGGGACCTTTCTCTTTTTGTGGATCCCTGAGAGTGGAGCTCTTTTTCCTATACATCCTTCCCTAAATGCAGGATGGCCTGTCAGAGGGACGGAGTTGTTTGGGTGCACGTGCAAATATGGGGTCAGTTTGTTTTTAATTCTGGAATTGCTAAAACCTTACCTTGCATGAATCTTCCTACTTTATATGAATCTCTTTCTTTCCTTCTTGACCTCCTGCCTCATCTTCCTTGTGTGTGTATGGGGGATGGGGGGTTTCTTTTCTGTAGGATAAAAGCCTCCTACTGATATTCTTATACAACAAGAACCAATGCCTCAGAATGGTAATTTGGGACTGTGCCTTTAAGGAAGCAAAACATCTTGGGATATCTGATTTAGCTATATAAACTGTTGTCCTAGACTAGGTTTAGCTGGGTGTGGATTGCTCAGTGGAATAGGGTAGTCTTTAGTTTGGATCTATCTGACTATTCCTCCACCCTGATTTTCTCCATAGCCATAAATCCACTCAGTAGTAAGTATTCTCCACCTTAAAAGACAATACAGTCATCCAGTCACAGAGCAAAAACAATCCCATCAGACTGAAAGAACTAATCACTCACCACCAGTTACAAACTGTGAACAGTTTGCAAAGGGATGAAGTTAGTTCACACAAAGTCTTTGGCAGACATTTCTGAATAGTGAAGATGTTTGCAGAACAGACTCGGAGAAAAGAAGGGCTAAATTATAGCTGAATAATTCATTTGTCATGAATGGTTCCATGAGCTCTAATCAGGAAATTTTACCAAGGTGGTGGAAAATCCATCACTCAGTTCACTTAAAAACTAGGCTCCACAAGTCACTAGACCATTGGCTCTCAACCAGTTGGTCACAAACAGGAGTCAGGAGGTCATGGTCATCCTGCGCTTCATGTAGCTAAATGAGAGGAAGTGGGTCCCAGTTAGATGGGAAGATGTTTGGTGCAGACAGCAGATCCTGGTTTGGAAAAGGCTGAGAACCACTGGAGCCAAACCAATTTCTACACAGCAGCAAACAAGCTACTAAGCATGCAAACGGTATCTTCCTTGTTTATTTTCTACACTCCTTGCCCCTCTGTATTGGCTGGATCTAACCATCTTTGCTTCCGGGAGGGAGATCTGACAGACCTTACCGGCAGGGTTTGCATAAGAGGTGAGGCCCTGGAATAGGTCGGCGTGAAGCATTGATGTGGAGCTTCTGTTGCACTGGCAAATCCTTTAGACATCTTCCTTTCTGTCCATAAACTTTGTATATATTTAGTATCGACTTCCAAACGTTAGCTTTCCTGCAGTGGGTTAGTGATTGATGCTTTTAGTTAAAGGAAATCAGAGCAGCATGCTAGTTTCCTGTGTTAAGACTGCCACCAAGCGGGCAGAAGAAGCAGGCCTTCTCCTAGAAAACAGGGAGAAGGGTTTGAAGAAATAAAAAATCTCTTTTCTTTGAGCAAGAGCAGAGGTTTGAGATATTGGGTTATGAGTTGCCTTCCGCTCTGGGCCCACTCGGTGACAGCGGGGCCCCAAATGGCTGTATCTAAGAATTGCAATGTGATTTATATGTGCATAACAAAAGTGGCCACTTAGAGCTTCATGACTGCCCCAGTGCACCCCATCCAAACTTCCCAGCTGCAGCAGCTACAGACAAAGCGTTCTGCTGCTCCTAAAGCACAAGGCCTGTGTCCCACAAACTCAAGCAGAACCTTGGTCCTATGTAGACTGAGACACAGTTATGTAGTCCTGATTCTGTTCAGTAGAGGGCAGTCGTGTTCATCACACAATGTCCAGTTTATGTCTATGTCTCTGGCATACCACTTTTAAACAGTGGAGTGGTGGAACTATGATGAGCAGTTCTCTCCTGCACCAGTAGGAAGTCATATCTGCCAGTCGTCAGGCAGGATGGTTGTAATATCCTGCAGACTGGAATAGCTGAGAAGTAAGAGAGAAAACTGTGTGGTCCTTTAGCCGTGTAGTGGATACATAAGTATGGATAAATCCATACTAAGAATGCTGGGAAGTGGGACTATGGGGGTCTGGCAGGGAGGAAATAAGGCAGGGGCTTTAAGTGGAGATTTTAAGGGGACCCAGATTATGGGGGTTATATGGAGCTGGGGGCTGTATGGGACAGGGATGTGGTGGCAGATTTATTGAGGAAATGGAGTTCCATCAGCCAATCTTGACTCAACACCACCTAGGTTGCCCAGATCTGGGGAATAGCTTTTGACGGGTTTCATTATTAAATTGCAACCGTGTCCTATAGCAAGTTGGTGCGTGCGTGCGTGGGTGGGTGGGAGAGAGAAGACTGGAGTTTGTGAGGATTGTCAGTGTCTAACTAGAGGAACCCGAAGGAAAGCAGTGCAACTGATCAAAACAGTTCCTCGGCAGGAGTGAGTGGAGATTTCACTGAAACAAGAAAAAGAAAAGGTCTCAGATGGAAGCGGATTTTGCAGTTTGCCTATTCAAAACTATAAAGACAGGAAGCGATTGGCGTTTCTGTGTAACAACGGGCTAGACACCCACAGCTCCCACAGACGTTGTATGTGCTCATTGCTTCTCGGGACCTGGCCCACAGTTAGCTTCAGAGGAGCAATGAGTCCAGGAATGCTCACATCCAGGAGAGAGGGCTCTGGCTGTAACTCCCACATCCCCAGGACTCTGACTCCCACAGACGCACTGATGCTGCCCCACTTGTTAGGTGCTGTCCTTCAAATGAGATGTTAAACCAAGCTCCCTTTCTCCCTGGTCTTGCAAGGACTGTCCTGGTGGTAGCTAAAGATCTCAACAGCGTATTTTCCACTGTCCAGACCAACGTTCCCTCTCTGAGTAAAACCAGTGTGAATGCCCAGGGCTGTCGTGACTGCTCAATGCTGAGTAACTGCTCTGTTTGCCTAGACAGGCGATACAGCAGAGGCAATGTACACAGAGCTTATTTTTGCACAGTGAAGAGCCGGGATCAATTCAGACACCCACAGCTGGGTACAACGTACAGTGTCCGTGCCAGTGAAAACTCAGATTCAGTTTCTCCAGTGCAAAGCTATTTCTTTGAAGCTACGCATCACAGACAAATAGTAAAGGTTACACACTGCCTCTCCTTAATAAGCCTCAATTCCCCAAATGTAAATCCTCAGTAACTATGCTGGCCCTCCCAAAGTGTCCTGATGGGCAAACAAAGCCCGTATACCTATCAGTTCTAGATGGAGACTGTTTCTCCTCTTCTTCCTAAATACTTGGTCTGCTTAATGATCACTTGTAGCAGTGTGTTGGCTACCTTGAGACCCTCTGGTTCTTCTTCTTGAGTACTTGATCTGTTGAACAGTCCCTCATGGTAAGGCATTGGCTACCCTGAAGCCCTCTGTTTCCAAAGTCCCTCTTCAGATGTTAATTGGGGCACGCATGGCATGTGATATTCCCCAGTATTTATACCTATTTCCCAAAGGAGTCACATGTCCCCATAATATGCTCTGCTAGCACTTCTTTAGCATGTCATGATTATTTATAACTTGTTTTTCTAATTAATTTTGGAAGGGACAACAAGAGTCGGCGGACATGTACATAGGGTCACACATTCACCCCGGCACCTGATGTCGTGCTGTTTAACAGAATCCACTAACCCAGGTCAGTTAGTCTCAGATTCACCATTACACACATCTGCGTGTACACACGGGGCATTGGCTGACCATGGCCATTGATGTCTCGCATCAGCACAGCTACACACAGGACCCCTGGACAAATATTCACGGCTTATGTCAGTGTCCAGTGCGAGTTCGGTATGCTCAGCGATTTTCCATACAATCTGTTCAGTGCTAAGAGGCCTTGCTTCCAGACTAGATGATCATATTGGTCCCTTCTGACCTATGAGTCTATGAATCCTCTAGCACTCAGACTTATCGAGCTTTACCAGACTTCTGTCAGCCACAGTGATGTACAGTAATTCAGCATCATCCCAACACACAGGGATTTGGGAAACTTAGAATATGAACCGAGCTGCATTGAACACCATTCTAGTCAATTTGGATGTGTTCCTTTCATTTGCCAGTGCATTTGTGGACATGGTTACAGATGGTTTAGTTTTACGGTCATCACCTTCTCTGAGTACAGGTACATTATTATCATGCTAAGGACTGTATCTACTCGCTATGTCATTACAAGGCACCCCAGGTGGGCACCTTGTGTACTGGGGCAATCACACAGCCACTCAGGCATGTATAATCACATAAATAGCACTGTGTAGGAGAGGATTGGCAGTCAGGGACCTGGCTCCCATTTTCCACTCTGCCAAGAGCTTTCTCTGCTGCTGTGTGCCAGACATGTCCTGGCTTTGTGCCTCAGTTTCCCTATATGTCTAATGGAGATGATATTTACCTAGTTTTATCAAGTACTTTGAGATCTCTGGGTCAATGGGGATGGGACCGTTGTTGTTGTTATTAGGGTGTCTAAGTGCCAGCATAAGTGTCCGAATGCAGAACTTGACCACCTAACTGAGAGGCCCCAATTTGAAAATTAGCTATTGTGCTTCCTTCATAGCACCCTGGAAGCTCATCAGTGCCTGTCAAAAGCTGAGTTCACCCCAGACCAGAACTCCAGATCCAAACACACCTGAATGTGGGGGTGTTTGAAACCCAGAACCAAATTACGAGGGTTGAGTTCATTCCCTGTAACCTGCCTGGGTAGGTATTTCTTGCCCAGCCCTCACTGTGGTACCAGGGGATAGGGAAAGATAAAGCCAAGTTCTAATTCGTTCTGCAGCACGGTCATCTCCTCCCTGCTTCCCGAGGTGTGCCTGGGATGAGCTGTTTGCGCACACTCGGCTTGCAGACTCCATGGAGCTCAGCTGCAGCAGTCTGTGCGGCAGAACCTTTCTGCATCCGAGGTGGCTCCCTCACCACCCAGTTTACCTGCTGATGCACTGAGCCGCCTGCAAGAGCAAGCCGAGTTGGTACCTGACTAGCAGGAGCATCCCACAAGCTCTTAGGGAAGCAGGCAAGGTCAGGAGTCTTGCGTGGGCTCCGATGATGGCAGTCTTATTGTTCACATTAGTCATGGTAAGTGACATCCGGGATCAGTTGCCTTCAACAGAGCAAGGATTTCACCCCATGAATCTGAGTTCCAGCCCACTGATCTCTGCTGCTGTGGCCACAGAAAAGATGTAAAGGGGTTTGATGCTGTGATGGTTAACAGCAAGGGGCTTGCTAGGCTGTGAAGGGCACTGTCCCATTCTCACTGCCCGCCATGTGGTCGTGGAGGTCTGCGGGAGAAATCATGTGGCGAGCCATCAGAATCAGAGTGGGGGAAAGAAACTGTGCAGAGCTATGAAACGCTGAGAACATTTGACACCTTTGTGTTTTTCATTCTCGGTGCGGCTGCTAAGCCTTTTTAAATATTAAAGGTTGTAATATTTGTTTTAGTGAAATACCGTGTGTAGCGCAGAGAATTTTTCCATTTGTATGTGGAACAACACAGGAAGCAATCTGGAGTCTCTTACATAAAATGTCCCTTCAGACTAGAGAGAGGAGAACGGAGTAAACCGCGAGGCTGTGTGTGACGCTGCCTCTTCCTTTCCACAAAGGAACATGGCATGAGTCTGGAGACTGAAGTTTAAAAGACCTAAATAGGTGACGCTACTGTTAGGACCCCCCCCAGTCCTTTCAGTTCTTAGTTCACTGACAGAAGCAGAAGTCCAGAGTCCAGCAGCGGGCAATACTACAAATTTATTGGGATCTTTTCAAGCAAGCATCCATTAGGGGCCCCCAGTCCTTTACACCAATACATCTTCCCCCCTCCTTCCTGTTTTACCTCAGTTTTTATAATGTATCTTAACCAGTCATTTCTTTAACAATATTACAAGATGATTCTTTAACCAATCATATCCCACCACCTCAACTGATCACAGTTAGTTATGCAACAGACAGAAACAATCAAAGAACCAGACAGAAATCGTTCAAGTAGATAATAGAGAACATGGTACCATAAAGACAAAACAATACGGAGTGTAGCTATTACAGCCACAACGGTTGATGAGCAATTCTTTTCCAAGGCAGAATGCTATCAAACCAAGTTTCCTTTAAACATTCTAGGATCTTTTCTTTATCAGCCTTGTATTAGATGTTATGTTGGAATGGGCAAATGTGACTTCATGCTTCCCAGCTTATGGCCGCCGCTCCTGCATCCTAGCCAAAGTACCAGGCCTCAGACTGTCACAGTGAGAGAAGGCCTGTGGTCTTGATTCTTTGTTTTATACCCCTATAACCAGCTAAATGATTAGGATAGACTTACGAAACATGGGCCTTTACAGGCAGGCCTGAATAGCTATCTTCTATAGACCAACAGCTACATCTTCAGAACCTGAGTGCTTAAACGGAGGCAGAGAGCATCCACCAGACTGGATCAGTCTGTCTAGGCCAGTGTCCTGTCAGTGGCCAGAAACAGCTACATCAGAAGAAAGGTGTAAAACCCTGACAGGAGGCAGATGTGGGATAATCTGCCCTTCACAACAGTCTCATTCTGGTCTTTAATAAAGTTGAGCTCCTAACTTCATACTTAGGTACCTAAATAAATCACCAGCTTTCCAGAAGTTCTGGGCACCTTCCGCTCCCCTTCAAGTCTATGCAATAGCTCAGTGTTTTGGAAAATCAACTACTTGTTTAGAAGCCAACTGTAGGTTACCTACGTTGGACAGTGTTCGGTCTGGATCTTGCATTATGATCCGTGCAAAGTCCCACTGAAGACAGCATGGATCTGATAACAGGAACAGACCTGGGAGAGTTTATTGCTAACCAATGATTCAGGCACATAATAATGGGAAGGGTGAACGCACCATGGTAGCTATAGTCTTTCCTATTGTAAGTCCAGGAAACTCCACAAAAGCTTCAAGAAAGGTAAAATACCAAGGTGAAGTAAATGTCCGTTCCTTTGTTCATGGTGCCCATTGTACCAAAGGCTAGAAGAACCGTACAGAGGGGTTAAAGGAGATGTAACTAGGAGTGATGGTAGGGAAAAAAAGAAATTAATGTGAGGGCAATGTTAATGGTCAGAGGCCAAAGTCTCCATTGCCCTGCATCTTGCGCTGGCACGATCACTAGAGCACAGCAGATGTAAGTGACGGTCAAGTCAGAAGGCAGCATTTTATACCACTTTTGCTTGGGTGCAAATGACTAGCCAGAACAATCAGGGCTCGTCTACCTGGGAGGTTTTTCCAGTTACACCATTACAATGATACTAGCAGAGTTAAAGCTCTATAGATGTGTTGGTATGACTCCCCCCCGTGGACATACTTATTCTACAATAAGTGGCTTTCTTGGCTTATCTTAAACCGCTTCCAAAGTGACATGATGGAACCCTGAAAGAGGTCCATTTCTACCAGAATCAGAGCGTCCACATCATGTGTGGCAGGGATACAGCTGTAGTGTTTTAAATTCACACATTATCTTATAGGAGCGTAACTGCCCCATGTGGCCTGGTGCTGACTTCCAAGATGTATCGGACTGCGCTATAAAAGGATCTGATGGAGACCAAGGTTTTCCAAAGTGACTAGTGATTTGGCAGGCTCCATTTTTGGGTGCTGAGTTTGAGAAACCTTAAAGGGACTGAATCTCCTCCCTCTGCAAAGCCGACCCCTTTAAATCATCTCAAGGGAGGCAGCAAAAATCGCCAGTCTCTTGTGGATGGATTCTCTCTCGTCTGGAGCATTTAAAAGTAGACTCACCACTACACGACAGGAAATAGACTGTCGTCAATAACTGTCCGGCAGTGAGATGGCTGGATGACCTAATAAGCCTTCCTCATTTCTAATCGCTGTGGCTGTATGATAGTCTCATTTCTCCCTTTTCTCCTGCAACCATGTACCCCTCATTTTTCTCCTGGTGTGAAACCCCTTCCTGCAAGTTTTAAACTCTTTTTGATACATAGAAGGATACCTGGTGTGGAGAGGGCCCTCATGCAGCGGTGCAGAATTCTCCCCTCCACGTACACCTCAAATTGGTATCAGTGATTTGCTAAACTTGGTCTGAAAAGAGAGTCATCTACCTGCGCAGTCCCTGGCTTTGCCTGTAGTTAGTGGCAGCAATACAAATCGATGAATTCCTGCAGATCCCAAGTGCCTGCACTTTGCGTTATCCCAGATTACCCCAGGTAGCTGTGTTGGAGGATTTGGAGAGTCCCAGCATGATCTGTGGTTAGCACCTGAGTAGATGTGTCCCCATCAGGGAGCTGGACTTAGAGAGAGTTGATCAGCGGTGCACTTTGTGGGAGAGACCTTGGTGCACACAGAAGCAGAGAGATGTTAGGAGAGCTGGAATTATCTGGGCGCGTTCCCCCTGCTGTTTACTCTGCCGTAGAACCTTTTGCTCATTTATCACGACCGCTGAAGGTGCCAGGCAAGAGGGCTTGTGCAGTTTGCCATCAGACTCTTTGTGTGTTCCCTGTCCTCAGAAAAGGGGTTCAAACTGGGAAAGTAACAGTGAAAATATATAAGATACCGGACATTCAAGTTCCTATAGTGGGTCTCAGGCCATGTCTACCCCAGCACGCCTACAGCAGCACAGCTGTACTGATGCAGCTGCGCTGCTGTAAGGTCGCTTGTGTGGTGGATCTATGCCGACAGGCGAGAGCTCTCCCATCAACATAATAAAATCATCTCACTGAGCAGTGGTAGCTACGTCAGCAGGAGAAGCTCTGTGGCCGACGTAGCGCTGTGCACGCTGCCACTTATGCTGGCAAAATTTATGTCACTCAGAGAGTGTTTTTCACACCACTGAGTGATCTAAGCAGCCATGTAGACATGGCCTACACTAATAATTATTATTATCATTATTTAAACACAGTAGCACCTGTTGAGGCTCTGGGTCATCATGCAATCTCCTGTACAAACACACAACGGGAACCGTCCCTGCCCTGAAAAGCTAATGATCTAAACAGGCAGGAAGTATTTCCATCCCCTGTTCACAGACGGGGTATTCAAGCACAGAACGATGAAATAACTTGCCAAAGGCTTTTTTTTTTTTAAATAAAAAGCAAAACGGAGATTCGAACCCACTGCTCTGGCTTCCTCAGCCCGTGCCTGAGCTTCAATCTAGGCCAACCGTCACATCATCCACTCAAAAGCATGGAGATAGGACTCTGGTGAGCTGTCCTCCCCGCTGTGCAGCGTAAGGTTGAAAGATGCTTGGCCCATGGACTCTGTCTTCGTCTGTATTTTGTAGCGATCAGAGTGTGCCGCCACCGCTAACTAACCCAAGACTAATAATGCATCTAGTGCATATTCTGGCGCTTCCCGTTTCACCCTTCATTTGTTTTCCTTTCATCATTATCTGTGGAGTTCCAGGCGCTGCCGCTGTCTGTAATGTGGATGCATCCCGAGAGCTAATGCCTCCGAGGAAACAAGATGTTCAATTGAACGCGGCGGTAGGCGAGAACTGCACTGGCTGTGGCTCATTAGGACTGTAACGGAACTGCCATGCCAATCAATGGGAAGTTATGGGTTGACTGCGCTTTCAAGCCGTTCTGTGATCTGCGAGACAGCTCTGTCAGGTTGCAATGAGTACCTCTGCCCGTTGAGTGGTGGTGGGAGGCAAGTGGCTAATTGCAGCCCAGTCATTTAGATGGTAGGCTCTCCCGGGCAGAGCATTTGCCTCCCACACATCTTCAGTGCATGTGTTACCTGTGACGTGCCACGGAAAAGTATGCTTCATAATGAATGTGCATTGGAGCAGAGAAGGACTAAGAGTTGCCTCTTTCCTTAGGGGCCTGATGTATGAGTGAGGAGACTTTACCCAGGGACTAGGATACTTCCCTGTTTACTGCCACCCCAAATTTTCCTATAAGGAACTACAGCCAGAAAGGTAATTTACTGAGAAGTTTTGTTAAAGCACAAGAGAAAAGTCTAGAGGTAGATTGACGACTCCTAAGGCAGCTGTGCCAGGGTGAAAGGTCCCTTCTCGTGCCCTCTGTACGGCCATATTAGGGCTACCTCGACATTGGGACTGAGTCCAGGGCAGAATGCAAGGACTACACTCTAGATGCTCCACCCAGGGTGGGGAGTGGGCGGAGCCTTGGTGGCGGAAGGTACGACACAGCCTTTTAAGGGTACGCAGCACCTGGTACAGAGGGCTGGATGTAAAGGCACCACCTACCCTCACAGAGGTGAATTCTTCAGCATGTGAAGCAGGGGATTGTTTGTTCTAATCTGCTCCTCTCAGCAGCCTTTCTACCTCATGCTCGGCTCAGCGGCTGCTCCGGCTCCCTCGCCTGCTTCTCCCTTCAACCCCTCCCTGGGCTTCCAGTCAGCCATTATACCCCACCTTGCCACGCTTCCTCCACCCCCTGCCCCATGCATCCTGGCTGTTGCTCCATGCTCACCCCAGCCGCGTCTCAAAGACCGGCTCTAGATGTAGAGCCGGCTCTTCGCTGGGTGAGGTGTGATGGTGTGGGCCATGTAAGAGGAGCAACTAGATGATCGGAGTGGTGCCTTCTCAGCTCAAAATCTATTAATCCAAATCCTACAAACCAGCCCAGTCTCTAACTATCAGAGACCATGGGGAGACCAATGTGGGGAAGGGAGAGGGGGAGGGCAAGCAGATTAGCCCACATCTGCCTAGTGTAGGGTTCTTCCTGCTTCCTCTGAAGCATCTGCTTCCAGACACTGTCAGAGGGAGGATACTGGACAAGGTCAATTTTGGATCTGATCTGGCCTGGCAATTCCTCGGTTCCCTACCCTTGGGGCCCACCCAGTTCATTTGCCAAGTAGGTCTTTATCCTTAAATTTATAAATGCTTCTTCCCCAAAGCCTAGATAAAGAGGTGGGCCATGCAGTGTGTCTTGAAGGCCAACAGAGTCAAGCCATTTGCGGCTGAGGGGAAGAGAAGTGATGCCAAATTTAAGGGCCCCCATAGAACGCCCCCTTCTTTATTCCAGTGGGGCCAGAGATCAGGGGTCTCTGTTGACATGGCAGCATATCTTAGCAAGACAGGCAGGCTCCTAGATGAGCAGGTCACAAGCGTTAGCCCTGTTGCTTGATGTCCCCTGAGAAGTATGTGACCTGGGAAACCTGCACTGACAGCTGGATGCTGAATGTTTTACAGCAGCAAAGGTCTCTTTCAAACCAGCCGTATCAAAACAGCCTCTGTGCACTTTTTCCAAGTTTCCAAATATTTTCTTTCATTCCCAATTTCACTCTTTTATTGTTTATTTCCCCCCCCCCTTAATAAGTCTGATCATCTTATTCACAGCATCAGTGTTTTAATACTCAGAGCTTATGTGAATTATCATAAGCAGCCCTGAGTGAAAATAAATTAATCTGGTAGCGCAAAATAATTTCCTCTAGACAATTAAAACAAAAGTAAATTGAACTAATAGCTCTAATCTTTTCACTGCCTCACAGTCGTATTTCACTTTGCATCAAAGCGTTTTGTGCTTTACCACGGTTGCAATGTAGTTCAAGCCTAGCTTCCTTCGTGAGTTATTTCTATGCTCCCCATTATCGTGGCATGAGAGCACCTCAAAATCCTGAATGCATTTAGCCTCACAATACCCACGAGGCTGTGAAATGCTACTGGCCCCACTTTACAGTGCTTTTGGTAACTCTGAGGGTAACAGGTCAATGGGGAGGGAACACATCTGATGTGTGCCCCACTGAAACGCTGTGCTAGATGTAATTAACGAGGGGACACATTGTAACCCTCAGCCCTGATCATTTATAAATACAGAACAGAGATTAATCTTCTGCCACCACAATTCATATTTCATTTGTCTATAAAAGCAAAACCCAAAATCCGCCTGTTACCGTGTGTTTTTGTGTCTATATAAGGTATTCGTGCAAAGGGGGATGAAGGAAACATTGGTCCATATGCTCCTCTGAGCTGTACAGTGAAGAGGAGAGCAAATATGAAGGGAAAGCCATTTTGGGCCCATGTGCAGAACTAAACAAGATACTCCTTCTATCTGTGTTGACGCTTCCCTTCATCCCTGCAGAACCGCTCTTCCCTGCAGAATATTAATGCCGGATGCCAACGGCAGCATGGCCTCTGAACGTGGTGTGCTGCTATGGACGGGTTTGGACTGCAGAAAAGCACAAGAGTTCCCCTCCCCGTCTGGTCTCTCCATGCAGCTGACTAAAATCCATAGTGTTAGAGTCTTTGACCCACATGTTCTCCTTGAGCCTCTCCCCTACCAGTTCCACGCATCTTGGTCCCACGGACAGAGGGAAGAGCAGCTGGACTGTGCAACTCCAGTGTTGCTTCAGAGATTTGCATTCTCCTTCATATGCTTTTTCACATGAAGGAAACACCCAAACCTATTGACATTAGATGGATGAGACCTACAGCCTCATCTTGTCCATCGTCCTTTGCAACCCCTCATTGCAGGATAATTCCCTACACTATGTTCAATTCTGTGTCCACACGGAGAGCTCAGGGTGGATTGGAACTCCAGGGCAGAGGGAAAAAGACACTGCAGATTATTGTACTGGAGAATGGGGGACAGCTACATTCATCCCTGGCAGAACCCCACTGCTATTATTATTTGTAGTGAAGTAACACCTAGATGCCCACAACTGAGAAATGTGTTTGCTGCCTGGAAGGGCTTACACTATACACAGACAAGACAGGCAAAGGATGGAAGAAAGTGTTATGACTGTTAATAATGTTTACTACACGAGTGCTTAGAGACCAGCCAAGGTCACCACCCCCTAGTGCCAGGTGCTGTACAAACACAGAGTAGTAGAGAGTCCCCGTGGCAGAGTTTGCATTCTCAACAGGCAAAGCAGGTAGGAGCATAGGGGAACAGAATATAACATAAGAATCAGAGTGATCAGTGTGATGGCACAAAATGTGTATTAACTTCTTTTGAGAGATGGGGACAGAGACATGAGGAGGTTGAATGACTTGCCCAAGGTCACAGAGAGTCTGTCTACACAGCAAAGAAAAACATGCGGCTGGCCTGTGCTGGGCACACGGGGCTGGCTCTGGGGCTGTTTCATTCCTGGACAGACTTCCAGGCTCTCAGACCCTGAGAGTGAAACAGCCCCGCAGGTGGAAGAACCCTGTGAGCCTGTCACAAGCCAGCCGTGGGATTTTCTTTGCTGTGTAGACATACCCCGAGGCAAAACCAAGAACTGAGCACCATTCTCCGGAGTCTCACACCAATGCCTTCACCACAAGAACATCCCTTCTCTACCTCTGAAGTCAGTTGAGTTGCACCAATGATGAGTTTGAGCTGTAATCTTTGAAGGAACCTGCTTCCTGGAGCAGAAAAAAATGTTGTTTCAAAGAATAGTCCAGAGCATTGCATGCTAACAGAATGCCCAAACGTGCAAAGTGTAGGAGACAGAAAAGCACTGTTCCAAAACCTGCTGAACAAGGAAAGTTTGGGGTTTTGTGTTTTTTAGGCGCATGAAAAAGAATGGGAGAATTTTTAATTGGGGAAGACACAAAGGATAATGTAACTGGATGGAAAACAGTATTTCATATTACCAAAATGGCTTTAGGGGAATGACATTAGAGGAAAGGAAATCCTGATTTATTTATTTGTTTGTTTTTATTGCTCACCTTCATCAGAATAAAGCTAGAGATGCTAATTACTGAGAGCTCTGAAGGGATATTAATTCTGTCAGATGATATTTCTGGATTTACCTGAAGATGCTAATTGGAACAACAACATATACTAGTTAGACAGGTGCAGATCTAAGCTCTCCCCGGCTTTCAGGTTGGCTTGCCACATAAAATAAAAGCAGAGTGCATCATTCCTCTGATCTGGAGGATCAATTAACTAGAGCTAAATAGATAAAGGGGAAATATATATATACACACATATATATATACACATATGTCAAAATATGTGCACAAAAAGCAAACGAGCAGCTAATTACCTCAAGTTTTGGTGCCCTCTGGTCTGGAGCCAGGCAGTCTCCAAATCAAAGCACATTATGTCTCTAGGAAGTTAACTGCTACCTGACCCAGGGAGGTGAATTGTTTCCCACTGTACTGACTTGAATTAATACAGGAAGACTCATAATGTTGTCTGGCCTTGCCTGGATGCACAAGGAAGGATGGGGCCCTGTTCCCTTGTGCATCCACGCAGTTGCTGGACATAATCTCATTCCGTGCATTCCCTCGAGCACCACACTGACAGGCTAACCGCATGGCCAGCTCTAGCCACTTGCAGCTAAGCAGGAAGGAATAGGGACATGGCTAAAGGGCTAGCCAGACACAGAGGGGAGTGTACGCCATGCTACAGCTTGTACCATGTACCTGTTTCAGGCAACAGGCTCCTTCTCTGCCTCTCCCCCTGTGGGGGCTGGGCTGAAGAGACAGAAATGAGCCCTGGGGCACCGAACAAAAGGAAGAGACAAGAAGCCTTAGGGCCTGGTCCAAAGCCCATTGATGTCTGGGAAAAGACTCCCATTGACATAAGGGGCTTTGGATCAGGCCCTCAGTGACGGCTGTAACCCGTCCGTGCCCAGGGTAGCCCACTGATAATGCCAGGGTCAGGGCAGGCTGCAAAAGGAGAGCAAATTCTCCCAGCACTGGTGGGTGACACCACAGTCAGACTTCCCAACCAGCCACAAACAGTGCTTCTGATTCCCCCACACTGGTTATCAAGAAGCCACTGTGCAAATACACACAGCCCCCTTTACTGCATTTCAGTCTCTGGCTCCCCAAAACCGACACTAGGTCCAGTAAAGAGATCAGTTGCTTTAACTCTATGCTCTTTACTAAAAGATTCCCTCTGATCCCAAAGGACCAGCCACAGTACCAGTTCACTATAAGTTTGGATCTTACCCAAAATACCACGCTGCCAGCCAATCCTTTAGTAACTAAAACTAAAGGTTTATTAGTAAAAGAAAATCAAACAATAAGAGAAGTGTTAAAGGCTTAAAGCAATCAGATACATACAGATGATTTAAAAGTCCATGTACATCAGGTTTCTAGAACAATTGTGGAGTTGCAGGCTTGTATAGTTCCTCTGGTATACATCCAGTACCTGGATGGGTCTAAGTCCTTCAGTTCAGTTGCAAAGTGTGTTAATCCAGAGGTGTGTCCGCAGCTGGGCAGGAACAAGGACACAAGGCAAAGACCCAGACGAAGACAAAATGGTTTCTGTGGTTTGATCTTATATACCCTCTGCTACTGGCCATGTGGCTTGTGGAACTTTACTGGAACCAAAATGAAGTCCATAGTCACATGGGCCAATCCTGGTAACTCTTCAGGTATGCCTTTAGCTTCTTCCCGGGCCTCTGGCTTCTGTAAAGATCTTGATGGGCCATTAAGCGGGCTATTGTCCTGTGGCCTCTCTGTCTGGGGTGTGTCTTTTACAGCACAGTTTGAAATACAGGATATCAAAGATCTCCATAACTTTCCTCACACATATTACACATGAACATAAATATTACCATCTTATTCAGCATATTATAACCTTTTTAACAGTACCTGACATGGCCTGTCTTACATGAATCATTATGATTTTGACACATTAATGTCAAATAACACAAATGCCCCCCCCTCCTAATGCAGCCCGCGTGACAATGGCATCTTGAGTGAGTGGATGGCTGCGTGAGAACATTCAGATCTCGCCCCAAATGTGTGCCTGCTCTGGTGTAAAACCGGGGATGGATTTGCAGAGGCTGTCTCTAATTTGTCTCTCTTGCTCGCCTTGATGAGGCTGTCGGTAGTATTTACAGCGGCAATCCTAAGCATTGGCTGTAACCCCCAAGCCGTGGTCACACTGTAGAAGACTGCATGAGACCAATGGTGGATGGATGGGTTAAATACAGATCTACTATAAATATAGATCTAGGGAGAAATTTGTAGTATAATCATGAATTACCATTCTATTATCCCCCCAATGAGTTATAATTAAACTACTGAAGACTTGATTAAGGCTCCTAGAAGGTTTAGAAACCTTCGTTAAAACCAGCTGGGCGTGATCTGGGGAAATTCAAATGTCTTTTCCATAAACCAAAAATTGCTCTTTCAAAATGGGATTTGAAAGGAATGATCATCTTCATTTATGTAAACCTGCCTTTGAAATTGCTTTATAAGGCACGTTTCCAAAGTGTGGAAAGTGACCTAATCTTCTTCTTTATATGGCTATGGGCCACTTCCCAGGGAACAGCTTTCCTGGGACACATGATAATAATAGTCAGACTCAAGTAAAACATGGCATTGTCCATTTGCAATAACTTATGGGACCAATTTCTTGCAGTTCCATTTGCCCACAGCTCTGTTTTTTGCAGTTTCAGGTGTGAACAAAGCCAAGAGCTTTGGTGGAAACCCAAATGAATCTACTGACTAGTTGTCTAGTTTTCGGGCAAAATGTCAGGAAGGAAAGATGGCTCAGTAGCTAGGACTCTAGCCTAGGACTACCTATAAAGCAGGGTTAATAGCCCTTCCCTGTCTCAAAAGCTACTTGGATGTGGTGGTAATAGGGGCCATTTACATAGATGCTTTCTTCCATAAGCCCCCTACTCTGGCCCAAATGCAGTTCAATCCCAGTTTGGCCCAACAAATCTTTCAAAGAATCCAGCCTACATGTAAACACATGTAAGACAAACTCAAAACCAGGTGAAGCTTTGTCTTTTTTCTGCATCTTTTACCAAAGTTTTCCACAGCTGCGCAAATCCCCAGTTTGCAGGTGTTTTGCTCTCAATCCTCCCCTCTGCAAGTCAACAAACACTGGCCAATGTATATACTTTACATGTCATAGGAAGAAATGTCCTGCCTCAGGGTTATTGTCCCTGGTAGACTGTTGACCTTTATTAAAAGACACACGCTGACTTCTTTCTTCATTTAGGCCCCATTTATATAAAGCATTCTGCCTAAACATTTCATTCTCTAGGATATTAGGAACAGAATTAAAAATGACAGGATGGACAATTTGACAGCAAAGTTTAATTAGGAAATAAATTATGTTCATTAAGAACACTGGAATCCGTGGCATCCATCTCCCCGAGATACAAATCAGAGAGTTTATCTAAGGGACAATGCCCCACTACTACGGCAGTTCCATCAGTGATTTCTACATCTCATCACTGGCACCAAATAAAGCCATACTGACAATGAGGAAGGATCTATTTTGGCATTCGTGAGTGAGGAAAAGAAAAACATTTTACATGTGTTTCTGCTGATGGACATGAGAGCTCTTCATAAACTACATACGCATAGGTGCCACTGAAATGCAATCCTCTTTGGGGTGAAGCGCAGCAGCACCCAATAACATGACAGAGTATATGTATTCTTGCCCTGCTGAAGCTGCTGTGAGCTGCAGGAGCCCAGAATCAGTGGAAATCATGCCTTCACTCTCTTAGGTTGGTTACCAAAAACTTGAGTCATCCATAATTACCGGACGTTTTTGAAAGTGTAAGCATAAACCTCTGTGTGCATCAATTCCCCAACCTGTCTGGTTGGAACGATAATGCCCCCCAATGCTGCCTAGTAGGGCTATTGTGCACTTAGTAGTTTAGAGGTTTGATTTGTGTTGGATGAATGCCTAGAATCATAGAATCATGGAATATTAGAGTTGGAAGGGACCTCAGGAGGTATCTAGTCCAACCCTCTGCTCTAAGATGGACTATCCTCAGCTAAATCATCCCCGAGAGGGTTCTGTCAAGCCGGGCCTTAAAAATCTCTAAAGATGGAGATGCCATCACCTACCTAGGTAACCCATTCCAATGCTTCACCACTCTCCTAGTGAAAAACTTTTTCCTAATGTCCAACCTAGACCTCCCCCACTGCAACTTGAGACCGTTGCTCCTTGTCATCTGCCACCACTGAGAGAAGCCTAGCTCCATCCTCCCTGGAACCCCCTTTCAGGTAGTTAAAGGCTGCTATCAAATCCCCCCTCATTCTTCTCTTCTGCAGACTAAACAGGCCTAGTTCCCTCAGCCTCTCCTCATAAGTTGTGTGCTCCAGCCCCCTAATCATTTTTGTTGCCCTCCACTGGACTCTCTCCAACTTGTCCACATCCTTTTTGTAGTGGGGGCCCAAAACTGGACACAATACTCCAAATGCAGCCTCACCAATGCCTGACTGTTTAAAAGTTTATCCTAAGATTATAGTTAGTCAAGCCTCTTGATTCTTCAGAATCGGACCAGGAATCTTGCAAGAATGGGCTAGCTCGTGAGATCACGGTTGCTATGTACTGCCCATCACTGTGGCAGCCTCTGTCTTGGGATCTGGACACTTCTTCTTCCACGGCAAAGAAGAGATCCATGGGCTTGAGCCTCAGCTTCATCAGGACATTTTTACATCAAGCTGGCGGTATAACGGGGCTTTACAGTGGGCAAAAATTCCCTCTTATATGTAGCCGCTGTCCTCAGCCTGTGTAGAGTTGGCACAAGCCCTGGCCCTGCTCCCAGTCTCTGTGAGGCATGCCTGGAGTACTCAGCACTAAGGCTGTTCTCTGCTTTCCCAGGCCCATAGAGAGCCACGGGAAGCAGAGCATAAAGTCTCAGCAGCACTGAGGCTCTCCTAAATTATAAGCCAGAATATTGAGGATCACAGAAGTGATTTAAAGCCATGCCCCAAGCATAAGGAGGGAGCGACTGTGAATCAGCCCCCATATTTCTTATCGGAGGACTAAGCCCTTTGCCTCAAACAGCTGAAGAACTTCAACCTGTGAGAAGCAAGTGGTCTCGCAACGAGGACAGTATATTGTAAAACAATTGACCTGCATGAGCAAGCTGTACTCTGATTAGCTGTCAAAACAGAGCAAGTCCAGCCAATTAAAACAAACTTACTGCTGATTCGCTGACCAGCTTTTTTATTCCACAACCTCTTGCAAAGAGCGAGAGAATCAGAATTTCCCATTCCACCTCCGGGCTTCTGTGCACAGTGCAGTTTGTAATGCATGGGTCAAAGTGGTTATCAGAAAAGTAGTGGCTGAGAATAAGCCGGTCCCAGCGAACAACTGTCATTCCATTGCTCCAGCATCCATCAGACTAAAGGATTAGTTCTACTTCTGTCATATGGTAGAAGAGAAGAAGAATCAAAAAACATTGTGTAATAATAAAAGGTTGGCAGAGAATCAGCTGTTCCCACAATCGCAGACTCATGCATGTGTTAATTCCCAGACAAAACCTGCGTCGAGAAGGAGCTCAGGTGGGAAGTACACGTCAGTAATTGATATATTTATATAGTGTCTCTTATCCCAAAGGATTACAAAGAGCTTTGTATGACAGGTAAGTCATTCCACCTGTCATAGAAATGCAGCTACTTCTGCAGTGGAATCCGCAACAGCAGTCAAATTAGCTAACTGAATGTTAGGAACCATCAGGAAAGGAATAGACAGCAGGACAAAAACTATCATAATCCCTCTATATAAATCCATGGTACACGCACATCTTGAATACTGTGTGTACATCTGGTTGCCCCATCTCAAAAAAGATATATTGGAATTGGAAAAGGAACAGAGAAGGACAACTAAAATGGTTAGGGGTATGGAACAGCTTCCATATGAGGAGAGATTAAAAAGACTGGGACTTTTCAGCTTGGAAAAGAGACAACTAAGGGGGGATACGATACTGGTCTATAAAATCTTGACTGGTGTGGAGAAAGTGAATAAGGGAATGTTATTTACTCCTTCACATAACACAATGAAATCAATAGGCAGCAGGTTTAAAACGAATAAAAGAAGTACTTCTTCACACAATGCACAGTCAACCTGTGGAACTCTTTGCCATGGGATGCTGTGAAGGCCAAAACCATAACAGGGTTCAAACAGAACTAGATAAATTCATGGAGGATATGTCCATCATTGACTATTTGCCAGGATGGGCAGTGGTGCAAACCCACGTTCTGAGTGACTCTAGCCTCTGTTGGCCAGAAACCAGGAGTTGATGACATCATCACTTGATGATTGCCTGTTCATTCTCTCTGAAGCACTTGACACTGGCCACTGTCAGAAGACAGGATACTCATCTAGACAGAGAATTGGTCTGAATACTAGGGCCGTACTTACGTTTAACAGCACGAAACAACAGAAAACTATGGTGACAGATTAGATGGCTGCCAATGGAATTTGAGGCTTTTAGCTCTAGTTTACCCGTTCAGTTATGGATGTTCAGTGGTCTATGTGAAATGACTTGGTGGGATAAAGTCCAGCAAGTGGATAAGCTGCGTGAACTCACAGTTTGTAACCGTCCATATCTCATTTTGCTGGTACGTCTATAACTAGAGCTGAGCCAATAATGGATTTTTTCATTTTGTTGGCAATTTTCAAAAGTTGAGAAAAAATCCTTTCAGGTTAATGAAATGTTTTGGTTCAACAAAATCATAATGCTTTGTTTTGATTTCAATCCGTTTTAAATATTAAAAAAAAAAACCCTGAAGGAAATTCTGAAAGAAAGTCTTTTCAAGTCAAAAAATCAAAGTGTTTCATTTTAGAAATGTCAAAATGAAACTTTTATATTTTTTCAAAATTTCTTTCTAGTTCCCCCCCATCCTGAAAAAACAAGTCATTGAAACTGATGTGAATTCACAAAACATTTAAATGTTGCCACATCAGCATTTTTCACTGAGTTTTGTGTGAAAAATTTTGCCCAGCTCCATTTCTGATGCATATTTCTCATACCTGTAACATGCTTGTGACATGCATTAATCATTTATTAGCCTATTATAAGCTATTTATAAATAGAATCTTCATATAAAGGATCATATAGGAAATATATTTGTTTCCCAACTAACCCTCAAAACAAAGGATCCCTTCCTCCCTCACCTCGACAACAGCTTTATTAAACTATGCTTAGGCTTGGCAGAATTTGATTTCTGATGTTGTTATAATTTCAGTGGATAACATCTGTGTTTATTTTTAAGCATTTTTTTTTTATTTTTATCCATTTAAATTTTCACAGTTGCAGGAAATTAGGTGGGGTCAGGCAATACTTATTTAATGACCGTGGACTTTCAAATTAAAAAATGTAAAGCTTTATAACTCTTAAAACACAAACACTTAACATCATATGTCAAAATTTTAACCTTAAATCAAATTCTCATAAGCTCTCAAGCAGCATGTTTCTTTACTTTGCCTGTCTGTAAATTTTTATTATTATTGATGGAAATATTTTTTCATCTGTTTGTCTGTGTATGGTGAAATCAAAGTTTATCGACATTTACTGATAAAAATCTAATCCTTCCAAGCTTTGCCATGATTTGAGCGGCTTTCCTGCATAAGGACCTGATGTGTTAAGGCAGAAAGCATCTAAATTAATGAGCTTAATATTTTGCTTAGATCAAAATTCAATGAGCCTACCTAACTTCAGTATAAACGAGAAGTAACAAGAGCCCAAAATCAGAGGCAGGTGCACTCAGTGCTATTAATGCAGCTGAGCATAGCGTAGTCTGTGCCACTGCTGCCCTACAAACCAATAGCTGGAAGACCAGATAATTTATGTCACAGTATAATCAAGTGGCCCAGAGTTAACAGATCAGCAAACACAGACTGGGGTCTTGAAATTACACTGCTCTATAAATTGCTGGCAGTATGGGACAGAATCGGTTGAAGAGGAGTTGCCTGAGGCTTAGATTGAGAATGAAAAAGTTCAGGGCTACATCATTCTGATACAAGAAGAATTTCCTGTCTGAAAGGGAAGTGCCTATTGATTTCATTGTGAGAATGTAAAAGAGAGGGTCTCTAGTGACCGTATAACAAATCCCACTAAGATGGCTCTCCTCTTTCACAGCTTCTGTATGTGGGGAAACACACGGCTGGTAGCACTAGAATTGTAATAGCACATTGATGCCCCAACTGAGGTTGAGGTCCCTCTCTGCTAGGTGTTGTACAAATACATAGGAGAAGACAGTCTCTGCCCAAATAGCCAACCATCTAAATACTCAAAACGTGGGAGGAAGGAAGTATTAGTGTCCCATGAAGTCCAGAGAGTTGAAGTTACTGACCCCAATATCACACAGTAAGTCTGGGGCAGAGACAGAGCCTAGATTTCCCAGGCTCCACACCAGGGCCTTAACAACAAGACCTTCTTCCTCTCTCTCTTATAATTATACAGAATTCTACCAATGAAATCCTCAGGTGGTAACTTTTACAGGGAGAGATTGCCCCAAGAGCAATGATGGGAAATTAAAAAATCTGGTCATATCATGCATGCTTGCCTCTGTTCAACCACGTGCCTTTAGCAAAACATACTGCAGAAGCCCAGAGCCCTGTATGTGCTGCATATTAGGAAATGAGAGAGCTAATAAGCATTAAGAAGCAGAGTGATTAGAACAACACAGAGGTGTAAGCTTTACTTTGAATTGCTAAAATGAATCAGGAACACAGGAAAAGGACTCACACAGGATGGTTTACATGAGGAAGGCATGAAGAACAAAGGAAGGATGTGTGGCTTCTGGGAATACGCACAAACGTGGGTGTTAGGAGATCCGGATTTCTAAACCTTGGTGTGTGACCTTAGGAACACGTCTTCATCTTTCGGCCTGTGTTTCCTTCATATATAAAATGGCGATAATGCTACTTAGCCATTTGCCTCACAGGGGCTTTGGGGCAGATTAATTAGTTCATGTCTCTTACAGTAATTTAAATGCATAATGCGCTGTAGAAGTGCTGAGCATTGCTCTAGAGAAAAATCAAGTGAGCCACAAGTTTCAGGTCAGATTTCAACATGGAGAAGATGGATGAAACGAATTCATGAAGGGGACCATTACAATTAGGAAATGGCGAAGAAACCATGCTCTTATTTCAGTCGGTTAGTAAATAAATTATGAAGTTGTTTACTGAGTTAAATCAAAGCTTGCTGACAGCTAGCTCTGTATGAAAGGGCAGATGGGATTCAATGGTTCTTCTAGCCAAGGTCATTGCCACAGAAACTAGCTAATAGGGATGAGTTTCCTTTAAAATGAAACAACATTAGTATCTCTGCTGTGATAGTCCTGTAGAAATCTGCTTTAAAAAAGATCATTTCACCTCCACACATGCCAGGGAATACAATTATATCACCTTTAGTGATTTATTAAACTAACAGTCAGAAGTAACACAGCATGCCCAACTATCAGTTCCCATGTATCTAGGAATTATGGTTTAATTAACCAATTTATCTAGTATCTTCTCTAAGCTTCCTACACAAAGGAAAAAACAGCTGCAAGGCTAAAAGACACTAGACAATCAGAGTCCACGGGTTGTTTTGGGCCTGATGTAGCAAATGCGTCTGGTGACAAATGCATATTGATGATGTGCACGTTTGATTAATTGAACATTTAATGAAACCTCGCACTGTGCCAGCAGGGGAGGAAAAATATTAAACTTGCTTTGGTCAATTGAGATAAAATAATGAGGACATATAGGAAAGCAAAGCAAGGAGAGAGGACAGGTCATCAGGTTAACCTCACCCAGGCTGACAGAACAGACATGAATGGCAACGCAAAGCCTTGGAGGTTTTATGGAGACAAAATAGATGTATGTCCAACACTATCCAATACTTGGACACCGGTTTAACCCAAGTCTGGGTTATTTTAGGTCTTAAGTAAAAATGTAGGCAGATCTATCTGTCTGCCATATCTCCCCTGCCTATTGGTTGTCTTGTCTGTTATATCATATCTTTTCAGTTGTAAATTCCTTCAGCTAGGAACTGAAATTTATTACATTTGTACAGCACCCAGCACAATGAGCCCTGAGTTCGTTGTGGCCTTTAGGTGCTACTGCAGTATAAATGTCAATACCCCCATCAGTGTAAGTATCTGGGCATCAAAACTGTGTTGAGACTCACGTAACGTATTCTGTGTATTGGAGCATGCTCCTTTCCATCCTGGCTCAATCACTTTCTCTTGGAATTGTTCTTGTTGCTGTTCATTTTCTTTATTTTTGGTTGTTTCAAAACTGGGAGTTGTACCACACTCTGAAAATGGCTTAGACTTGAGCTCATTCTAATTTCCTTCTGCAGCCAGTTATCCATTTGAGGAACCTCTGCCAAGAATGACCTTCCCTCAGCTCCTGAAATCTATACCCTGAGCCCTGATAGAATCAAAGTCAAGCATGGCTGGTTAGAAAGGTGGTCTCTGAAATAATTAGGTTCTCAACCCACGGGCTTGCAGCCAAATCGGCACATGACTGCAGCCCATGTGACATCCTCAGGGCCATAAAGATAGTATGCATATTATGTGGGTGCGGCCCACATAACACATGAAGATCTGCATATGTGGACCACAATGGGAAATAATCTGAGAGCCACTGCTCTAACCTGTTGAAAAACCCTAAATTTTAAGACCCAGAATCAAATGAAGGATGCCCAAGCTATGAGAGGTTTCCCTGCTTAAGGTCTCCGTCTGTTCCTCAAGATGGAGTCTCTATGTGGTCCTTGCTTCAGACCTAGATAGAGGGCAAGTCTACATGTAAAACACTGCAGCGGTAAAGGTGCACTGAAGCAGCTGTGTTGCTGTAGTGTTTTAATGAAGACACTGTACATCGATGGGAAAGAACTTCTCCTGTTGGCTTTCTTAACCCACCTCCAAAAGAAGCATTAGCCACGCTGGTGGAAGAAACCTTCCTGCTGACATAGCACTGTTTACACCAGCATTTAGGTCAATATAACTACATCTCTTAGGGGTGTGGATAATTCACACCCCAGAGTGACGTAGTTATACCAAAGTAATTCTGTGCTGTAAAGCAAGACAGAGACTTTAATTCCAGATTTACTTGCAGTAAATCATTCAACCACTAGATGTTATTGTGTGCTATTTAGAAATCTGGAGGTAGGGGGTAAATAACAAGAGAGGCAGCTGGAACTCCAGTTGAGTGAAACTTGTTTGTTTATTTAATAGAATCATAGAATATTAAGGTTGGAAGGGACGCCAGGAGGTCATCTACTCCAATTCCTCCTCAAAGAAGGACCAACACTAATTAAATCATCCCAGCCAGGGCTTTGTCAAGCCGGGCCTTAAAAACCTCTAAGGATAGAGATTCCACCAACTCCTTAGGTAACCCATTCCAGTGCTTCACCATCCTCATAGTGAAAAGGTTTTTCTTAATATCCAACCTAGACCTCCTCTACTGCAACTTGAGACCATTGTTTCTAGTTATGTCATCTGCCAGCACTGAGAACAACCTAGCTCCATCCTCCCTGGAGCCCCATTTCAGATAGTTAAAGACTGCTATCAAATCCCCCCTCATTCTTCTCTTCTGCAGACTAAACAAGCCTAGTTTCCTCAGCCTCTCCTCATAAGTCTTGTGCTCCAGCCCCCTAATCATTTTTTTGCCATCCGCTGGACTGTCTCCAATTTCTCCACATCGTCTCACAGTGGGGGGCCCAAAACTGAAGACAATACTTCAAATGTGGCTTCACCAATGCCAAATAGACTGGAATAATCACTTCCCTCAATTTGCTGGCAATGCTTCTACAAGTGCAGCCCAGTATGCTGTTAGCCTTCTGTTAAGTGCACACTGTTGACTCATATCCAGCTTCCTGTTCAGTGTAACCCCCGGGTCCTTTTCTCCACAACTACTGCCTAGCCTGTTGGTCCCCAGTCTGTAGCAGTGCATGGGATTCTTCCATCCTAAGTGCAGGACTCTGCACTTGTCCTTATTGAACCCCTATCAGATTTCTTTTGGCCCAATCCTCCAATTTATCTATGTCATTCTGTATCCTGTACCTACCCTTCAGTGTATCAAACACTCCTCCAGCTTAGTGTTATGTGCAAATTTGCTGAGGGTGCAATACACCCCATCTCCAAATCATTAATGAAGATGTTGAACAAAACTGGCCCCAGCACTGACACCTAGGGCACTCCACTTGTTACCAGCTGCCAACTAGACATCAAGCCATTGATCACTACCTGTTGAGCCCAATGATCTAGCCAGCTCTCTATCCATTTTATAGTCCATTCATCCAACCCTACTTCTTTACCTTGCTGATAAGAATACTGTGGGAGACTGTATCAAAAGCTTTACTAAAGTCAAGGTATACCATGTCCACCGCTTTCCCCACATCCACAGAGCCAGTCATCCCATCATAGAAGCTAATCAGGTTGGTGAGACATGCTTTTCTGAAATGCAGGGTCCATATTCTGCTGTTCTCCTTTCTTCTTTTTGTCAAGATATTGAACTCTACCATCCCATATTCACTGCTGCCCAGGTTGCCATCCACTTCTAGTTCCCCAACCAAGTCTTCCATTTATGAGCAGAAGGTCAAGAGGAGCATGGCCCCTAGTTAGTTCCTCCAACACTTGCAGCTATTTCTGTAGTTGTAGCTATTCTCTTTAATAAACACCTTTTGTTCAAGAACTGTGATTCCGTATATCATATCAAAGAGCTATAGTGATTCTGAATATAGCTAGTAGCATATTCTTAAAACCTATTTGGCTCAGTTTCATGACGTTCAGTAACAGGGGTTTAAGAAAAATTCTGGAATATGGATCCGATATTTCATTTTGCAGTAACAGATTCTTGCTCTATTGTGTAGACATCACGATAAATTGTAGAAATTGATGAAGCTGGCATTTTTAGCTTTATATCTCATTTGGAAATTAGAATTTACATCTAATGGGAATAATCTTACTTAAATAACTACCGTTATTATTAATAATAACACTGCAATATGAGTCAAAAATATTAGTCTGAAAGCAAATACAGATTAACAAGTAAAAATGAAGATTGACTAGTAAATATACTAGTGGTGGCTGGGAAACAAATAATTATAAATTGTTCTCCAGGCAAGACAGATGTAAGTTGTTCAGGAACAGGCAGAGGTAATGAGTTATGGGTCTCTGTTGACTTCCTATGGGAGACATATACCCCTCACAAAAACACCCTTGCCACTGGAACTGGCATATCTCCAGTTCAGCTGAATCTCCAGACAACCAAGGACTGAAAGGGTTGTGGAGTCTGAATTAGTCATTTATTACTAAAGACAGAAATTAACACTGGGTGAGGGGAGGAAGAGTGACAGGTCCCCTAAAGTTTTACTATACAGCTGATGTCTTTTCTCAGTGCAGCTGCTGGTTTTATGCATTCTCACACCTCTTCCCTGCCCCCAATTTTGTATGCACTGCACCTTCATCTTCAGCTGAGAAAGGAAAGCTGGTTTTCTAAGTAAATTACGGAAGCTGGATTCAAGAGACATGTAGTCATCCTAATTTTAGAATTTCCCTGTATGTTCTTGGGCAAGCCACTTGATCTCTCTGGGCCTCAGTTCCGTATCTGTAAAATGGGGATAAAAATGTATTTTTTTGCCAATCCCTTGTCTCTTTAGATTGTTCTATGTGTGAAGCAGGGACTGCCTTTCCTCTATGCATGTATAGCACCTAGCAAAATGTGCCGCTGGTCTCAGATGGGTCTCTCTACCTATTACAGTGATACAAATAAACAAATAATCAGAGTTAAGGCATGTTTCCCACACACTGGGGGAGGAGTGTGAGGGAAGGCAGCAGAAGTATAACTTACTGTGTGCCACGGCACATTCCGTAAGCACAGGATTTTTACCTACAGGGCTGTTTATCTTTCATGTTTCACCAATATTAAAGTCAAACAGCCAGAGAGTGCTTTATCTTCTTTTCCTTTTTTTAATTGGCTTTTCCCATTTTTAATTTAAAAAGAAAAAAGACGTATGTCACTAGCCAGGCCGAATCCAGAGCTGCCAGGGCAGCTAGAGGCTGTGTGAGAGAAATAGCTGTGACCTTGTCTAATGGTAGGTCAGAGGCTGAAAAAGGGTTTTCTTATAAACTGGCTCAGGTTTTAATCTCTCCAGGGCTGGGCACTGGATAATTTCTCCTATTCAGCCAAAGGTGAAGTGAGGCACAGAAAGTGAGCTGGGAAACTGTGAAGAGAGTGGTAACTGGGGGAGGTCCCTGATGATTGGAAAAAGACAGATATAGTGCCCATCATCAAGAAAGAGAAGAATGAAGATCCAGGAGACTACAGAACATTCAGCTTCACCTCAATCCCTGGAAAAATCATGGAGCAGGTCCTCAAGGAATCCACTTTAAGGCACTTCGAAGAGAGGAACATGACCAGGAATAGTCAACATGGATTCACCAAGGGCAAGTCATCACTGATTGCCTTCTATGAAGAGATGTCTGGCTCTGTGGATGTGGGGAAAGTGGTGGACGTGATATACCTTGACTTTAGGAAAGCTTTCAATATGGTCTCCCACAGTATTCTTCTCAGCAACTTATAGAAGTATGAGATGGATGGACTATAAAATGGATAGAGAGCTGGCTAGATCATCGGGCTCAATGGGTAGTGATCAATGGCTCGATGTCTAGCTGGAACTGGTAACAGGCGGAGTGCCCTAGGGGTCAGTGCAGGAGCTGGTTTTGTTCAACATCCTCATTAATGATCTGGAGGATGGGCTCGATTGCACCCTCAGCAACTTTGCAGATGACACCAAGCTAGGGGGAATGGTAGATACCCTGGAAAGCAGGGATAGGATACAGAGTGACCTAGACAAAGTGGAGGACTGGGCCAAAAGAAATCTGATGGGGTTCAACAAGGACAAGTGCAGAGTCCTGCACTTAGGATGGAAGAATCCCATGCACTGCTACAGACTGGGGACCAACGAGCTAGGCAACAGTTCTGCAGAAAAGGACATGGGGGTTACAGTGGATAAGAAGTTGGATATGAGTCAGCAGTGTGCCCTGGTTGCCAAGAAGGCTAATGGCATATTGGGCTACATTAGTAAGAGCATTGCCAGCAGATCGAAGGAAGTGATTATTCCCCTCTATTTGGCATTGGTGAGGCCGCATTTGGAGTAGTGTGTCCAGTTTTGGGCCCCCCATTACAAAAAAGATGTGGACAAGTTGGAGAGAGTCCATTGGGGGGCAACAAAAATGATTAGGGGGCTGAGGCACAGGACTTATGAGGAGAGGCTGAGGGAACTATGTTTGTTTAGTCTGCAAAAGAGAATGAGGGGGGATTTGATAGCAGCCTTTACCTACCTGAAAGGGGGTTCCAGAGAGGATGGAGCTAGGCTGTTCTCAGTGGTAGTAGATGACAGAACAAGGAGCAATGGTTTCAAGTTGTAGTGGGGGAGGTCTAGGTTGGATATTAGGAAAACATGTTTCACTAGAAGAGTGGTGAAGCATTGGAATGGGTTACGTAGGGAGGGTTAGAGGTTTTTAAGGTGCAGCTTGACAAAGCCCTGGCTGGGATGATTTAGCTGAGGTTAATCCTGCGTTGAACAGGATGCTGGACTAGATACCTCCTGAGGTCCCTTCCAACTCTCATATTCTTTGATTCTACTGTGTCCACTGATGGAGGCTTTGATCCTGCAAAGCACAGGTGTTGGGAGTTACCTATATTGAAGCGAGTGGAGAATGTGATCCTGTTTTAATGAGAGCACTGATGTGTTACTGCCAATTAGCTCCTGCCTCACAGCAAAGCCCAAAAGTGAGTGTATAGCTCAGAACTTTATTTCCATGATGGAGATTGGATTTAAGCTCATATCTCTTATGACACACCCATTCTCCAATCACATTATCTGTCTAGGTATTTCAACCATATTGCCCAAGAATCCTGTCTAGCTTTGTAACCTGTGCGTATGTAAGTGAGGGAGATAATACGTAAGTGAATAACAATTTATTAGTGCCAAAGACTTTGGATGAAATCTTGGTTCAACTGAAGTCCATGGAAGTTTCGCCATTGAC
Source organism: Mesoclemmys tuberculata (assembly GCA_007922155.1). Taxonomy (NCBI): domain Eukaryota; kingdom Metazoa; phylum Chordata; order Testudines; family Chelidae; genus Mesoclemmys; species Mesoclemmys tuberculata. The sequence goes on along the minus strand of ML675632.1, from coordinate 12,007,365 downwards.
TCTGGGGCAGGGTTTCACCCCACGTCTATTGTTAAACCTGCTTTGTAATCTGCACTTGCATTTATGTGGAGTGCAAATCTTTACACAAAGACTTGCACGATTAAGGCCAAAGTGCAGTCTCAGTTTGTAGCTTGGTATTATTCTTTTACCTCTCGGACTAAGAGTCTATTGTCTGCAGGGGTTGCTGCATGCTGTGAGGCAAAGCAATGCAGAATGTTACAGAAGAGAGACACACACTGTGCTCCCTCCAGGAGAATTTGTTTCTCTTCTATCATTTGATTATTTTCCTTTAACCTACAGCAAAATCCATCTCAGTTCATTGTGTATAGATAGCATGGAAAATCTCTCCCAAAAAGAACAGAGTTTGAAAATGCCTGTGTATTACTTGAAATCTCTCTGTTTTAAAACGGATTAATAATCTGTGACACACAAAAGCATCAATTCAGATAAACACCAAGCTTGGAGGTTTATCTGAACCTCATTTGATATCATTTATCTAAAAAAAAAAAAATCACAAGAAAATCTGGAGTGGAAATCTCTTTAAAGAACAACAGTTCACAAAATCTATTTGGTTCTGAATGCCCTTCCAGCTCAGGGATTTGATCCTCAGGTATATGGATCCAGCTTTTAGACTTCTCTGAGTGCAGAAACCTCTGGTGTGAAGCATCTGTATGCAGACTAAAATACTGTTTTTCATTAAGAATCAATGAGATTTGTAGTGTTTTTAGTACCAGGTCCTTCCTATCTATCTCGTGATCTATTGACAGTTGTGAGACATGAGAACACAGCAAGAGATAAGGTATTGCCCAGATGTGCTCTTGTGGGCCAGAAATGTGCTTCCCAGTGCTTTGGGGGATGAATGCTCTTCATAAGATGCAAGTGAAATCATTTTGGACGGCATTATATCATAAACAAGCTGCCACAATCTACTGTATAAATCAAGCCAGAGGCTGTGGGTCACCTGGGACCACAGAAGCAATTCAAAATCAGCCTGTCACAGGTATTCGTCCCACTTCCATCCAGAGATAGATGTGAATTGCATCAGGACTGATGAGTGTAAGTCCCAGTGTAAGTCATTGTGTGGCAGGAGCAGCTGCGAAATTGTGTGTCAGCTGTGAAAATATTGCACTCAAAGCTTCTTGGTGTGAAATTTGTTATCGCTAGGTCTCTTCAGGATGCGATTTTTGGTCCTATCAGCACCAAGTGCCCAATACAGAAATATCTTTATGTTTTTAGAAAATGAATATTGTGGCCATGGCATGCAGTCTTAGTTTGATTTCCCAGACAGATATAGCATGCTCTTTCTTTATTGATTTCAACTGCAGGGTATTAATTTCATTTCATTACAAAGCAGATTAAAAAAATATTCCAAAACTCATTGAGGAATATGCACATGTAGTCCAGCATTTCTTCTACAGTAACACTTTTCATCCTCAAAGCAATATGCTAATGTGATGCCCTCCATCTTGGCTGACTCTAGGAACTGAACAGGTGATCTCCAAAGCAGAAATCACAAAATCTACTGCTTGAGTGAAAGGTCTCCAGCTGGCGGTGGAACATTGATCCTCTCTGCTTCAGGCACAAAGGGGGCACTGTGGCCAGTCAGTTCTACTAATGTAAGCTGGGACACAATGCATCTTCCTTTAAAGTCAATGATATAACTACCAATGACCTGAATTATTATTAATTACATTTGTATCGCAGTAACGGCTAGAGACCCAAACTAAGATCAGGGCCTCCTTGTGCTAGATGCTTTACATACCCATAGTAAGAGACAGGCTTACATACTAAATACATCAGTCAAAGAACAGGTGGGAGAAAAGAATGATTATTACCCCAGATTTTCACCTGGAGAACTGAGGCAGAGAGCGGTTCAGCCACTTGCCCAAAGTCACGGAGAAACGTGGCAGAACTGAGAACTAGGCCCCACGTCACCATGTTGTATCTTCACCACAAGGCCATCCAAAGAGAAAAGGAGCAGGGCGCACACGCTCAGGAAACCTCCGTTGAAGTAGGTAAGTAAATGTTGGTCAAAAATCAGCAAGGGTTTTTGTGTGCAAAACTGATGGTGATATTTCTTACCCATGTATTGTTGGTGATTTTGCATACGAATGAGTGTTTTTCTCTTATCAACTGGCTGATTTTCTTTTCTTGTTTCTTCTTCCAAAGAGGCATGTGAGACCTCAAGAGATACCATCAAAAAAATCCACCTTCCCTGATAAATATTTTAACCAAATCTAGCTTTATTAGCTCTGTTTTAACAAGGGGGAAACCGGATGAAGGTGGCTACATTTTGCTCTCAATGACTTTGTCACTTATTGAAGACAATGGAATTGCATGAGAGTAGAGACTGGCCCTGGGTAAGCCCCACATATTTTATACTTTAATATGAAAGTGCTGCAGTCAGACACCCGAATCCCTGTTTAGGCTCCTAACTAAATAGCCTGGTTTTCAGAGACGCTGAGCTCCTGCTGTTCCCATTGATGTCAGTGGTTCTTGTCCCATTAGTGTTTGATCCCCTTTTGATCTCCTATTCTCTTTTTGGTGAAACAGAGACCCAAGTGGTGAAGTTTGGATCCAAAGCCCAAAGATCAGTGGTGTGCTATGGGTACCTCTTCCCAAAAAAAGTCTATAATGGAATCTGCAATCTTTTTCCTCCCTAAGGCTGCTGTTCTCCTCAGACAGAGAAGGTGGGTGAGGTAATATATTTTATTGGACCAGCTTTTCTTGGTGAGAGAGACAACACAGCTCCAACTACAGTGCAAACCTTCTGCTTAGTCTCTATTAATATTGGTTTGATAAGACAAAAAAAAAAAAGCAAACATCCCCCTTCCATAGGCATATGGGTATGCGCATTAATATTTGTAGTTGGATGTTTAATGGCGGTGAAAGATATTAGGCTGACAGCCCTGAGTACGTCAAATCTTGGGCTTGATTGTCCTCTGAATTCTGAGCCTAATTCCTCCCGACATGCTCCAGCACCTCCACAGGCTGACTCTCCTTGGAGGGGGGTCTTTCACCACCAGTCAGAGTTCAATGAATTCTTACTGCATCAATAGAGGGCAGGGAATACTACAAAGGATGCTCTAATGCTCGCGCTCACTGGGCATGCAGGAAGCTAAGACTAGAGTAGCTCTGGCTCTGGTACTGAGGGGCTCTGTGACCATGGACAAGTCACTCCACTCTGCTGCTCTGTGCCTGTCTTTACTTGCTGGTAAAATGGGGTTGGTGATATTTCCCTCCCCCGCAGGCTCTCCGACTCCTGTAAACCAGGATCACTCCCACAAAATCATTCACTGTCTTGCACACCTAGCCTATTCACATTCAATTCTAAACACTGCCTTCCCTATCATCCTGATACCTTTGTCTTTAAACACCATCCCTACAAAGAAAAAGCTGCCATACAGCCAGCCCTTTCTCTCTCTCTGCGGCATACTGCCAGAAGAAGCCGGTTTGACGCTACTCTAGTCTATGCTACATTGATTTTCGATCTCTGGCTGCAGGCGTTTGAAGCTGGCGGCCTAGGGACTGGCGAACACATTTGCCCAGGCCATGGTACTGTGTTCAAGTTTCCCTTCAGGATTGGCTTGTGGGGCACACACCAAAATTAGCTTTCTCTCCGGTGCTTCTGAAGACCCATGGGAAGCAGAGATGATGGTCAGCATGGGACCCTAGAGATTTCTGGGGCCTGGCCATATGTCACTAAACTGGTTTTGATGCCTTGTTACTCCCCACACACCCAGTACAGGGGGAAGGCTATAGCAGACTGTAGGCTTGTTTTCAGCTTGATCAGAGGGATGTCAGAGGGCTAAAGGAAAGGTACTTCCCAAAGGCAGAAATCACATTACATGTGTTGGCTCTGTTATTCGGATGATACAGTTTGCAGTGCTTTAAAAACAATACTATTCCCATCTCTCCCCCTCTCTCCGACTGGGAGAAAATTTCATGATCGGAGGCAGCTGGAAATCAGCAGCTTCAAGTTTAATGTGTCAAATCAGAAGTAGCTTTAAAATAAAACATTGCTAAATTTTTAAAGCCACACGCTGGGATGGAATGGTATGTGTGGAATGTATTATCCATGCATCGATATTCTTTCTGCTTCCCTACATACAGCTACAAATACATAAACGGCACTTCAGGCAACAGAGCCGGGATCTGTTCAGAGCCTGCCATCAGCCTTCCCAAATGAGGACTGAAACAAAACCATCCAAAAGCGCCTTATGAATAATCTTCATGCAATTCCTTCCACAGGGCAGCGGGTGGAGGAGCATTCTCACAAAAGGAGGGGACCTGTCCAGCGTCTGCTTGTCAGGAACCTTGTGGTGAAGTGAGACAGACGCCAGCTTGGCTAGTTAAACAGCAAGAGCATTTGTCATGCTCTGAGCTGCATGCTGCGACTATCTGAGCACTAACGATACAGAGCCAGATTGTGACATTTGTGGCATCCGGATGCACAGTGAGATAGTCGTAGCTATGATTTTTGTGTTAGCATGTAGAGAACCCAGCTGAACTCAAGGCCCAATGGTACCTACATGCAGGGACTGACGATCCCTGCCGAATAGAGCTCTGGGCCGAATTTTTGAAAAAGCCCAAGTCCCATTTTCAAATGGGGGGTAACTGAGACAGAGGGGGAATGGGAGGGGTGGGGTGAGTAGGAGCGATGAGCGTGACTGTGAGAGGGATGGGCAGGGTAAGGATGGATGAGGGAGAGTGTGACTGTGGGCGAATGGGAGGGATAAGGGTAGATGATGGAGTGAGTGTGACTGTGAGGGGGATGAGCGGGGTAAGGGTGGATGATGAGGGGTGAGTGGGACTATGAGTGGGGGGTAAGGGTGGATGTGGGGTGAGTGTGACACAAGGTGGATGGGAGAAGCTGGGGTGGGCGCAAAAAGGAATCTCGCTCTATTTCTTTCTCCTCCTCTTCTCTCTCCTCCTGCCTGGTAACGTTAGCATTCTGAATGGTCATTACAAAACGACATCTTTGACAAGACTGGCTATTCCCTTAGTCAGTAAGGGGATATTCCTCATCAGTAAGGTGTGCAGCCAATACTGACAGCAGGGAACACAGCAGGTGAAATGTTTCCTTCCCCTAATCAACTTAAAAAAAATCCAGCTCCCAAAACGTGCAACTTCACAATCACTGACTTATCTTCCTCAGACGCTGGCAAAATACGGTCACAGCTGATGGGAACTAATTATCTTTGTTCATGCCACTGAATGAGAAGCAAAGGAGGATTATTAATGGGTGACTGATTGATACGTGAGTTAATAATTCCCAAGCAGAACTTGCTTGGATTGTCACTTATTTTTCATTTCTTTAAGGAGAAAAGACCCTGAAATGCATGTGGCAAATTCTCTTCAGCCATCCAGTAAATTGAGTTCAAGAGCTTGAAGTATGGAGATATAAACCAACAAGTGAGAAAGAGATAAGAGCTGTAAATTATGAACAATTGTCTGGCTATAATCTTACCAACCCCCCACTGTTTGTATTTGCATCCACTGCAAAAATCATAGCCTCTACCCCTAGCATCAGTTTACAGATGTAATTGCAGAAAAATTTCCCTCGCTAAGAGCTGAATACTGATCCCTTTGGAGATGGGCACTTAAAGACGCCATATTGCATACTCACAGGGGGAGGAGACCCAATTTAGGGCATGTGTGAAGCCTCAGATAGAAACGCCTGTGTTTTCTGCCTATTTCAGAGCCACATTCATTCTATTTTAATGCAGACAAAGGATGGTACAGTCATTAGAGTATTAATCTGCTGCTTGGAAAATCTTTAGTTCCCTACTCTGGCACAGACTCTCTTTGTGACCTTAGGAAAGTCACTTTGGCCTGGTCTACACCGAAAAATTAGATTGACCTAGCTACATTGCTCAGAGCTGTGAAAAACATCACGCCCTCTGCAACATATTTAGGCCAACCTAAGACCCACTATAGATGCAGCTAAATGGGCAGAAGAATTCTTCCATCAACCTAACTACCACCTCTTGAGGGCATGGATTTACCACAGTGATGAAGAAACCCCTTCTGTTTTCACTATAGTGGCATGGCTGAAGCACTACAGCCGTGATGCCGTAGGGCGTGTAGTATTGACATACCCCCAGCCTCTGCAAAGTGTGGATGCTGGTACTTCCCTACACCCCGGCAGTATTACGGTGATAAATACATCGCCGACTGCGACACGCTCAGATAAATACTCGAGTTAGGTAAATAGCAGGGAGAAGCGTCTTATCCCAAAAGCGGTTTCATTCACTTCCATGAGCCTGGAGTAAGGGAGTTAGAATCTGTCCTCGGGGTTAACTGAACATTTTCAGTAGACATTAGGGCTATGGAGCAAGAGTCCTAGTACACGTCATGATGTGGATTTTGCTCTTCTTCCATCTCCGGTAGAAGATTGCTTTTGAATCCCAGATTTACAACCTTATCAGTAGAACCCAGTCTGGTTCTTCAGTTACCGGCAGGCACCTCCTGTTGTCAGGATGCAGCAAAACCCATAGGTGCCCCTGTCTGCAGATACAGGAGTCACAGTGAGTGTGTCTACAGTGCAATTAAACGTCTGTGGCTGGCCCCTGTCAGCTGATTCAGACTCATGGGCTTTGGGCTGTGAAAATGCAGTGTAGACGTGGGCTCGGTATGAAGCTTAAGCTCTGGGACCCTGTGAGGAGCGAGGGACCCAGGCTCCAGCCACAGGTGTTTAATTGTAATGTATACGTTATATTTATTAAAAGAAATGATCCACGGGATCTTGTTCAGGGGACAAAGCAATACGCCACGTTTATCGTAAATACAAAAAAACCCCAAATCTGAAAAAGCTATTGCCTTCATACCGCCACACACACGCTCACTCCCAAGAGTTCTGCAAACGGGCAGAATGTAGTTACCAGTCTGTGCGTTGCTCGAGTCAGCCGAGTGGCCAGGTAGGCTGAGCGTGAGGGAGGAAGCCCGACCTCTGTCGGTGTGCAATCCGATGCTCCATGATGATTGCAGAACGAACCCAAAGAATTCGTATTCTCACCCTGCCTTTTATAGCAGTCAGCTCCCGTACAGCCCTGTGAGTCTTGCTGTGTCACACAGTCTCCGGATTCTCTATGGTAGTTTACCACCAGTCAATTGCAAGCATGACCAATCCTCTTCTTATTTCATACTTTGTCCCATTCTCAGGGTGGAACTTTCCGGGCTGTAGCGTTGTTTGATTATCTGCATTCTTCGGCCTTCAGGGTCAGTATCCTAGCTGCCGCTGTCATCTTCGCTCCCCTCTTTGTGCCCAAATGGCTTGGGCTGGAATCTCTCTTTATCTATTCACACGCTACACACACATACCTCACTCACACCCACAAAGCGACTAATCAAACTGGGTTTTTAGGTTCAAATTAAGAAAAAACAACAGCAAAAGGGAGTTCACTTATGCTAAGCAGTAAAGAACTTCATTAAACAATAACATTCCATATATCTATATATAAAAATTGTAACAAACAAGAAATGTATCCACATTTAATTTACTTATGCAATCAATCAAGAAATCTGTATGTGATGTACTTATACATCTTTTTAGCTCACACACATCCCTTGTGATATTAAATGGAGCCAAAGAGTCTTACTGCATTTGAAGGGGTGGGGCTCCAGGGTCCCACTTCCCAAGTCTTTTCAGTAAAGCCCTAGATTCCCTAACCCCAGGAGGGGCTGAGGATGGAAGAACCAACTGCTTTGTGGCTTGCTTTGGTGCTTGCTGGCTGGTACACTAAAGCCTGCTGCCTCTTTGCATGCTCAGTGTATGACGTTCTTGAGGGCTGCTTCTCTGAAGCTTTCCAGGAGCTCCTTTTGGGAGCTGTGGAGCTGCTGTCTGTGGTCTCCCAGAGCTGAGCTGACTCTCAACTGCGTGGAAGGAACTTCATGCTTTTAAACCCTTACTCCACCCCCTGATGTGATTGATAAGGTCAGATGGGCAGGGCCAGTCCTGCCCACAGCAGCTCTTAACCCCTTTGTCACCAGTCTGGGTTTTTATATATCCCATCTCAAATCCTTAAACAGCATTTTCATAGTGAATATTACAACATGGTTTCATATTATTATTATTTAATATTCAGGGTGTGGTACAATAGCACCCAGAGGTCCCAGTCCAAATCAGGGCGACATTGTGCTGGGCACTGTATAAACACAGAATCAGTCTTGCTCTCTGCCATATAGAGCTTATACAATGACCACGCACCATAGCTCACCCGTCGGGATTAAACCTGGGACCTTCAGCACTAAAACACGAACTCCATCACTTTAGCTAATAGAGTAACATCATTACCTAGCAGCAGAAGTAAACTCTTACCTTCTGATGTGAACCAGTCACCAGAGGAGAGCCCCTATAGATACACTGAACCAGAGGGTCACACTTAGTCTAAGGCTATGTCTGCACTCCCACTTATGTGAATAACCACCCCTTGGAGAGACATAAGTTACACTGACATAAGCACTGGTGTGGACAGTGCTATGCTGGTGGGAGAGCTTCTCCCATTGAGATAGCACCGCCACCTGTTGGGGGTGGATTAATGATGTCGACAGGAGATCTCTCCAGTTGGCTTAGAGCGGCTACACTACAGCTCCACTGTAAGCTCTCGGGTGTAGACATAGCCTAAGAAATCTGTCTAGCAATTTGGAAGAGAGCTTCTATAGCAGCATGCTATCATTATTACCATGAATCCAAAGGGGCATAATTTCATTGCTACAAGGGAGAGAAACTGAACACGTTTAGAAGACAATGCTGGTCCCCCAAGTGGTTGAATTCTGAGTCCTGCAGGTCTGGAAACTAGCTTGTTATTCGGGTTTTATTCAGGGTAGATTCACATGTCTCAAGCTACTTGTAGGAGCTACACTTTGTCCTTTGGGTCAGTGGTCCTAAACCAGGGCTACATTTACCCTTGGGGGCACACAGAAGTCTTCCAGGGGGTACATCAGTTCATTTTGATATTTGTCTAATTTTACAACAAGCTACATAAAAAGCACTAGCGAAGTCAGTACAAACTAAAATTTCATACAATGACGTGTTTATACCGCTCTGTATACCAGTAAGTGCAATATTTATATTCCAGTTGATTTATTTTATAATTATATGGTAAAAATGAGAAAGTCAGCAATTGTTCAGTTATAGAGTTCTCTGGCACTTTTGTATTTTTATGTCTGATTTGTTAACCAAATAGTTTTAAGTGGGGTGAAACTTAGGGCTGCACAAGACAGCGGTACAGTCGTCTGGAGTGGTAGCAAGTCACTGCTTTGGGAGACAATTCCACTGACTCACAAATCTGAGTCGCTATCAGGGTAAAGACAAGTATGATTGTTACTATTATTTATTCTTGTTACAGTATTACCTAGAAACTCCAGCTGAAGTCAGGGTCCCATTGTGCTAAGCGCTACACAGACTGACTGTGTCTACACTTAGGATGGCATGTGAAGTATAGACGCTACATGTAGAGCTACGGACCACAGTTGAAAGGCTGCAGCAGCAAAGAGGCAGGGGGACACTGTACTGTTAAAAATAGCAGTGCAAACCTGGGAGGCTCTGCTGGGTGTGTAGAGGGCTGTGTAGTGTACACACTGTAGAGTCCAGGAAAGAAGGGCACTCTGCTTTACTCACCTAAGCCTTACCTCCCCATTCACACTGATATTGATACCCATGCTAGCTGGCATGCAGTGTCTGTACTTGACACATTGCTGTACGTGCAGACGTACCCTCGGAGCACGAGACAGTCCATGTCCTGAAGAACTTACCATCTAAAGAGACATGGCAGACAAAGGAAATATTATTAGTCCCATTTTGCAGATGAGATGAATGCAGAGAGGTGCCATGACTTGTCCAAAGTTAAACCTAGATTTCCTGATTCCCATTCTACTGTTTTAGCCACAAGACCATCCTTCTTCTCCAGCCCTGCTATTTACTGTGCGTCAGTGATGGAAACTGCCTTAGCATGCAGTGCTAGTAGGTTATCTTCCTTACTACTCATCAGTTTTATAAGAAACAAGCCTTTGTGATGTAGTGTCAGTGTCCAGGAGTAAAACATTTCAGCCACAACCAAATAAATAAATAAATAAATAAAAACAAAAATAAAACAACAACAGAAATAGACTTTTCTTGACGGGATATTGTACCACTGCAATGGGATTCTTGTTTTATAAGCTATGCAGCCAAAGCTGGTGGCATAACAGAATTTGAGAATGTGTTGCTCTGGGACTCATAACGTAGGACGTGGAAGTAACAAATTTAGGCTGCGTGTCAGTTCTCCAAGGAGACAGTAAAGTGCAACATCAATCATTCCGTATTTCCTTATTGTTTCAGGTCAAAGCATCACCTAGTATTTAGAAAGTATCCATAACTGTCACTAATAGATTATTGTTGCATCCCCAATAAGATACATTTACTCATGTATGGAATGACAATTAAATTCACTCCATGAAGTTGATTCATATGGAAATTAATAAGTGCCCAGTAAAATGTAAAGCGCACAATTGATTTTAGATCCTCCGTTATAAGCACAGCGTGTAATTACTGATAGTAAATCTAAAATGAAAAAAAATAGACGCTTATGAGATGCTTCAGTGCAGTTGCTCATTGAGATCCACATAAATCCAAGGGACACACATTAGAAGTGCAAGCACTAGTATAAAAAAACTAAGCTAGAACTACAACCTTCATGGATGGAAAATAAGAACAATCCTTATATGGCTCAGCAGATCCGAAAAGCTAATGGCCATGCATCATTTATGTTGCATTTATGTTATGTGGTGAAGGGTAAAAATGAATAAAATAAGTATTTGTTAACACACATGACAGTGTGCTGAATAAAAATGCCAGGAGGCCTATGGAATCCCATTTCTTTATCTTAAATAAATAAGTAAAATCAGTAAATGGTAATGCTTCTAAAACAACTTTCAGCCCTATTTGTCAGGTGCTTTATATTGCAAATGATAACTTTGCATTGTGATTTAATACGGGTTTTTCTGGCGAGTGCGTTACGAAATTTCAGTGACTCATTCAAAGCTGCCAGCTCTGTTCTGTTCTATTCAGATTTTTACACCATGCTCAGCATCTTGGTATATGAATCTCTCAGAAGGGAGTGAATGCAGCTGTTGGACTCTAACCCACGCATTTCAGTACGTAACGGTTTTAGCCAGCTAAGCTACAGTGCCAGTGATCTATGGGCTCAATCCAGTGCCCATTACATTCAATTGACGGGCTCTGATTGATTCCTGGGGACATCAAATCAGGCCTTTCAGTGTCAGGAAGGCCAAAGAAAACTAGCTGCTGTAATGCACTGGTTTACATATCTGCTCTGTTGAAAGAAATCAGGTGTTTGCAATTATGTCGCCCACTAGTGACTGGCCTAAAAAAAGATAAAAGTCCCTGTACTACTGTACTCTTTGAGCTCAGATGCTAGACAAAAACAGCAACAATTTGTTTCAATATAGCGTCCTTCAAGGGTTTAGGGTACAATCTAATTAGCCATTGCAGAATTAAGAGCAAAAAGTCTGAACCAAACTGATCCAAACCTTGAAGAAGCCTGGGTCTGGCTCCAGCTCTAGATGTTGTGACTGGCCCTTTCTTTGAATAGCTATCTGTCTTATGTACTTTTGTGGTCCTCATCCCCAAGATATCCATGTCCCTCTCTAATGGACTGAGAAATATCCAGTATCCAAATACTCAAACTCTGAAACATTTGTTTTTAAATCTAGATCCAGAATCTGTGACACTAGATGTAAGTTTGTTAACGAACATATTCTTTGACAGGGTTGCTGGCTTAGCAGATGTGGGAAGCAGTAGTTGTGATGTATCTTGATTTTAGTAAGACTTTTGACACAGTCTCACATAACATTCTCATAAGAAAATTGAGGAAATTTAAAGAGTAATCAGCAGTTGGCTGTCATGCTGGGAGGATGGAGCTAGTGGGATCCCGCATGGTCTGACCTGGATCCAGCACTATTCAATATTTCATTAATCACTTGGATAATGAAGTGGTGAATATGCGTGTAAAATTTGTGGATGGCACCAAGCTGGCAGGGGTTGCAAGCACTCTGGAGGGCAGGATTAGAATTCAAAATGACCTTGACAAATGGGAGAATTGGTTTCAATTCAACCACATGAAATTCAATAAACATAAATGCAAAGTACTTCACTTAGGAAGGGAAAATCAAATGCACAATACTAAATGGGGACTAACTGGCCAGGCGGTAATGCTGCTAAAAAGGATCTGGGAGTTATAGTGGGTCACAAACTGAATGTGAGTCAACAGTGTGATGCAGTTGTGAAAAAGGCTCATATCATCTGGGGTGTTTTACAAGGAGTGTTGTATGTAAGACATAGGAGGTAGTTATTCCGTTCTGCTCAGCACCGGTGAGGCGTCAACTGGAGTACTGTGTCCAGTTCTGGGCACCACACTTTAGGAAAGATGTGGACAAAGTGGAGAGATTGCAGAGAAGAGCAATAAAAATGATACAAGATTTAGACAACCTGACCTATGAGGAAAGGTTTAAAAATCTGGGCATGTTTCATCTTGAGAAAAGAAGACTGAAGGAGTCATCAGATATGTTAAGGGCTGTTATTAAAAGGACAGTTATCAATTGTTTTCCATGTCCACAGAAGGTAGGACAAGAAATAATGAGCTTAGTGTTCAAGAAGATAGAGTTAGAAAGTTTTTCCTAACATCTAATCTAACTCAAAGAGTAGTTAAGATCTGGAATAGTTTTCCAAGGGAAGCTGTGAAATCCCCATCACTGGAGTTTTGTAAGAACCAGTTGGACAAATCCCTGTCAAGAGTGATTTAAATTTACTTCCTCTTGTCTCAGCACAGGGGCTGGACTTGATGATTTCTCACGATCCCTTTCAGCCCAACATTTCTGTGATTCAATGACATGAGCCAGGCCTTGTAGGATGGAAAAAACAGAGCGCATCTAATTGCATTGGGCTGCCAATTCCACAGCTGGGATGCATAGTCATAAAAATGTCCTGGTTCCCTTTGGCTTGACTTTGGAACCAAGGCAAACCAAATACATTGGTGATTCCAAGTAGGCCTACCCTGCAATTTAAAACCCATGGCTGGCCCGTGCCAGCTGACTCTGGCTTTCAGGGATCGGTCCAAGGGGCTGTTTAATTGCAATGTACACATTCAGGCTGGAGCTCAAGCCCGAAGACTCTGTGAGGTGCGAGGATCCCAGAGCTTGGTCTGCAGCCTGAGCTGGAATGTCTACACTGCAATTAAACAGCCTCTTAGTTGAGCCCCAGAATCCCAAGTCAATTGGCACAGCTGGCATCTAACTGCAGTATAGACATACCTTCAAAGTGCAAAGTTCAGGTGGGACAATAAACAGAGATAAAATCCCCAAGACAGGCTGGCCCCCAACGATTTCAGTCCTTGAATGGGAACAAAAGGAAATTTAAAATCAATACCTGATTTGACAGGAACCTGATGCAGAATCCTGAGATTATGAATAATCTGCTCTGACAGGCAAGGGTCTGTATGGATGCAAACTGCCGTGTTTTGAATAAACGCAGTCCTGCTGCACACAGACATTATGTGAGTGGGCGGTCCAGTAGATAAGCATTAGGAATCATCTAATATTGATAAAACTAAAGCACTTTTCAATTGTTCCACATCGGGCTTTTTTGCTGAGCCCTGGTCTCCTCTGCGTGAGATGTGTTGTAGATAAATGAAAATGTTAGTAATAGACCTAAAATATACAGTTTCCATTGATAAATCTGAGGACAGTAGGGCATCCCTGCTATTTTACTTGCAGATGAATAGACGATTGAAAGGAACCCATTCAGCAAGTGAAGAAATGTACGTAGCTCCATCAACTTCAACAGGAATCAGGACCTCGAGCAGGGACTGTCTCTACACTGTGTTTGTACAGCAGCCAGCAAAATTAGGCTCTGATCCTAACTGGAGCTCTGCACATGAGTGTAATATGAATAACAACAAGATGAGTAAGGTCCTTTGGCTTGCCGATAGCTAGTTCTTTAATAAATAAATAAATCTCTGTAATAACCCAAAATCATTGCTTTCTTCAGGCTGCTCCTTGGCCTGTGTGAGATATGGTGGAGGAGGTGGTCCACTGTCAGGTGTCTGCATAAAAAAGAATGCCATTAAAATTGGCGCGAGATAGCACCCTTGGGAAGCAGTCTGACCATGTTTCACAGCCATCCTGCTCTCGTCCTTGTGCACCTACCACCAGGCCTTGGCAGGATCCAGCCCGAGACAGACACAGAGAAATGAACTACATTCTCACCACTGGGGATAAGTCAGGCCAGATCAGGGTGGGTACAACAAGAGCGTGGAATCCATCATTGCCCCAGGCCAAGTTGTGCCCGCTGCAATCTAATCTCTAATGAGGGAACTCATCACTGTAGAAGGTGAGCACCAAGACCCAGATTCAGGAAAGCGCTTGTACTTAAGTCCCATCGACATCAGCTGACACTGATGTGATATAATTGAAATTGGACAGCAGGCCTGATAAAAAGCAAGGCCTGGCAAAATATAGAGATTGAACAAATTGCCTAGGGGACTTACAACAGAGCAACGACTGAGCTAAACCAGTTGAGCAAGACAGAATCGCAGAAATATGTTCAACCACAGAAATGTGCTCACCTGCAGTCCATCTGCCAGAGGTGAGCACCCACAGAACACCGGATGCGCTTAGGCAAACTTCTGCAAGACAGCTAACTCACATGAAATTGTTTGACCACAGAGTGCTCGGAGAAGTAAATAAATACTCAGAGCAGACGGGTTCAGTGGACTGCAGCCCAGCTCAAGAGAGGGGTGTCTACTCTTGAGTCTATCGAGAGGACACCAGCCTTAAGAAGCTTGTGAGCTCCAGATCCCAGTGACCACCTGTCGAGGATGAGGGTTTTGAAGCAAGGATCCAGACCAGAGGTTGAGGCAGAGTCTCGACGTGAGTCTAGCATCCGGATAGTTCAGGAGTCTGTGGACTCAGAGAATCGGGAGGATTTAATTGAGCTCTGCGAAGCACTTCTCCCCTAAGCAATTGCTAGAGTGCTTAAAAGGAATAAAGGCTAATAGGAAATTAAGGGAAACAGTTAGGTTTGTTTAGGTTTAAGGCTCAAGCATAAGTTCTGTATAAGTTAAAGGACTTGTCCCAGCGACCATATGTCGAAGATTAGGATAATCAACAGAGAAGCCCCCATAAATAGCACTGATCAGTGTAAGTGTTAATTGTCAAATTGTTTGATTGTAAGAAGTATTGTCAATTGTCTTGTTTGTTTGTGTTATCGTCAATAAAGCTATTAATTGATTCAACCTGGGGTGTTCTTTCCCATCGGTCTCAGAATCCTTGTAAAAGAACCTGGGTTTCTTGCTACCCGGCTAATTCGGCCTTTTCCCTACCAAATTTTAATAGCAGCAAGACTGACTCCAGTGCGGCACCAGCTTTATACTTTTGGGGATGTCTACACTTAAAACCCTGCATCGGTTCAGCGCCACCTATGCAGCTGTGCTTCTGTAGCCCTTTAATGAAGATGCCCTAAGCCAGGGGTCAGCAACCCGCGGCTCCGGAGCCACATGCAGCTCTTCAGTCGCGGTAAGCTATGTTTTGCGGCTCCAGACTATTGGCTCTTTTGATATTAAAGGTTGCCAACCCCTGCCCTAAGCCGATTGGAGAGAGCTCTCCTGTCAGTTTAATTAATCCACCTCCCTGGGAGGCGGCAGCTGTGTCAATGGGAGAACCTCTCCCGCCGACCTAAGGCTGTCTACATGGGGATTAGATCAGCATAAGTGCATCGCTATGGGGTGTGGATTTTTCATACCCCTGAGCGAAGCAGTTCTGCCTGTATGGGTCTGTAACATAGACTAGATCTTAGTCAAACCTAAGTTACTGGGCTCAGAATCACGGTGACTGAGTGAAATGTAATGACCTATGAGGTCAGACTGGATGACCAAATGGTCTCTTCAGACCCATGAATTTGCTCTGGGAAAGAATGTTTACCTGAATCAGAGCCTAAATGCCCATTCTGCAGCGACTGTGGATAGATGGTTTCCATAAAGAGCTAGTCACGCGCCGCTCTCAACGGCCAGTGGCTGTGGCCCTCCCCCGGCCTCCAACCCCGGGGGAGACCGCAGCGCCTGCTGAAGTGAAAGGGGGAATTAGCAGATCCAGCAGGCGATATGCCTGGTCCCTGGGCAGCAGGGCAGGCCAGCAAACAGTCTCTGCGCCTGGTCCCTGGGCAGCAGGACAGGCCAGCAAACAGTCTCTACGCCTGGTCTCTGGGCAGCAGGGCAGGCCAGCACACA
>ML675632.1:11957278-11991072 GCA_007922155.1 Mesoclemmys tuberculata | reverse complement strand
GTCCAATCCCCTCCCGTTGCCGGGCAGTTTTATCCAGCTGCCTGTATCGCCGCTCTATTGGCTGTGGCCCTCCCCCGGCCTCCAACCCCGGGGGAGACCGCAGCGCCTGCTTACAGAGCTAATGAAGCTTCCTAGCCTGAGATACTACAACGGACTCATGGATGCAAGAATAGGTAGAATTAAGAAGGTGTGAGAGGAGCAAATCCTCCTCAGCCCTCGTAGAGCATATAAAGTGATTTGATTTTCACATCAGTCTTCAGCCAACACTTGCCCCAGCTCGTCTAAATGGCAAATTTTAAATCCAGCCCTGAAATCAGTGTTCTCAGGGGAAGATGACTGAATTATTATGCCAAAGGAAGAGAAACTACCATCAGAGCGATAGCCATGGTAACTGGCTGAATCCCTGCCATCCCCTCACACCTATTGCAGTCTGTCATGAAAATGTATGTTTTCATCTGCATTCATCTATCTGTCTCAGTGGCTGGGAGTTCTTTTTTTCTGAGTCTTGGTTCAGATAGTTTGGACTTGAGGGGTTAGCAAAGAATAGTCTGTTTCTTCATGTTGATGCCTTGCAAACTTGAGAGTCTTAAATTACATCCTGCTGAGACGCCTGTGTTTTACAGGCTAGATAAGAAAAGCACACAGGAGCATGTCAAAAACATCCCCATAGATCTGCAAAATTGGTCCCAGAGAAACATCTGTGCAAACACCCCCACTGCACCGGAACGCTTTCCCTAACTGGATCCAAACCACTATAAAAAGGGGGTGTTACTTTGTTGTTTGCGACATTTACCTTTAGAAGTTTGCTTGATCGGAAGCCAGAGACATCATAACAGACTCTTATGCTAAGATGCAAACACCTTCTTCTGTACTTCAAAAAGACTGAGAAGCTGGCATTTGGATCATGGGAGGCCGAAGGCACAGCTCAGCTTGTTTTGTCATGTTATGATTTTTATGAGCTCTTCAGGGCGCTGTTACTGACATGTGCAATCCTAAAACTGGAATGATACAAGTGAGAGTAGATTAGCTGGCCAAGAATGAGACTCAGCTAAAAAGTGCTCTGTCTTTTCTTCTTGGAGCTAAACAAATAGCAGAAACTTTTCTGCACAAATATTCATTCCCATTTGCACCATTTCATTCCAGCTCTAAACAATCCCACATTTTTCAGCACCATCGTGGAATGTCACAAAACAAGCACATTCCTTTACTCGGGGATGGTCTATGCTGGCAGCATCAGACGGGAGGTACACAAGCTATGTAACGCAGCTTGCATATCTCCCATCGACGTACGTACGTTGACATACCACAGCGTCTTCACGGCGCTGCATCGATGGAAGACACCCTCCCGTCGCTGCTCACTTCCACCTTTTGGGAAGGTGAACTGAGTCAATGGTGTTTAACCATCGACGGATGCCGTGGCAGTGTAGACATACCGTCAAGGAGTAAAGATGTTAGGAGGCCTGTATATCTCAATTAATCCTTTCCTTGCCATTGCAAGGGCCTCAAGTGCTGGTGCACTTTGGTCCCTCCTATTCTCTGTCTGTGGCATATACACTAGTCTGGTCTCCTAATGGCTGTAACACTTTGGCCTAATTTCAGATGTTGGTTTCGTGTGTTGGTGCTGGGTAGGGCTGGTGGTCTGTGATATGCAGCAAGTCAGACTAGATGATCTGGCGGTCTTTTCTGGCCTTACGCTCTATGACAGGCCCTGCAGAATGCTTGTTACAGAATCACCTAGAGATTAGCATCCCATTGTACCACAGAGACAGTCCATGTCCCAAAATGTTTATAGACAACCTTGAATAGACAAGGGGCAGGAGGAAAAATGACTTCTATACAGCAGATCAGCAGCAGAACTCGGATTAGAAGCCAGGTCCCCTTTGCCACAGCCTCCCTCCCAGACCATGCTGCCTCCTTTAGGGTCTCTGATGCAGCCCAGATAGGTATACTTTGGGTCCCCTTCTCTGCAAAGCGCTGAGCTTACTCACAGCTTCTGTTTAAGTAACCCTTCTCCCCAACGCTGCTGTGGTCTCAGAGCTGTGTAGGGATAACCTCTCCTCCCCTAACTTAGGAGCACAAAGAACCAGGTGATGTCTCCCCTCCCCTGCCATGTGGCCTTGGGGGAAAACTGAAGAAAGGAGCAAGCCAGAGACTCCATCCATTAGGGAGAGCAGCAGCCAAAGCAGGGACCTCAGGACAGTGTCCTCTGAATTCCCCTGCCCTGTGCTGGCTGGCTGTTTGCTCCAACTCCCCTTTCCCTCACAGCCTCCTCTCCTCGGCTTAAAGGGAAGGGGAAGAAAATGTGGAGTTATTTTCCCATTTAGCTGGTGCCCTGCTACGTAATCCCTTTCCCCAAATTGTGGCACCAACATGGCGTTTGCCACCATCTCATTGTTCACTCTGCTGGTGTGTTCTCCCCTTCCCCTACCCTATGTCTGCCTGGTCTATTTAGACTGTAAGCTTTCCAGGGCAGGGACCGCCTACTATTCTTTTTGTACAGCACCTAGCACAACAAGGCCCTATTTTTGGTTGGCCCTTAGGCCCTGCCATAATAAACATGGTTAATATCCAGAAGCATGTGCTGACGTATATGACATTAGTAGTATATAATGAGCATGTGTTCTGTTGAATTGGAGTCTTAAGGCCTGACTTCCCTTAGTCACACACTTCTTGTGTGAAAGCAGCCGACAGACTAAGTGACTGAATGCTCTTATTAGCAAGCTAAGATCCCAAGCAGCCTGACAGCAAGCACACCCATGCTGTAGATACCTGATGTACAGCCTAAACCATCCAAACACTGTCCTGTAACCTTTATCGCAGATCTTTTCTGGGCAAAATACAAAAGCACAGCTAGGAGGGACTGGCTGCAAATGGATTGGTTCTCCTGTCTGTACTCTCAGGGAGGGCACATGGCACTGAAGACATATGGGAGATGAAGAAATTAGTTGTTTTGTCGGCGTGTCAGCTCTTTCTTAAATGGCCCAGTGATTTAAAAACATTGTTAGGCTCATTTGTGAGGACAGGAGTTCAATTCCACATTGTTGTATAGCTGCCTTCTTTGCTATTTTTATAACCCATTGAATAGCCTTGTTGTTATTTTTCCATCCTCTCCGCTGTACCAATCAATATTAGGCAGCTATTCAAACCCATCAACAGAGCAATATATTATGTGAAGCAGCCTTCTGGCAGGAAGATATGTTACATTTATTTTTCTAATGCTGCAAAGTAGACATTAATGTCAGTAACTAACTATTTAAGCCCAGACTGATTTGGCTGTTTTCACATTTAAACAACATCTGCAGCCGCCCCTTAAACATTCCAGTCTAGTAAATATTAATGATTGAGCTTATTTCAGTTTTCCCAGATTCCTGGAAAACCAGGAATCTCAGATGGAGCTGATAAGGTCCGAATGTTTGGAGAGATTGAGGATTGGGGGCCCAGAGGAAAGGAACTCTTTTCTTTAGATATAGTGTAAGAACATAAGAATGGCCATACTGGGTCAGACCAATGGTCCATCCAGCCCAGTGTCATGTCTTCTGACAGTGGCCAATGCTAAGTGCTTTAGAGGGAATGAACAGAATAGACTCATAGACTCATAGGTCAGAAGGGACCAATATGATCATCTAGTCTGACCTCCTGCACAAGGCAGGCCACAAAACCCTACCCATACACATTTATATCAACCCCGAACCCATGACTGAGTTATTGAAATCCTCAAAAGTGATATTTGAAGACCTCAAACTGCAGGGAATCCATCAGCAAGCGACCCATGCCCCACGCTGCGGAGGAAGGCGAAAAACCTCCGGGGCCTCTGCTAATCCGGCCCGGAGGAAAATTCCCTCCCGACCCCAAATATGGCGATCAGCTAATCATCAAGTGATCCATCCCCTAAGCCGGTCTCAGCCTCTGGCAAAGACCAATCCTTGCCTATGCTGGTTAATAGCCATTGTTGGGCCTATCCTCCATTAACTTATCTAGTTCCTTTTTGGACCCCGTTATAATCTTGGCCTTCACAACATCCTCTGGCCAGGAGTTCCACAAGTTGACTGTGTATTGAGTGAAGAAATACTTTCTTTTGTTCATTTTAGACCTGCTGTCTATAAATTTCATTTGGTGAACCCCTAGTGCTTGTGTTGTGAAAAAGAGTCAATAACACTGCCTTATTTACTTGCTCCACACCAGTCATGATTTTATAGCCCTCTATCATATTCCCCCTTATTCATCTCTTTTCCAATCTGAAAAGTCCCAGTCTTATTAATCTCTCCTCAGACAGAAACTTTTCCATACCTCTCATCATTTCAGTTGCCCTTTTCTGTACCTTTTCCAATTCCAATCTATCTTTTTTGAGATGGGGTGACCAGATCTGCATGCAATATTCAAGATGTGGGCGTACCATGGATTTATAAAGATGCAATACAATATTTTCTGACATCTATCCCTTTCCTAATGATTCCCAACATTCTGTTGGTTTTTTTGACAGCTGCTGCACAGTGGGTGGATGTTTTCAGAGAACTTTCCACAGTGTCTCTTTAATCTGAGTGGCAACAGCTAATTTAGACCCCCTAATTTTATAAATATAGTGGGATTATGTTTTCCAGTGTGCATTACTTTGCATTTATAACCATTGAATTTCATCTGCCATTTTGTTGCCCAGTTACCCACTTTTGTGAGTCCCTTTTGTAACTTCACAGTCTGCTTTGGACTTAACTCTCGAGTAGTTTTGTATCATGGGTAAATTTTGCCATTTTGTAATGAGCTAGTGTGGCTAATACATATGTGTAACACAGCCCCCCAGTGGCAAGAATCAGAAACATCTATTTTTTAGAATGTATTGGCACTATCTGGGGTTGATTTTCTTCTATCATAAGGCCCCTTTATAGACAGTATAAAGGAGCCTTTATTACATTTTCACTCACTTTAAGGCACCTTCGCATGGCCAGAGCAATGTAAAAGGGTGTAGCACAAATGAGAAGCAGACCTTCTATGTTTTAGAGCGGGCATGTTTTGACACTAAGGTGAAACCCAACAAAAGCTGAAGATATTGCAAAAAAGGGGAATATAAAACTCCTCTAATTTTAAACAATGTTCATACCTAACCAAAAATAAAAACATCACCCAATCATAACCACTAGGATATGTCCAAAACCACCACCATTGTGAGCTGTCCGTGGTTCCCCTTAAGCCGACTTTGTACAGAATTATGCTTTTAAGAAAAGAATTAAAGTTGTAGCTTAATAGCTGCCTTGACGTTCCAAGGTTGCCATGGTCTGCAGTTTTATCAACTCTCACAATATCTGGGGTTTTTTGTAAAGCCTCCTGGACGCATGTGATTACATGAGAATCACAGCTTCAATCTAAAAAGCTTTCATTTCCAGCCCTCCTGGTTGTAAAGAAAAGCCCAGAATTGTGACCTCTAAAGGCTCAAAAACTAAAAGGAAAATCAAAAGAATGCAAAATGTATTTATTTTTTCAAATCTTATGTCTTTTAAGCCATCTCGTTACTTTCTGTGGTCTGAATTGTGGTTTTTGAATGCTTGAGCTCAGCAAAACTGAGCATAATGACAATTGTGAAGTTCTTCGGTAATCACACATTTGCTAAGGTCCTTATGAAGGATTTTTCCTCTTTTGGTCTAAGAATTCTGAGTTATCTCTAAGGCGGACAGTGTGGCCTAGTGGATAGAGTGCTCAACTAGCACTGGGGAGATATGGGGTCTGCTGCTGGGTGACTTTGGGTAAGTTATATCACCTTACTTTACCCCCTTGTATAAATAACTGATTTTTCAGTTTGCCAATCTGTTCTCTCACCCCCTAAAAAAATTCAAGATTTTTTTTTTTTTGGCCAACCAGAAAAGTAAAAAATTGTTTCAAGTTGAAGAAAACATTAGTTTGACCCATTTTGTTTGAAACATTTCAATTTGGGTTTGAGGTTTTTTTAACTTTTCCTTTTAGTAATAAAATTGAAGTTAAAAATTAAAATGAAAAGTCATTTCAAATTGAAAAATCAAAGAATTTTCTTTTGAAAATGTTGAAACAAAATGTTTAGACTTTTTTTTCCCCGATCAAAACAATTCGGCAAATTTGACACAAATTTGAGAAATGTGTCAGGCAACCTGAATCTGCATTTTTCAGACCAAAAAAGTTTCATCCAAAAAAATTTTGCCCAACTCTATTGAGGCATCTGGATTTACAGCTTTAAAACTGTGACTGTATATGTAACCTCTCACATGTCCTTCTATGCAACTGAGTTTGTACAGCCAAGTGAATGTGAAAAATTATGTATATTTACACAGTATCATGTATTGTATGTATATCCCTTGGTGTGAATATGTACCATCTGATAGTCCTGTATATCAGTGCACTGTCTGATGTAACTAACTAGCTAACTATATATAGGAGTCTGTGTGTAGTTTGTGGGGCTGGGAATGGGGTAGAACAATTAGATAGTTGAAACTTAACTTGTCTCCATATGCTGAATATCTAGTCCTCTTTCCTTCATCTCATCTCACCTGCCTGTGTTTATTTACTCACCAACATACACCAGGATGTGAGATCATTCTCAACATCTTTAGGATCCTTTAATACTCCCTTCTAAAGCCCTGCTTTTCAGCATGAACCTTACTTCTGTACTGTATCAGTGCAAATCACTGTAAGCAGACCATCACCAAATCTGCAGCTGTAAGGGGCAAGAGGTCAGTACAGCAATCTAAGCCAAGGGCCTAAGAAGAACACTATAAGCCAGACGCATGGGGATTTCAGACAAATGGTTTAGCAGAGGAAATGGGCTGGGGTTCCTAGGGCCATAAGTAAAAAGATAGTTCACACAAAATATACATTGTCGGCAAACTCCCAACATCTGCTGAAGGCTCCTTTTTTCCTGTCCTGTAAAGATTGCATCATGTGGATTGTTTGTTGTCCAGTGCATGGTAACACAAATCTGCCATTCCTATTTTTGTGGTGTGTATTCTAGAGCTGGTCAGAATACAGAATTTCCCATGGGAAATTTTGGACATTTCAAAATTTGTTTTAGTTCCAAATCAGAAGACAAAGGTAAAATTTTGAACTATTTCACAGAATGGAAATTCTGAAAAATATTGATTCAGAAACATCTATGCATTTTGTTCTGTTATTGTCCAAACATTATAATCTACTATAAAATATTAAGTGTTATATATTGATGATAATAAATGTTATTAAAATATATTATAACAGTAAGAATCAAAAGAAAATTAAAGTGATAAAGTCAAAATGAAATATTTGCACCTTATTGAAATGAAAGGTGTCAACATTCTAGAAACAAAACAGAAAAGATCAAATGGTTTTAACCCTTTTCCATTGAAAAGTTTGTCGAAATTGACATGTTCCTGTGAAATGTTTCAATTCTGATGAAATTTGTGTTTTTAATCCTAAAACTGTTCTACCGAAAGTTTCCCAACCAGCTCTAGTGCATTCCACTCCCCAACGTTCACCTACAATACTCACCATACACTACTTCTGCCTCTGCCCTAGAACTTCTCTACGACCCCACTCCCTATTCTCTTTCCAGTCCTCTCAATTTACTTTGTTCTGTGGCTTCTTTTCTCACTCTCAGATTCATATCTCCCATTGTGGTTCCTGCTATGCCTGGAACATTCAATTCCTTGCACTGGACTCTGTCTTCCTACACCCATTCTCTCTTTGAAATACCTCCCTTAAACCAGCCTCTTCAAAAAACTCTTCATTTCCCTCCCCGTCAATAATCCATTCACCCACCCTCTGGTTCAGTGCTGTCTTTGTTTATTTGTCTTATTTAGATTTGATTCAGGATAGGACAATGTGCCTTTATTATGTTTGCAAAGCACTATGAAATTAACATATGCTTTGTAACAAAACAATAATGACGAATCATCTGTAGTATCAGCCCGACACTTCCGTTTTTGGGAGTGGAGTTGATTCAGTTTTTCCAGTATTGTTTGAATGAAGCCAAGACCTTGCAACCTTTTCTCACAACTTTACTCTGAACCTAAATCCCAGCCCTGGTTTGGCCTCTAACCTAAACTCCAACCCATGGCCTATCCCTAATCCAGATGCATGTACTGACTCTTTGATTTAACTCCACAAAGAATACATCTCAGCTTATATTTTCCTTCACGTTGCACAAACATCTCCGGTCTAATTTGTTACCTACTATAATTCCTAGATCCTTCTCTATGCATTCCTTTCTAAGAAGAACAGCCAGCTCCCTAAAATGTATTCTCCCACGCTCTCCATCTGATTGGGGATTATTTTCCCATAAGCCTATAACACTATGCCCGGCATTTATCTAAATTGAATCTCAGTCTCTTAAGAAAGGCCCATCTTTCTCCAACTTTCAGACCATTCTGCAATTTCTTGCCTGTTTCGTGCTGTGTTGCCAATTCCTCTTTGTCTGCACACTTAGGTCAACATAGATTGTACTTCCTCTTCTGGAGTCTTAACAAGGGTAAGAACAGAGCATCTGTGGGATGCCAGCCAGCCCCTCCATCCAAGGTGAAGTCATTCACAATGACTCTTAGCTTAGATCTGTTAGCTGATTTTGATCTCAGACAATGGAAATTTATCCAGATAAATTATTTCTTTATGGATGAAATTCACACCTGTGCATGGGGACAGCATAAAATCAGTTAGGTCCCAATTAAGCTTTATTTTGAAGGCCTGTGCAGTCCATCTGTTCAGGGTGAATTTCTCCAGGTGTTTGGGATTTTCCAAACCACCTAAAGGATTTGGATGCACAATTTTCATTACACCTAATGGAAGTTGTGCATCTAAGTCTCCTAGACCAGAATTCTCCAAATTTTTCCATAGCAGGACCCCCTCTTCCCTAGTAGGAATCCCTTAGAATTTCCCTCTGATCAATCCAGGAACACTTCCAGTTTAGCAGCATAGGAAGGGCAAGGTGATCTCAATATCTTGACATCTCTTTGCAACCCTAAAGTTGAGAACCTGTGCCTTAAGCAGCTGTGGAAATGGTAGCCTACACATTTCCACACTGGACAGTATCGCAGGCCTTCAGTAAAATCAAGGGATGAGTTTGGAACAAACTCAAATATTTTCCTCCCATTCTTACCATAACTGTCATCAGAAACCAAGCAAGATCACTTCTAAAGGGACTAATGAGGAAATAATGCTTGCAGCGTAGTTATCAATGGCAAGCAGGGAAGGGCCAAACGCTGAAAAAGTCCACTGTTCTACCTACACCTCGAATCTCATCTTCCAAGGAAGATTTCCCCAATGTTGCTGCTGTTGTCGTTAAGTATAAATGATTGACCAGCAGATTTGCTCGACACCGTGCAGATTGCACTTTGCTAGCATTTTTCCATTTGACTTCCTTGATTTGCTCGTTGTTGCTCTGTTTTGGGATCAGCTGTTTTTGCCTGATAGGATTTAGTTTTCTCATCCATGGCCCATAACTATTATCTATATTGTGGAGTCATCTGGCCCCAAAACACAGTCCTTTATGTTATTTTTGTGTGTATATCTATTTTTGTTTTGAGGATCATGGTTATTATTTTAATGGTAGTTCCCCAGCAGCAGCAGCTGTACTCTGACACGGACCAGTTCAAAGTGAATAGCCGACTACAGGAGAGCAAGATAAACTATGTAAGCCTAAACTACGATGACCTTTCTTTCTTCTCTGAAAACCACTTGCTTAAGAAAAATCTCCACAGTCGTAAATCACCATCACTCAGCGCTGCTCCAAAAGAGCTGGATGTTTTGGTACATTTATCATGGTATAAAAATTTTTGACATGTTGTTCTCTTCTGAATTTAAAAGTCCTTTTTTCGTCATTTTCCCTTCCTACACATACTTTTCAGAAGGCTCCTCAGATAAGTGACAATAGCGAGTTGTCTGCAATTTCATAGGGGTGACAGGAGATTGTCCACATTGCTTGAGGATAAGAAAATTGGAGAAATTTGACCTTGGTTGAAGGTATCTCTCCAAAGAAAACAAAACTGAACAGTTCACTAAGGAGACGCCAGCTCATAATCCCTGCAGATATCTATCTCATTTATCACTGCAGGAACCTCAGAAACAAGGTTATTTTCTTTTAACGAAGTTTTTGACTGCTGGGGGTAGAAAATACGTGCGGTTTTATAGGTTTTTTCTTCAAAACAGAGAGCTGCTTAGCTTAACCTTAAGCAACATATCGTCAGTGAGATATGCAGGTGAAATAGTGAGAAATAATCATCTTGTGTTAAAGACACAAAAAATGCATGGGTAACAGAACTGAGAACCAGAGTTGATCGAAAATGGAAATTTCTCAACAAATTTTTATATTTTTTTTTATTTGTTTTTGTCCTGAATTGGGATGAAATATTGAAATATCAACAGGTTTTTGCAGAATGGAAAAGTCTGAAAATTTCCTAGTGGAAACATTTCATTTTGACATTTCAAATCAAAACGAAACAGTCCAACATTCCCGCAGCTAAATGTGACAATTCCGCCAAGTTTAGCCTGAAACTATATGTTAAAACTCTTTTACTAGACAGAATTTGGGTGGGTGATTTTTTATTTCCAAGAATGTTTGTGGAATATGGAAGTGTTGCTGACATTAGCTTGAATAAGCATTAGGGTACTCAATTGGTAGCCATTTTGAAAGTTCTTTGAAGTTTGGAAGATGGGTGGGAAAGATAAATCTTTTATCTGGCTAATAGATGTTAGTCACATTGCTAAACGCACTACAGGAGGGTGTTCAGATAATGTTGTGATGTGTGCAGTATATGAACCTGAATAGAATAGATTAAACAGACTAGAGTAGAATAGAATAAAATGTTGTCCACCTCTGCCAGCCCATTTGTCAGATTCTTATGCAGTCATCTCCCTGCTTTCTTCCATGTCACCCTATGCATTGTAACAGTATCAGACTAGATGGGTATGGGAGAGTGCTACCATTTGAGATCTCAGAAGTGGGCGGGTGCAGGAGACAGGCACAGGAGGAGGTGGAGGGGCGGCTA
This sequence comes from Mesoclemmys tuberculata, assembly GCA_007922155.1. Classification (NCBI taxonomy): domain Eukaryota; kingdom Metazoa; phylum Chordata; order Testudines; family Chelidae; genus Mesoclemmys; species Mesoclemmys tuberculata. Next base: position 11,980,102 of record ML675632.1, on the reverse strand, counting down.
TGGGTGCTGGGTGGCCAGGGTTGCTGGCATTGCATGGCCGGCACCCATCAGGACCTCAGGAAGCCCAGGCACTCCTCTGTGCCAGGCCAGGGGGCAGTCCCTCCAGACATGCCCCATTTCCCAGAAGAGGAAGCACCAGGCTTTCCCTGAGGAGTAGTGTATCCTGTACTGGACCCCTTCATGGGGCACCAGGAAGGGGCCCCTCAAGAGCCTCTCCATCACATGCCACTGCTGACAGCAGCTGGATTTGGACCTGCCAGGGGAAGGACAAAACGTGATGGAGGGCAGGGTCCTTGCAGCCCAGTGGGAGAGAGCTGAAGATGGAAATGGGCTTCCCCAGGGTGGAGAGGAAGGGGAGAAGGGTGGCATTAGGGATGAAGGGTGGAATGAAGGTGAGGAACACCCATTTGCCCAGATCCTCCAGGGGCTCTAAGGGGACATAGACGCACCCAACCGCCAAGACCTTGTCTAACGCTTCCTGTGCGGCGGCTTCCGATGCCAGAAAGAAGATGACCAAAGGCCACACCACCAGAGCAAGTCCCCTGATGGACCTGGTAAAGGTTTGGGGCCCTGAAATGGTGCAATGGACTGACAAAGCAGAGGAGGCCTTCATGGACCTATGGCCACCCTCTGCAGTAACCACATACTTGTGGCCCCAGATTTTACAAAGGAATTTGTATTACAAATGGATGCATCTGCTGTAGGGTTGGGGGCTGTCCTATCACAGATGGTGGGAGAAGAGGAACACCTCATCCTCTATCTCAGCAGAAAGCTCCTTCTGAGGGAACAGAAATATGCAGTGGTGGAGAACCAGTGCCTTGCTGTCAAGTGGGCCATGGAAACACTCAGGTATTATCTGCTAGGCTAAAAATTTACCCTTGTGACCGACCATGCCCCAGCAATGTGGATGGTCTATCACAAGTACACTGTCTAGCGACCCAAGTTGTCCAACCCCATAGTGTTGAGAAGGGGGGAGGGAAATGTGATAGGGCCAGTCTAGATGGCTACTGGAGAGTGCTAGAGGGCCAATATAACAGCCCCAGGCTCAGCAAGTCCCTTTTCCCTTGGTAGCTGAGCAAGGGTTTCGCCAGGTTAATTTACACACCTGGAGCCAATCAAGGTCCACCCAGGACTTGTTAAAAGCCTCCCTTCCATAAAAAGGGTGTGTCTAGAGTTGTGGGAGTCAGGTGAGCCACCAGAGAGGGTGAGAGCAGACAAGATGCTGTCAGAAACCAGGAGGGTTTAGGAGAAGGAGCAGAACGCTGGCAGGAGAGAGCCCTGAAGGTACAAAGACTGGGGGAGGGAAAAGCCCTGCCTGAAGAGGGAAAAGGACCTTTCTCAGGCCTGGAGGCCTGAGGAAAAAGACCCTGCCAGAAGGGGAAGATAGAATTGGTCATTTGTTTCAGCACTACCCTGCCCAGTGGGGCTGTCAGAGATCAAGAGGCTCCCCTGGCAAGGAGGAGTGGACATTATGTCAAGGGGCACGGGGAAGTAACCCAGGGAAGCTAGCAGCTTTCTTGAAGCCACAGCATGAGGCTGCTACTTGTAGGGCCTCTGGGTTGGGGCCCGGAGTTGAGGGTGGGACCAGGATTCTCCCACCTCACCAGCCATTCACTGGAGAGGCAAGATCCCCAGGGAAGAGGCAAGGGCCTCTGAGAATCAGAGACAAAACTGGGACCCAGCAGGGAGTGGCCATCTTAGAGCAGCTGTATTACCCTCCCCCACAACTAGGGGGTGGACAAACACTAAGAGGTGATGCAGTTCCCTGACCTACCACTAGAAGAAAGCACAGGACCCACTGAGGTAGAGGAAGAGCTTTTTCACAGCATGCTATGACTCAACCTGAGCACATGGAAACACAGGGCCGCAGGACTGTAAAGCACTTTCCGGACCATCGAGTCTAGTCCCCTGTTATCATAAAGCTCCAGCCCTGCCAACATTTAAATCCATCCTAAAGACCAATTCTACCATGTTGATCACAGTGCATCAAGAGACTTGTAGATGGAGGAGGTTGGGATTGATGTGCAATCCTTAAAACCAGGAAGACCTTTGGGAACATGCTCACTCAGTCCCCAGCAGGCACTCTGATGTTGAGGGAGGAGGATTGGGAGTGCCAAGAGAGAGGACCTCAAGAGAGCATGAATCTGCTTGAGGCACAATATTGCCACATGTGATTCAAAGACAGTCAACGGGGCTAATTTCACCTACTGAAATATCTATGATGATTTGTTTTCCTATGTCTAGTAGCGCCGGTGAACCATTCCTACCTCAGTTGCTATTCCTGTCCTGGGACTTCCCCACAGCTTTGCCAATATGTCCTGAACATAATCTACCACATCCTTGCAATTGTGCTCCTAACCCGCCATGCATCCCTCATCCTTGATCTGCAAAATATCCTTTGCTGGTCCAGTGTGTGGCCTTCCATTCCTCTGCTTTATAAACTTCTCTCCTGACCTTGAGCATCCCGTGCTATTCAATAGCTGGCACTCTTCTGAGCATCAGAAACTGAAAGTGGTGCTAACTGTGTCATGGTGGTAGGTCCATGATGTGGCCAGCACCCACCAAGGACTGGAATAAAAGCACGAAATGCGTTTTCACTTGTACTTTTATTTGAACCCAAATCTCATAGTGTTTAAGGCTGGAAGGGATCATCTAGTCTGACCTCCTGCATGATACAAGCCATTCAATTTCACCCAGAGATTTCTGCAGTTCAGGGAATTATCCTTCTCTGTTAAATCGGTGAATATGGCATTGTTCTATAACTTGTGGTTGAACTAAAGAGCATCCTTTAGAAACACATCCATTCTCTGTTTCAGAATGTGAAAGCTAATGCATTGATCCCCTGTGCCAGCGAATACCTAGAAGGAGTTACAACGTGACCTTTATCAAACACACACTACAAAGCCAGCCATGGGGAAATAACAAGAGCTCGAGTTTCCCCATTGAGAACGATTGGGAATTTCACTGGTTAAACGAAAATGCCCACAGCCTTTTTTCTGATGATTGCCCACAATTCGTGGACGGCGCTGTGCTCTCACTGCAGCGCAGAAAGGCCCAGGGTAGTTAATTTCAATAGATTTGCTATTTTTATTTAACTGTCACTTGAATGGGAATAACTGCTCTCTGTGATTCATTGTTTTCTCTGGCAGTCGGCAGCACCCACTGAGTTCTATTCTTGTATCAAAACTGTATTGTTTCCAGCCTGCTGAACGTAGCCTTTGCAACAGAGATGCCAGGAGAACCTTTTAAACCATGACATTCAGGCACATTCATGTTCCAGTGATTCTCTGTGTTTGCTCTGCTATGTCCTGCCGCATTAAGGAATTATCATAGGTGCTGTGGAGGGCGCTGAGACAGGTCAGAAAATAGCCTCATGGATATTTAACTTAGAGATAAAGTACCGAGGTATAACCAACCTCATTTTGGCCACCCGCAGGGTCCGAACAGGGAACCCCCCGTCTAAGAGTATAAGTCACGACTGCTTGAGCTACAAGCTTAAATCCTCTAGCTGATTTATTAACCTCTTATGGCTAGTGACCTGATGGAGACAGAGACGCTAGGCCCTGGAGTGGGTTACATAGTCTTCATGGAGGGTAGATTAACAAGAAGCCAACTGCTACATGTTTCAGCTGGTGAATACAGAACGTGAGACTGGTCTTGTTAGGGCTAAAGGCCGGAACAGGTGTCATCTGAGGGGCTCAGAGGTCTAGGGATTTCCTTTGTGGGAATTCAGATCCCAGGCCAGGAGAGTCTAGGAGGAGCATGGGGGCAGGACATTCAGACCCATGGATTAACTTGTGCTGCACCCAAGCAATTCTTTGTCCAAGGTTAAAGCATCCTTGATGATCTCTAAAAGGGGGCCTGGATGGCTAGAATAAAGGTCACTGTGATTTTGGTGGCCGTGTTACCCGGGGTTCAGCCAACCCAAAGCTGGTGGTAACTTTACTTTGTGTGGGGTGGTGTCAGGAAATAAGCCAAATGGAGACCCGGCTGTCCAGCCGATAGATGGGCTGGTAGAAATAGTATAACACAAGCGTGCGCTTACTTTAAAGCTATACTTTACTTAGGCTCAAGCACTTACACATGTCTGCAACAGGTTATAAAAACACCCCAACCCGCAGTAATTACCGAAGTCTGGGGTGGCTTTCAAGTGGAAACAGTGATGGCTTTCCAATTGGCCTGATCTTCCAGCTGTCATTGGAGGATCCAGAAGCCGTGTCCAAGAAGAGACCCCAAAGAGTCCAAACTTCTCCTCCCCCACCCATTTATCCTTGTTAGTAGACAACAACATGTCAAGAAAGAGGAAAAAAGTTTCAAAAGCTATAGCTAAGGTCACCAGAGTACTTAATTAACTAGATGTGTTCCTACAGAATCTGCATATCTTGAGGCCCGGATAAACATTGCCCAGAGGGCAGGCATAAATAAGCTTATTGGCCTTTTCCTGGAACACAGACCACAGCACGTCCACCAGAGCATCAGGGAGGGGGCGCAGGGTCAGGCAAAAGTTGAGCAAGAGGCGCCCCGCCCCTCCTGGCTTAGTCACGCCAAGGCTCACAAGCCTGCAGAAAAGACTATTAAGTGTGGCTGCTGTTAGCAACAATATGATCATCAATATTACACCATCGTGTGGTTCCTGGCCCTTTTTCTGGTCTATCAAAATCTGCCCTTACAGCTGGACGGAGGTGCAGAGCCTTGAGGGAGCTCCTCTGAAATAGTGACCAATTATGGCAAAGTCTGTAGGTGAGCACGACTGACAGAAGATGTGATTTGCTCAGCAAGCAGCCGTTCAACCAGAACTGTGATTATTCTGATTTTTATGGCAATAGAAGCTAAGGGCCTCGTCATGCCAGGTGTTGTAAATACGCAGGGTGAGAGAGAGAACCTACCTTAAAGAGGTTTCACTCTAAGTAGACAAGTCAAACAAAGCACTACTATCCCCATTTTACAGATGGAGAAGGGGAGCACAGAGAGGTTATACGTTGTGTTCTAAAAGTCTGTGGTAAAGTCAGGAACTGGACTTACGTCTCCCATGTCTCCCTACTGACTTTTAACCACTGTCCTTCCCCTCTGATCAGTGCTAACCCAAAAACCCATTTATTTGACTGGCTACCTTTTCAAAAAGGTGCACCCCCATCATCACTTTGCTATATGGCCCACCACATTCTCCTGCCTTTTGTCTTTCTAGATTGACACCTCTGTGGCATGGGAACCATGTCTTCCTATGTGTTTGTACAGCACCTAGCACCATGGGGGGTAACCCTGGTTGAGGCTTATGGGAACTATTGCAAGAGAAGAAAACAGTCATTATAATAAGCGGGCTTGTATTTATTTGTGCATCGCTTTTCCTGTGCTATCATTTGCACTTGCGGTTTTGTGCATCATCATTTGGATTTGTCAGTGATACTTGGTTTCTAGGCACAAAATCATTTTTCACTAGCTTAACATGTGCACCTGAGATCTGCGTTAATAAATTCAGCCTGTTGCATGCAGAGGTCATATGCTTGCAAAATTGTGTGTGCAAGAAACCCACATGAGATTGCGTATGGGCAAATAGAGATACCACCTTTTGAAGAAGTACAATGGTATGTAGCCCCTTGATAATGGTTAATCAGAGGACCACATTTATATTATGGCATATGTGAGGATGGAGGGGCATTCTAAGACGACCATTTGAGGCTGCGTATACTAGTTTTTACTCCTGACAAAGGAGAACCTAAAGCAATTCAGAGTTTAGCTTGATAAGAGGCAAACACTCCAAATTTCAGATGCTACTCTTGGCTAGCACCAGCTGAATACATGTGGGGAAAAAAACATTCAAATAATCCTGCAAAGTATCCCCATGAAATTCCTGGGCTGTATCTGATAAGGAGCTACACAATGAAATGCATTTCAACAGCGTTACAGTTTGTAAAGTGGAATAATAATAATTTAAAAAAAAAATCTATCTATAACACAGAGGCAGAACACACTCAAAAGAGACAGGGGTCTAGAGCACTAGAAATTGGGGCCTGCTGACATGAATTTACTGTATTTGTTCTGAAATCACTTGCTAGCGATGCTCTTGGGAGATCAAAGATGTTTCTAAGAATAAAATATCAGTCAGCTGCTACATAGATCTCAAGTTGCTGAAAATAGGCTGTGGGACAATGAACCTCCAACTTACTGCTATAATTATTTTTGAGGGGAGAGGAAACCAGGAAAGAAATGGTGAGCACAAAACTGCTTCCAAGATATGCATGTCTGTCAGGTAGTTATCGCAGCTATAGACTACCTGACTGGGGCCCGGCAGTGAGTGACCGTAAAAAAAAGGATAGAATCAAAAACTGCATAGCAGAGGGGAAAAAATAAAACAGAGCCTGGATTTCCTCACTTGGAAACACATTGGTTATTTTATTTCCACCAAATTAACTAAAAGAACCAATCCACAGGTAACTCAGTTCCTCCTTCTCAGATTTGGTATAAAAACTAAGGCTAGAATTAGAGATGCCTTCCACATAGAAGCATCCCTGAACTCTTGGAAGATTCAGATCTAAGGGTGAAATCCAGGCCTCGCTGACAAATCTTCCACTTCCGTCAGGCCAGGGTTTCACCCCTAGATCTGACATTTGAGAGTCTGGCCACCCTGTTTCTAGTTAGTTTGCTAGTCAATTCTCTGTGCAGAAATCCAGCCCGTGATAACAGATACAACATTATTTATTTTTTCTTTAGAAACACAACAAAATTTAACTTTTTTCATATATACCATTAAAATATCATTAACACTTGACATAGAAATGGCTCCTTTCAGCCTAAAGAATGGATTCCAAAAGCCTCCTTCTATAGCAAAGAGATTATCAAGGCTCCCAGTGGTATCAAGATATATACTGCAATCTATGCTTTTATTATTACTTATATTACAATACTACCTATTGGCCCCAACCAAGACTTTCCTATACGTTATGTGCTGCATACACATTGTAAGTAGAGAATGGAAATATTATCTGCATTTTACAGATAGGGACTGAGAAATTAAGTAACTTGCCCAACTTCGCAGAGGAAACCTGTGGCAGAGATGGGAACTGAAATAAGATCTCCTGTGACATAAACCAGGTATACACTAGAAAAGGTTTGCTGGTATAGATTTACTGGCAAACCCTCCTAGCTTAGAAATAGCTTGTATCAGCAAAAAAAGTTCTTATGCCAACATAGCATGTACTGGTTCAATGAGGAAAATAAGCTATGCAGGCAAAAACACTTTTATATTGGTATAACTGCACCTTCAGTAGGGCACAAAATAATCTGACTCCAACCAACGCTGTTGCTCTATCGACAAACGTTTCTAGTGTAGAGGTGGCCAATGTCCAAATGGCGCCTTAACCACAAGAGCAACGTTCCGCCACATTACAAATCCTCCAAACTGCATCGTGGAGCTTGGTGCACACTCTGCACTCTTTATGCACACAGATTTACTTCTCCGCTTTGTCAGGAGGAGCCAATCAGATGCAGTCATTTGCGTTAGAAATCTGACAGGGTAACACTGTTCCGCACCTCAGCCTTGTTACCTTTGAAGTGACGAACAACAGAGTAACATAACTGAGTGGTCATAAAATGGTTTCCAGGACATCAAGAGCCAGCACTGTGTGTGTCTACATGGTACAATATGCAATTAGAGATTCACACGGTGGATCAGATGTCCCTCTGGCGATCAGAGAAGTTTTCCCTCTGAAAATTAAGGCTTATGGGACATGAGTCCAGCAGAGGGTGACATTGTACCTGTGTTTCAGGGTATATCTACACTACAGTCAGGACAGCATGTATAGGAATACCTGACCTAGCCTTATGACTACTGAGTAGACACACCTCAGAGACCACTTCTGTCAATCCCCGTTCTCCAAACCAAAGCATCTGTTGGGGAACCGAGGAAAAATTTGCATGAAAAGAGATGCATATCAGCTTGACTTGCTCTGACCTGAACAAGAAAGATATGTGAGTCTGAAAGTTCATGAAATTTTGAAAGAACGTCATTCCAAAGTACAATCAGCCAGCAGCAATAGCCACTGAAAAAACACATGCTTGATGGAATAGGCAATGGAACAGCGAGATCATTAAGCAGTGTGAAACCAGATCCCCAAGTACAACGAACTCTCCGAGTCACTGACAATAATTATGGCTCATCACTTTGGCCCTAGTGCCCTGACTCGCTCTTGTCACTGTTGGCAGGCTCAGAGAAGCTATGCGACCAAAATTTGAAGTTTGATTGAGATGTCCTAATGAGCAGAAAGCATTCAAATAACTGAGGCAAAGCAACATCAGCAACGTAGCAGGAAACCAAAACAATAGAAACCCAAGTCAGAAATCATTTTTGAAAAGGACTTTTGCACTCGGGAACGTGAAAAATTGACATCATCACTTAGAGGAAACCATTTAATTTGTCTGTAGACTTTTCTATTCCCATCGTTATGCCTGCAGACTATAGCTGGGTGAATTATTTGCAGAGAGCAATTTATTAGAAGGATTTATTCTTTTTTCCATTTGCAAATTATCCACTTAACAGCACTGGATTTTTACATATTTGTTCAAGACTTTAACTTATTCAATTAAAATATGTTCCAGCCGATAGGTTGCTCCAAGACTGTTGACAGCAATATTGAGAGTATTTGCAGCTCAGAATTGCTATTTCTGCTGTGAAATTGCTCAGCATAAATCATATATCATTTATGCCACTAAACAACTTTCAAGTTGGTTACGCAACTATTTCTAATTCAGACATATTTTCACAAACTGTAATATTCACCTATGTAGGTACGCCATGTCTTTGATACTGATATGGCCCCTTTACCATGGTATTTATTTATTAATTGGTATTACAGTAGCACTTAAGATTCCCAGTCACGGAACAGGCCCTCGTTGTGGTAGGTGCTATACAATATAGACCAAAAAATCAGTCCCAGCCCCAAAGAGATTACAATCTAAGTAACAGACAAGAGACCAATGTATACAGACAGATGAGGGAACACAAGGAAACAATGAGACAATATTGGTCAGTGTGCTCAGCAGCACCCTTGGCACACCAATGGCCTAACAGTGGTCAAGTTTTTTGTAGGCTTCACGCCGAAGGAGAGTTTTAAGGAGGGCAATGAAGTGACTTCACAAATGTTTACCTGGAGCTCCTCCAATGTGCGAGGGGCAGCATGAGACAAAGCACGAAGGTGCTTGTTTGAAAATTTAACAAGTGGGCAATGAGCAACATCTCAAATGTACATGAGAGATGATGGGCCATGAAAATGAAGACAAGTAATTCATGTTTGATCTCCTACTCTTTAATACATTTACAACCCTCCTGAAATGCAGGGCAGTGCTATTTTCCCCCATTTTACAGACGGGGAAGTGAGACACAGGAAGGCTGGCCCAAGATCCCGCATGAATCTGTGGAAGATCAAAGCATTGAAGTCAGGTCTCCCAAGTCACAGGACCGACCTTCCTCTGCTTGCTATTGCTGGAGGCTGTAAGGCCCTCTCTGCATCATGTCAGCCCTACGTAGGAAGTGTCTGGGAATGAGGATGCTACTGAGGCAAGCGGCGCCAAGGAAAGAGGATGCTCTGGAGAAGATCTTGGATTCTGACTCTGAAGAGCCCGAGTCGATTCCCAGATGTGCCAGAGACATACCGTGTGACCTTAAACGAGTTACTTCATCTCTCAGTTGCCCATCAGTAATGTGAGTATCAAGGTATTTTCCTCATGAGGGGTGTCGCAAGGATAAATTTTTTATTGTTACTGAGGTGCTGAGATACCAGAGTAGTGAAAGGCCTGCAATTATTGAAATAGACATGTCCATAAGGATCTTGTGGCTGCTGAAAAGGGTGGGTGGATTTCTCATCTCTGCAGAGCCCCCTTTCTTGGTCTCTGTGTGGATGGGGTGGATTTCAGCTACAAACACGAGTGTGACTTAGAACTGGTAAGAAAAATTTTGACCAAAAAAAATTAGGAAACATTTTTAGCTGATTCTTTTTTTTTACTGGCTCTTGTACAGATGCACGTTGTTGTACATACTTGGCACATTTTTCTCATTCAAATTACATTTTGGGGCAGGGTGGGGAAAGGAGTTCCTTGCATGATTCTCCCCAAAAAGTGAATAGCATTGAAGCAAATTTACAGTTATGATCCAAGCTAATTTTCTCCAGGACATCAGGGTTAATACTCTTAATCTCATGACAGGCACCATGGATCATACATCTTTATGTTTCATCCAAAATACACACAGCATCCTCTACTGAGCATTGGTTCAGTACAGGTTCCTGGAGACGAGTGCCACGTACTGATTCACCAACCACATTTCCTCCAGCACCTGAATTTTACTGGAGGATTGTGTCTCCAGTCCAGGCCTAACCCTCCTTAGTATATTCATTCAGGCAAGATCATCAAAGGCCAGATTGTGAACTTATTATAAGTGGGAAGCAGCTAATGACATTGTAGCATCTGTTGCAACCTGCATGGAACATGGAAGGAAAAGGACAGGTTGCAAGAAGGAAGAGTTTGGAGGAGGCACTGGGAAGTTACTTTGTGTGTACATGGCTGGAACATTAGCTGCAATTGCAGCATTTCTGCAAATAGTTCTCTCAATAAAGAGCCCAGTTTAGTACTACACGCATAAAGACCTCTCATATTCTTACCAAGTGACTATGTGAAACAGTAATTGCTCACCAGAGCAAGGCATTCACAGTCTGGGCCTTCATAAAGAATTTGTCTGCAGACAACTGTAAGCGAATGGATCATTTGCTGATAGTGATAGACTCAAGGAATTGAATCTATTTAGCTTAACAAAGAGAAGGTTAAGGAGTGGTTTGATTATAGTCTATAAGTATCTACCAGGGGAACAAATATTTAATAATAGGCTTGGTAGTCTAGTAGAGAAAGATATACAAAGATCCTATGACTGTAAGTTGAAGCTAGAGAAATTCAGACTGGAAACAAGGTATACGTTTGTAACTGAATAATTAACCATTGGAACAATTAACAAGGATCATGCTGGATTCTCCATCAGTGACAATATTAAAATGAAGACTAGATTTTTTAAAAAACAGATCTGCTGTAGGAATTATTGTGGAGAAGTTCTGTGGCCTGTGTTATACAGGCCAGCCTAGCTGTCACAGTGGTCCATTCTGGTCTTGGAATCCATGACTCTGTTGTCTTCCTTTGCTTTGTTAATTGAGCTATCTGGGATTAAGGTTCTGAATTCCACGGAGACATTTGAACTGTGACAGGAAAAGACACCTATAAAGTAAAGAGATTCATTATTGTACCCACACAGGTCTGAATCTGCATTTCACACAGGAAGTTAAACGGCATTTTACAACTGACAAGATAACGTTTTTAGCTAAAGAAGATCTCAGGAGCCCCACCAAATTTTGATTTTAAAGGGATATTTTTATTTTTATTTGTCTCCTGAGGCAACCTAATTTCAGCAGAGCTTTTAAGGACAAAGCGAAGGACTTTAAAAAGCATCTTCAAGCCCACAACAGCAATACCTACCACTACCTAAATCTTAAGTATTTAATGGCTCTGAAAAAATATATTGCCTTGTTAATGCTTGCAGAGAAGCAGACAGTTTTATGGGGACAGAGCAGTAATGCCCCTTTAGCCATCTGGCCTGCAAGAACACAATAGGGTGTTTCATAACAGCCTTTTACATGTTTGAAAGAGATGTCTGCAATAAAAAGAACAAACAAGCCCATTTACAGGGGGTTGCAATTGGATAGTGAGCCAGGCTGGGAGGCATAAGAGGCTTTATGCATATCTCTATGGCACAATCACAAACTCTATTGTTTTCAAAGTCAAACTGTGTTATGGGAGAGGAGCTGTTATTCCGATCAAAGAACCAAGGAAGATTGGGAAGAACTCTGAGATTTTTGCTTCCGGCTACTGATGAAATGGGAATTGCTGAAAGGTTTCCACAATACATAAAATAAAATAAAACAAAACCAACATAAATATTCTCAGGGCAGCGTGTACAACAGAAATAACAATCACTTTCAGGATCCAAGCCCAATGAAGTGAATCAAGACTCATTTATTTCAGTGGATTTTGGACTAAGCCCTCAGTCCCATCAATAAAATTAGCAAACATCCAAAAAGTTCATGGTTGGGATGATGCACAGGCCCAAAAAGAAACAGAGCCTTCAGGATCAGGTTGGAGAAACACAGCCAAATTTTGATGTTTATCTGAAAACTTGGGCCTTTAAACTAGAAAAGTTAGTAGAAAATCTCAGGAGAACAGATTTTCTGACAAGGTTCCTATTATTTCATGTTTCTGGAATATGTATCATAATACCTACCTCATGGGTGTTGTGTCCTAACTATTTAGGCTCTCCTTCAGTGGGGTTGCTCACATGCTTAAAGTTACACATGAGCGTAAGTGCTTGGCTGGATCTAGGGCCATAGTGGTGGGGGAACTGTTGATATCTTGGAATGAAAGTTGTTGACGCCCTCTTGCTCAGGGTCTGAGTAGAGGTGGTGACAGGGTGTGAGAACAAACTGACAGAGGATACTAAAAAAGTAGCGGATGGATAAATCCTAGAGGAGAGAGGAAAAAAAGGCACAATAAAGCCAAAAAGGTAGGGAGGGTAGTTGTCTGTGGCTGCAGAGAAAGACCTCAGATAATCTAGGGATCCTTATGTGATCCATCACGGCTAGATAGTCCATGGGGCCACGGCATGAACTCTCAGGAGAAATTAGAGATCAAGATAACTCCAGATTATTATTAGTTTATATGGCAGTAGCATCCACAATGTGCTAGCAAGGCACTTGCCCAAAGTAAAGATTACAAGCCAACAGCCATGGAGTGAACTGCTATAATCATGACTTGACATGAAGTCTAGTCCCTGTTCAACTAAAAAACAAACTACATTTGATAAAATGGGACTATCCAGACATGAAGATGGCTTTGCCCAAAACCATTTTGGCTAACTCTAATAGACTCAGACTGTAAGATCAGAAGGGACTACTATGATCATCTAGTCTGATCTCCTGTACAATGCAGGCCACAGAACCTCACTCACCCAATTCTGTAATAGACCCCAACCTATGACCTAGTTATTGAAGTTCTCAAATCATCATTTAAAGATTTCAAGGTGCAGCAAAGCTGTCAGAGAATCCACCAGCAAGTGACCTGTGCTGCAGAGGAAGGCGAAAACCTCGCAGGGCCTCTGCCAATCTGTCCTGGGGGAAAATTCCTTCCCAACCCCAAATATGGCGATCAGTTAAACCCTGAGCATGTGAGCAAGATTCGCCAGCCAAACATCCGGAAAGAATTCTCTGTAGTAACTCAGAACCCACCTCATCTAACATCCCATCACAGGCCATTGGGCATATTTACCACTAGTGATCAAAGATCAGTCAATTGCCAAATTAGGCTGGCCCATCATTCCATCCCTTCCATAAATTTAGCAAGCTCGGTCTTGAAGCCAGCTGGGTTTTTTGCCCCCATTGCTCCCCTTGGAAGGCTGTTCCAGATCTTCAGTCCTCTGATGGTTAGAAGTAAGGTAAGAAGATGGTAAGAAATGTGCAGTCCCATTGAGTGAGGCAAAAATATTCATCTCATCAGAAATCAAAAACCTATAAATCACACCTGTTTTATGAAATGGTAAACTGAGACACGGACTGATGCCCAAGTGACCTGATGTCAGCGCTAGGAACAGAATCTAAAGGTCCGGATTCTTGTCCCTAAACCACTAGATAACATTCAGCAAGCACGAACACTTCCCCAGCTCTCCGCAGCAAAGCTCGCCTGCAAACACCTGGTACATTTCTTCAGCAAATACCAGAGTGAGAATGGGGTTTGGGAGGGCTGTGCATGTGTATCATAAATACATCTGCATACAGCTGAAAACAAGAGACTCTACCAGAGGAGGGGATCATTCATATAACATTTCAGAGCTTTGCTCCATCTCCCTTTATTTATATGCAGTCAGTGTGTGTGTGTGTTGGGTAAGGGGAATAAAGCAGTCCCCGCTCTACAGGCAACCAAGTTTCTGAAACCTTTTCAAAGACAAACTGACAGGACTGCCAAATGGCCATGACAGGTGACTCCAGGGGCCAAATACCTGGTAGACATTTGACATCAAAGCCATCAAATTCTTTAAGAAAAGTTTGTAGAGAGACCCAGTTCTAGGAGCTGGTCGGGGCCGAGTGTGCATTTCACAGTAAACTGGACTCATCACTGAAAAAAACCACAAGATAAGCTACAGCAGTGAACCACTAGCAAGAGCTTCCTTGCTTTAGAGTAGAAATAGCTGACCTCCACCCATGACAAATGGGGCATTATAACATATACAGAACCGTTCAGCTCAGGTAATTACCTTGATTGAGACAAGCGCCCTGAAAGCAGAATTCCCATGGAGCTAGACCAAACCACTGAAACACCTAGACCTTTATGGAATTGGGCAGGGAGTGCAAGTGAAAATATGCCTGGAATACATTCCAGGGGCTCGCTGCATAATAAGATGCTTGCTGGAGTCTGCTGGTCACAACAGTGATTACTTTAGTGATGATTCACAGAGCTTGGAAGTATGTTGTAAATACCAAGAGTCGTTGCTATGGTAAAAAAAAATTGTGATTTGCTCCATAAATAGCACAGTAAATAAACAGCATCACAGCTAGTGCCTAATGCATCAGGCCTGCTTACTCAGCTGTGGTTCCACAGGGAACATGTTACACTCTGTGCTCTGTATGCCGCACCTGCTTCCAATTCTTCTCCAGGTGAAATCTGAACGTGCTGGCTCTGAGCCATTTGAATCCTGGCTTCTTTAGAGACCTTGGGCTTGACGTAGAACTCAATTACACCGGTGGAAATCCAGACGTACTCAAATGAAGTCAGAGGGCTAAGTGAGAGGAGGAGCAGCCCTCCCTCTATCTCCACTTGTGACAGTGTGAGATCAGATAAGTGACACACCTAAAATCTACTCAGTGTAAACAGAAAATGAGGCTGCTGTCAGGGCATTCTTAAAGGGCTCCTCACCCTGGCACTCTTGCTCACACCAGGTCAGAACAACCCCAGATTGGCTGTCCCGCAGGACACATTGAGATACTTTCTGTATCTTCCTGGAAGTTTCCCAGGGAAGGCAGATGTCTGCAGGTCCTTTACTTGTGATGGGTGTGGAGGATTTTGATTGTCCACTTGGAAATATGGCTGTATTTTTTTTCATGCTGTTTCACTGTGCATTCACAGGCTTCGGTGACTGGATGCACTTAATAAACCAAAGGAAACTAAATAAATATACAGCCCTTATAAAATAAAGAGGCGGCAAGACGCAGTGTTTAAGACACCAGATTGGGACACAGGGAACATGAGTCCTATCCCTGCTGGGTACTGCTTTGAGCAGGGGGTTGGACTAGATGACCTCCTGAGGTCCCTTCCATCCCTAATTTTCTATGATACCGTGATACAACAATTTTATGAGCACTATGTGACTGGAGCAGTGAAAGGAAGTTATTGTATATGGGTCTTTAGAATTTCCTGTATGACTTTATTGATCTAATACTGGGGATAGTGGAATATTTATTACATATCTATAATGCTTTAACTCAATGGGGACTGGGAAGGAAAGCAACTCAATGGCTCCCCAGATAAGACCATCCCAGCAAACATTAGGGCCAGTTACAGCACAGTGGGTTACCTCCATGATCCAGGCTGAGGTGACACAGTTGTTTTGCCAAGTTAGGCACCAGGCGATCAAAAGAACATAGAGTTAAAAAGCACTTTCTCAGAGGAGGTAGGGTTGCCATCTTTCTAATGGCTTGTAACTGGACCCCCACATCTCCACCTTCTGCTCCTCTTCTTCCCCCAAGGCTCTGCCCCCTTCTCTGCCCTTTCTCTTGTCCCATCTCTTCCCCCCTCTGATAAAAGAAACAGGACCTGAGAGCTTGTCACATCACACCCAGACACACATTCTGAAACCCAGACTGGCTGGATGAAAACCAAACCGGTGGCAGCCCTAGGGAGAAGATGGGTCATGTGTCAGAATCAGTCAAGGGAGCCAGGCTGATAGACAGACAGACAGAGACACTGTGGAGTGAGTCTCAAGAAATGGGGCCCTCGCAGATCCAGGGAATGGGAAGCCACAGGGAACAGCTGTGGGGCCACGTCTACCATCTGTTAGATAGCTCTTCCTTAACTGTTCTCTCTTAAGTGCTTTTGTTCTAAATAAAAAAGATACTTTGCTGCTAGGAGACTGTTGGGTTCCTGATTGCCACGGTCGTTCCCCAGGAGGAGACAGAACTGGAGGGTGTGAGTTTGTACCAGGGCCCTTCCAGCAGGGCCTGGTCGGAGAGTGGGAGAATCCGAAGTCCCACCAGCACCACCAACCAGCCAGTGGTTTAAACTCTCCAGTGTCCCACTGTGTAATGAGATGCAGGAGTGTCTACAGCTTGGAACTGTGTGCACACATCGCCAGGGACACTCCCCGCCCTGAGGTGTTTACAAACGAACTAGACAAGACAGAGAAAAGTCGGGCAAAGGGAAGTGTGAGCATCCACAGGTGGAGAATTGACGCAGGGAGTACGTGACTTGCCCACAATGACTGTAGCAGTTGGGGGATTTCTGGGAGCCAGCTCCCGTGCCTTAATCCCAAGACACAACCTCCTCTGCCCATAACTTCGTTCATTCACCCTAGCGAGGTGCTTTGAGATTGTTGGATTTAAAAAACCCCAACAAACAAGGGTGAGGCAGCTGCCTAAAGATAATACAAAGAGACTCTGCAGGGATCTCCCAGACTTCTGTCGATTGCAATGCTGGACCAACAGCAGTCTGGGCTGTGACTGCAGAATAGAGAGAGCTCATCAAAGTCCTTTCCTGGGGTTTTTACTGAGTGGACCATGAATGTGCCAGGGTAGAAAACAGTGGCGTAGGGTGGGTCTCCGGTGGCCAAGGGCCATTCTTACAGTGGCATTACCGTCTTCCTTCCATAGGCAGTGCCCCATGGAGGGGAGGGCGTCTGCAGCCTGTGTCCCACATTGGCGGCACCGCCCCATGGTAGGGGGAGGTCTGAGGGCCTGTGTCCCACCTCTTCCCCACTCCCACTCCATTGGTGGCAGCAGCAGCACCCCACAAGGGGTCATCTGTGGATCCATTTCCCTCTCTCCCCCCACTGTGGGGATGGTGGAGGCTGGCCGGTGGCAGGGGGAGGCCATGATGGGCTTGAAGGGTCCCCGCAACTCCCTCCTTGAGCCCAGTGCAGGGGCAGAGGGGCCGGGACGACGCCCTAGCACCTGCCTGCGACGGGGGAGGCTCCTCCGAGGAGGGCCTGGCCAGCATCCCTCCCCAGGCTGGTGCCCTAGGGGCATGGCCCCTCCCCCAGTACGCCACTGTAGAAAAAAATCAGTTGCCCGCTGCAACATTTGTATTTCATTCTTACAAATATCTGACAGTCAAATGTCAGCACCCGCACATCCCCTAAACTGGAAATGGACTAAAGAAAAGGAAAAAGAACCAGCCCCTGCTTTTGCTTTGAATGCAAAAATGTTTGCTCAGCTCCCAGGGAAGCACCAGCTGGACTCTAAAACACTAGTCTGAGAATATAAATAGACCAGAAGTGAGCCAGAAATGGCAATGCTCTTGTGCTGGAGGCCGCACTGTGGGAAAAGTCTCTTAAAGTTGATGCCAGCCATCATAGAATAGAAATGGCAGCAGCTTATCAGGCTCATCAGACCCCATGGCAGCTGAGCCAACGCTGCAGGTACATCTAAAAGCATGGCTCATGGTAAGTCTGCTGCAGCGGGGCCTCCCGCCCAGACTGGCATCCTTTTATCTGTCCGACTGGTAATTGAGATAGACGAGAAGGTACAAAAGGCCAGTCTCCACGGTAAATCGGTCTCTGTGCCGATCGGAGTCTTATAGCAGCATGCAGACTACAAATAAAACAAACGGGGATGCATCCACCACCGTGCAGGTGAATCTAGTTATGCACAAAACAGCTGGAGAGTTCAGAGACTCCACAGGATGTTAGACAGCACCAGCTGCTTGCAAATGTGATGTCTGGTTCTTTCCCAATACAGGGCCACAGGAGGACACGTTACTGCAGGCAGGCAGGCGGGTTCGTACATTTGAGAAGGAAGGAAGAACGGTTTTGTTGTTAGGGACCCACATGGGTTTGATTCCTAGCTCTTCCGCAGACTCTGTACGACCTCTGTCTAAGTCATTTCATTTCTCACTCCCTCTGGAAAAGGGGGATAATGGTATTTCTTTGCCTTACCTGAGTGTTCTAGAAACACATTCATTTGTAAGTGAAGCGTTCTCATGCCACAGCGATGGGGGTGGGGGAGCTGTAAGAATCTAAATAGCGAGCCAGGGTTGTTCTGAGATTCCTCAAAAAAAATAATGGCCCAGACAAGTGAGGGGAAGAAATGTCTGCTACAGATCAAAATCGCATGGTTTCCCCCCCCCCCAGATCTTTAATGCATGAGGCCAGCATTGTTGCAAGGGGCCCACAGTAAAGTCTCCCCATTTTCAATACATGTGCAGAAGGAAAATCCAAACGGATCTGTGCAAATAGCTATGGCAGGTGCAAATCTACTTGTTGGACATATGCTCTGTGTGTGTTTACTGTCCATCTACCCCTTGTGCCTCATTAATGCAGCATCTAAATGTCTCACAATCTTTAATGTATTTACCCTCACAAATATTTGCTCAACTCCAAATTGCAAGGACAAGCATGCAAATATGCTTTAAAAGAATCAGTCACAATCGCTATCAGGGTATTTTACCTGCACAAAAAAAGTTTAAAAACAAAAAGGCCAGCTGTATAAAGGGTTGTGATATCAAAGAGTGCTATTAAAAGGGTGTTGACTACTTAAATAGTCATGCCTGAGCACATTCATGCCTAGCATTAGACATTTACACATGAGAGCTCTGAAGTGGCCACAAGTGAACAAAGATGTTGGTCTTACTTATGTCTTGTTTCACTTGACTGTTTAAATGGCTCATCCTCTTCTAACGTGATCCAATGTCATTTGATTTCCCTTTCTTTATTTAGAAAAGGGACTAGAATTAAGTAATGAATTACAGATTAATTGCATTTTTGAAGAGAAAGTATATAAAAACTCCAAAGAGCACTGTACGGGTAAAAATCAGGCATCTGAGAATGCATGTCGATTTATTTGCTTCTAAAAAAAACAGAACAGGAGTACATTTTGCTAGCATCAGGAAAAGAAACTTCATTTAACTAGACATATTTAAAAATGTAGTTAGTTTGTATGTAGTTAATAGCTATTAGCTATTATCTTTGAAAGCTCATGGCAATTGTGGGAGGTCCCTGATGACTAGAAAAAGGCAAATTTAGTGCCCATCTTCAAGAAAGAAAAGAAAGAGGACCCCAGGAACTTCAGACCAGTCAGTCTCACCTCAAACCCTGGAAAAATCATGAAGCAGCTCCTCAAGGAATCCATTTTAAAGGCACTTGAAGGTGATCAGGAGCAGTCAACATGGGTTCATCAAGGGCAAGTCATGCCTGACCAACCTGATTGCTTTCTAGGAAGCGGTGACTGGTTCTGTGGAAAGTGATGGACATGATATACCTTGACTTTAGCAAAGCTTTTGATATAGTCTCCCACAGTATTCTTATCAGCAAGTTAAAGAAATATGGGTTGGATGAATGGACTATAAAATGGATAGAGAACTGGCTAGAGCAAAGGGCTCAACAGCTGGTCACAAGCAGAGTGCCCCAGGGGTCGGTCCTGGGGCCGGTTTTGTTCAACATCTTTATTAATGATCTGGAAGAGGGGGTAGATTGCACCCTCAGCAAGTTTGCAGATGACACTAAGCTAGGGAAAGTGGTAGATACCCTGGAAGGGAGGGATAGGATACAGAAGGACCTAAACAAAGAGGAGGATTGGGCCAAAAGAAATCTGATGAGGTTCAACAAGGACAAGTGCAGAGTCCTGCACTTAGGACGGAAGAATCCTATGCACGGCTACAGACTGGGGACCGACGGGCTAGGCAGCAGTTCTGCAGAAAAGAATCTGGGAATTACAGTGGATAAGAAGCTGGATGAGTCAGCAGCATGTCCTGGTTGCCAAGAAGGCTAATAGCATATTGGGCTGCATTAGTAGGAGCATTGCCAGCAGATCACGGGAAGTGATTATTCCCCTCTATTCGGCATTGGTGAGGCCGCATTTGGAGTATTGTGTCCAGTTTTGGGCCCCCACTACAAAAAGGATGTGGACAAGTTGGAGAGTGTCCAGTGGAGGGCAACAAAAATGATTAGGGGGCTGGAGCACAAGACTTATGAGGAGAGCCCGAGGGAACTAGACCTGTTTAGGCTGCAGAAGAGAAAAATGATGGGGGGGATTTGATAGCGGCCTTTAACTACCTGAAAGGGGGTTCCAGGGAGGATGGAGCTTGGCTATTTTCAGTGGTAGTAGATGACAGAACAAGGAGCAGCAGTCTCAAGTTGCAGTGGGGGAGGTCTAGGTTGGTCATTAGGAAAAAGTTTTTCACTAGGAGGGTGGTGAAGCCCTGGAATGGGTTACCTAGGGAGGTGGTGGAATCTTCATCTTCAGAGATTTTTAAGCTGTGGCTTGGCGAAGCCCAGGCTGGGTTGATTTAGCCGAGGTTAGTCTTGCTTTGAACAGGGAGTTGGACTAGATACCTCCTGAGGTCCCTTCCAACCCTAATATTCTGTTAGTTCATTCACAAACTGACTCTTGGGGAAATCACATTTACAACTGTGTCACACACCGCACCCCTTCTAATTCATATAACCCTTCTTTCTGCCATATTTTCCCAGGAGCAGTAGGTGTGACTCTGCGCTGCTCAGCTTGCGACAGGAATCTCCAACATTAGTGGCCCTGTGCATGCGCCCTACAATGGAACTCTGTTTCAGTTACTAAGGCAACTGGTTTTGTATGGCAAGGAGCAACCATTTTGTCAGTCTTTTCCCTCACTCGGGCTGCTGAAGTGGCCTAGTAGTCTGGAACATCTCACAAGAGATGATTTGATACTCAATAATAATAAGAATAATATCTTGCTGTTTTCCACAAGTGTCTAAGAAATTCACATCAGCTTCTGGGAATTAAGAAAACTTCCCCCCATAAAGCTATGAGTAATCCGTGCTGCCCTCATGTATGGAGGGAATTTCCTATGCCAATAAAAATAGCCCTGGAGTAATCATGTTATCCCCTACTAAACATTGGCCATGAGACTAGAAATGGTGTCTCTCTGTGTCAAGAGACTCAGTATTGCAAATTCCAGGAATTTGAAAACCAGGAGTCAGCCTCACCCTCAGAAAAATCATAACATTGGTTTAAAATCATGATTTAAAGAAACTGGGCCCTTTTCCTTCTCATGTGTGACCTTTTAGGATTCAGATTTTCTTTCCTTCTGTGTGAAACTCTCAGCTCTCTTTTTTAAACAATCACCTGATTCCAGGAGCTGGGGTTTTAAGGAAAAAACCCCAAATATTGGGATAGTTGGTAACACTAGGAACCAGCCGCTTTGAGTCTAGACAGGCCCAACCTGCTGTTATCTGGAGACAGTTATGAAGCCACTGATTTTACAGGTTGAGTAGAAGACCCTATACTTTTCTCTGCAATGCTTTCCTGAATGGTGTTTGAGATGACACGCTAGTCCTCACTATACTGTTGCACTAGGACCACATGTTGTACATAGGGATCATCTCTCAGCTTGGAGAGAGCTTTGTGAGGTTGTCGTCCATGGTAAAGTTCAGGTACAAACGGGAAAAATACTGGGCCATGGTATGGACAGAGGTACAAGGTGCACTTGAGATACTTGCTTATTGGCTTATCATCCTGACCATTAAGTTGAGCTATTTCCTATGGCTATGTGCAAAACAGATTTAATGCTATTCTCCTCCTAAAACTAAATTATTCTAGCCAATAGTCTGAAAGACTGGCATTCGTGTGTTAATTATGTAGGATCAAGTGCAAGCCTGAACCCCCAAGGAACCTCTGGGCTAATTTTAAGGAGTCCCCTGACTGTAGATTTCTACAGCTTGCTGTTGCCAACATGAAAAATATTGAACTTAGTGTCCCCACAGCCCATTTAAAACAAAAAACGAGTGGTATTCTCCCAAGCTCCACCTACAAACCAAGCTCCACCCACATAAACCTCCAAAATGAGACAGCATAGTATAACTCATGGTAGACAGTAGTAGGTGTTCCAAATATTAATCATAAGTGATCTGCTGGGCTTCATTTCAGGTTTGGGGAGAACATGTGCTCTGCTGGAGTCTTTGGGCTTCCCCAACCACCATAGAGCCCTTCAACTCAGAACGGCAATGCTTCTCCCATTGGAGGCCCAGGCTAGATCATGGGCTCACCAGTGGATCAGATGCAAGAGAAAAGCTTTCAGTTGGGCTTTCAAAATAAGTTGGCTCTATTTGAAGATTCAGTAGACTCTTTGCCAGTGTATCCCCTCCCAGAAATTTCCACCTTGTCCATGCTACTTAGTACGCCAAACCTCTAAAACACTCAGACAACTTCAGTTGCTGTCTGCCACAAGGGCTCAGCTGCATTTGTTCGTACCTAGATCTACATGCTTGCAAATGTCATTCATAGGGCTTGGTTTGTTCACCAAAATGGGAGGAGATGGAGAGAGTGAATGAGGGACTTTTATTTACCCCTTCACATAAACACACAAACCAAGGGTCACCCAATACAATTAATAGGCAGCTGGTTTAAAACAAACATAAGGAAGTATCTCTTCATGCAACAAAGCAGTCGACCTGTGGAAGTCATTGTATAAACCTGGGTTAAAAGAATTAGATAAATTCATGGAGGATAGGTCCATTCCTAAGAGATGTTCCAAGAATACAGCGACCCCTCATAAGGTAAGGAC
>ML675632.1:11916636-11956878 GCA_007922155.1 Mesoclemmys tuberculata | reverse complement strand
CAAGTTGGGATGACTATAAAAGGGGATTCTTTTCTGAATCTGCAAGACCCAGACAGATCCTAGAGGTCTCCCTGGTGCTGTAGTTCCCATACTAAGGAAACATTATCTGTGCTACCCATTGACAGCGCATGGGACCTACCTACATTCTGGATTTCAGTCATGGACTGGACTGCTGATTATACTACAACAGACAGGTTATAATTGAGTAAAATGGAGTGTAAATACTTTTCTTCAGGCTTCCAGGGAAGCCAGAGGCAGGAACGCGGATTCTCCTTTCTGAACTCTAGACAAGCATCCCCCTCTACAGAACTACAAAAGCTCCCAATTAAGTCTCAAACATCCCCTACAGACTGCAAGCCAATTACTGCACTACTTACAATCCCTGTGTACAGTGCAAACGTTTCCAGCAAGCATCGTTTCAACCTCTCGAGATAGAAGTGTTGATCGTTTATCTTCAATTTAAAGCAATAGAAAAAAAACCTTCCCTATGCCACCTTTTTACTAATGGCAGATTATTGCCAAACATCTTGTTCCTTTTTAACTTGATTTGCAGCTTAGTTAGTGGGAATTCAAACCAGAGCCATTTTTTAATATTTCCAACAGTGGTTCACGTTGCTTCTTTTGTTTGTGAATGGGTTTAATCCTGAGAGGTGCTGGGAAGGACTCACTGAAGCTAAAAGGAGTTGTGAATTCTCTTTCCTCTCAGGATTTGGTTGCATGAGTTTATGAGGCAAAGTGACACGTTTTAATTTCAAGTCTGGTTTCTCTTTAGTAAATGAAATACATTAATCTAGTCCTTCTCATGCAGTCACCTTTCTGATTTCCATTCACAGTTTTTCTGGCTTTCAGCTGATCTTTATGTAGCATTGGTAACAGCCACCATATTTCTGCTCAACATGAAATAGATGAGAGCTGCCCAGAAATCTTCCAGACTTTGTCCTTGCACATGCAGGCAGGGTCCCTAGTGTTTTCCAGCAAGAGCCGAGTGCATAGATCTGAGAGCAGAAATTAACCCTTTAAACACAAATAGACAGGGACATGGGAGAATACCCACCTATTCTTGTTAATTATTTGCATCACAGAAGCTCCGAGGGTCCTATCTGAGGGCAGAGCACCACAATGCTAGTACAAACACAAAGCACTTGGATGCAGAGAGGAAGGAAAGGAGGCTGACTATCTGAAGCTCTGGATTCCCCCTGTCCTGTATTATTATTATTATCTGTACTGAAGGAATGCTATGTCATTAGCACCAACACTCCAGTGTTGAGGCTTTGTACAAACACAGAGCAAGAAGACAGTCCCTGTCTGAAAGACCTTACAAAGGAAGTTAGTACCTGGACAGACCCATGTTACAGGGCCTCAACAGAATTTACCTGCAGGGCAGAAGTCCCTGCATACATCTACACTGCAGTCATGGGCTGACATTGCAGCTCAGGTACACCCACCTGAACTAGCTTTATTCTGGCTAGTGGGATACATCGCAGTGAAGCCATAGCAGTGTGGGCTAGCAACTGGGTAAGAGGCACATGCTGCCATGGCTTCGTTGCTCCAGTACTCATACTAGCTAGATTAAAACTACAGATTACATCTACAGAGGCTGCAATCCACACACCACAATTGCAGTATCAACATACCCCCTTATTTTCTGGTCGCTACAGACGTACTATCCTCAGCTAGCGCTTGTTGTAAAGTGGGAAAGATGTTAGACAACACAGGCTGATATGTTCCTAATTCACCTATGGACATTTTAGAGTCGTTATCCAAAATGCAACAGTTATTGCCTATCTATATAGAGACACAAGGTGGGTGAGGTAATACCTTTGACTGGACCAACTTCTGTTGGAGGTGGTGGGGAATGGGAGGGGAGAATAAAAAAAGAGAAGCTTTCAAGCATACACAGAGCTCTTCTTCAGGTCTCTTATAGCTCTTGAAAGCGTGTCTCTTTCCCCTACAGAATTCAGTCAAATAAAATATATCACTCATCTACCTTGTCTCTCTAATATCCTAGGACCAACATGGCAACAGTAACAGTGCAAACAACTCTGTACACCGAGAAAAGTATAGAATCATAGAATACTGGAGTTGGAAGGGACCTCAGGAGGTATCTAGTCCAACCCCCTGCTCAAAGCAGGACTAACCTCAGCTAAATCATCCCAGCCAGGGCTTTGTCAAGCCGTCCACCTCTAACAATGGAGATTCCACCACCACCCTAGGTAACCCATTCCAGTGCTTCACCACCCTCCTAGTGAAAAACATTTTCCTAATGTCCAACCTAGACCGCCCCCACTGCAACTTGAGACCGTTGCTCCTTGTTCTGTCATCTGCCAGCACTGAGAACAGCCTAGCTCCATCCTCCCTGGAATCCCCTTTCAGGTAGTTAAAGGCTGCTATCAAATCCCCCCTCATTCTTCTCTTCTGCAGACTAAACAGGCCTAATTCTTTCAGCCTCTCCTCATAAGTCTTGTGCTCCAGCCCCCTTATCATTTTTGTTTGCATAGTTTTTGCCACTGAATCTACATAACACAGAAATTTATGTTATTTGATTTCCATGTGTTGTTATACGGATAACTACTTTCTGACAACTACTCTACCAACGAGATCAGCAGCATCTGGAGAAGCAGCATTCTAAACTACCCTTAGGCCAATTAGATATTCATGAAATTGGTGCTGCTCTGTGTTAGAATCCCTCAAATAATGGGAACTCAATTTGCAGTGTGAGAGAGTGCGAAGAGATTAGTCCAATCTTGCATCACTTAGTGCCAGAAAAGATGTGAGGGAGCTGAGTGTTGGCAGATAATTTGTCTGTGCTTGGAAACCAGAATGTGTAATATCTCCTACTGCAACATGTAAGGAGGTGGGCAAGGGACAGGAGAGTAAAGCCCAGCTAGAAGTGTGATGAAATAGCCCATCCAAAGCAATGTGTGTGCTTATAGAATACTGGCAGTGCATTCCTTATGGCAATGGCTGATGCTTTATGGTTTGCAATTGCGCTCTGATTCGTAGGAAGGGAGAATTTCATTTGATTCCATCAGGAATTTCTCAAGTGCCTGAAACTTGCAGGAACAACAACTGACATGCAGTGCATGAGGAAATTTCTCCTTGGCACTGAAATTGTATTTCTTATCTTTTCTAATATTGGAATCCATATATAGTTATTATTAAAGACCAGTTCCTGACACTCTTAATGTTGAATAAAACCTTGCTTCACAAGTATGGGCCCATTAAAATCAGTTACAGTGCACCCACTAAAATCAGTGTGACCACGGGTGAACTAACATGCTAAAGTAATTAACCATGGAGACAGGAACAAATTCTCAACAATATCCCCCAACGATGATTGCAAAATTGCACAGGAATCTCTTTCCCCATGCAAACTGCACCTTTCTACACTTGAAAGCCCTTTATTTATGCATAAAAGTTAGATACACGGCTACCAAATTTGCTCAAACACTTTTTTAAAAACAATACATATTTAACCCTGGAACTTGTTGTCACATGATATTGTCAAGGCCAAGAGCTTAGCAGATTTTTTTCAAATGACTAGACGAGTATATGAATAATAAAATAAACATACCTAGTTACGCAATCTAGAATAAAAATGCCTAATATTAATCCCAATGCACTAGTACAAAGTTTGTCCATTATCGAGGTTCTATGCCTTCCTCCGCAGTACCTAGCCACTGTTACAGATATACAACCAGAGAAGATGGCCTATTGGTCTGATTAAGTGGGACAATTTTGACATCCCTAGGAAAAATCATGAAAGGGCAACTTGTGCGCATATAATTTTTGCACACAATTTTAGAGGCAACCCATGAAAATGTGGGCCCTTAAAGACGTCTTGCCATCAGTTTGCATGAAGCACATTGTACTTCTCTCTCTCCTTCTTCAAGAGCAGTCACTTCATAGCAGGCAATTTCAGGGAGAGAGAGAAGAGGAGAAGAGAAAGGTAAGAAGTGCATTTGCAAATGTGTCTTTCCCCTAGCATGCTTGGACAAGCTGTCAGTGGAGATCTGATAAAGGCATCCAGTTAAAATACTCCACCACAGCACCAAGCAGAAGACAACTGACATATGGCTGATTTGTGCATGGATAACCTCAAGCAGCAGTTTTTTTAATCTCCCTGGTGAGCTTTTAGATAGCCCAGATGATTTGGAAGTCAATCTGCCTTTTTAGCAAATAATAAACCTATAAAGGAAGTACATTAAAGAACCTATTTGGAAGAATAGTCTTCACCAAGAGCATGCTGTGCCTGATCAATGGTGAAATGTGGCTCCGTGATTGTTCTTCAGCTATTGAAACTGACAGGTTTGCATCCATACATTGAGTTTCCTTCTCTCATGCCACAAAGCAACGTCCAGTCCTTGTGCTTGGCTTCCACCACCCCTCTCACTCAATCGTGATCAACAAGATGTGAGAGTCTGGAAGTGCTGTTGTGCCCCGCACAATACTTCTCAGAATAGCTCGTTACGCCACCTGTGCGGTGTACTGAAAACTGTGTTAAAATTGTGACTGTCACTTGAAATTCTCAGGGCTTCTCCTGCTCGCAGGGGAGGGGACTTTTAAAGGAAGCCTGAAGGAGCAGCCATCAGTTTGCAGCCAACCAGCCCAGAGTAAAGTGCAGTGAGTTGTGCCTCTCTGTTTTAGGGAGCAGCCTGTTTTCTCTCTCTGTTATCAGTTCCTGTGTGTTTATTGTTCTGAATTCTAAGGGGGGAAAATAGTGTAACATCGCAAATTTACAGCAAGCGCAGTTGACATTTTTATGCAATTTCTCTATTTTTATGCTGTGAAACACAAGAAAAACAGTTTCGGATCATTGTGTTTTGTTTTGGACGAGGAGGGGTGCCACCTAATTTTCCAAAGAGCTCATACGGTTAAGGAGTTAATAGAGCTGAGCTGGGGGAAGCCTCACGCAGGAGATAAAGCAAGTGAAAGAAGCAAAATAGAATCCAGCGAATCCAGTAGGCTAGGAGATTCCAGGGACAATGTCACACTTGCAAAGGCTAGTCAAGGGCTCCCTGGGCATTCACGTTCTCCTGCTCGGAGATCAGGTCTGGGGCTGCGGAACTTGATGCATCGACCGTGCTTACCCAGCAGGTCCAACTGAGTCCATGCACCTGCCGTTCTCTCCCTTGGGAGTCAGTGACCAGGGATATTCAGTGACACAAGAGCCTTCTGAAAACCCACGGTATCATTTATTTAACAGTAGGAACAAAACTTGACAGAAAACAAGGGTTTTGAAGCAAGCAAAAGCCCATATACATGCCTATCTTACCTAAAAATCTAACCATCCCATTGTGGTAACCTAACGAGACTTAACTTCTTCAGACACCCCCCGATGGGGTCCTGGGTCTCAGCCCAGTTCCCCCACACAACTACTGCCTCTCTCTCGAGAGGGTCTGTAAGAGGACGGTCTCTTGGTCTCTCTCTCGAGAGGGTCTGTAAGAGGACCTGGAGGCCTAGGGAGACAGTCCTTTTCAGAACAGGTGTTTGGCCCTGGGAGAGAAGGTTATCTGACTCGGTGGGGCTAGAAAAAGATTGAGGGAGCAGAGTTGATGGGGAGTTATGGGAAAGGAGTTGGTTCATGTGACTGGCTCTGAAGTAGAGGGGAGAGGCAAGAGAAAAGGCCTCTGGCCCCTGCAGCTGGCTATGGTCAGGGAAACAGCCATGGGGTACTTGGTGAGTTTTGTATTTAAAGACTAAAACTCCCTGCTGAAGGAAGAGCCTGACCGGACTTTGGGTGGGGCTTTAAGCCTGGGAATCATGCCAGTAGCCCTATAGGCACCCTTTTAATCCTCCCATGATTCTTTTGCTCTTCTCTGTTCCTGGCTTTGACCCTTCTGGGTCAATTTCTGGAATTGTCCTTTGACAACGCTTAAGGTTTGCAAAGGTGACTATCTGGAGACTTTTTCTTATTGCCTGTTTTCCCAGGATATGGTAAGGCTTGGCAGAATTCAGCTTTTTTTTTTTTTAATCATTTGACAGCTATTGATTGTTTCTAAGCATTTTTTTTGTATTGATTTAAATTTTCACAATTGTGGGAAGCTATTAGGGGTGGGGGGGTTCGGAAAATAATTTGACACTGAGATTCAAAAAAGTTAAAGCTTCATAAGCCACCAAAACACCCATTGTCAACATAACATCAAAATCTATAAAGTAAATATCCTTAAATCAAATGTTACCTGTTGTTACTATTCATTTGCTAGTCCATTAGTAACAAGCCTAATTCAGAAGTCTAGTGATCATGGGATTTTTTTACTCTAATTCTCAAGCAGTATTTTTCTTACTATGTCTATATGTAAATTTTAATTATTGTTGATGGAAATATTCTTTCATCAGTTTGTTTGGACAGTGAAATTGACGTTCATTGACTTATCAGTAAAAATGTGATCTTTCCAAACCTCAATATAGTTATATAGCAAAAACCCCAAGAGCCAGGCCACCACGCAGTATTCATAAATTATTACAGAGCAACTCTAAACCACCACCGAGATGTGTAACAGAAGTTACCCAGAACAGATCGAATTCTGTGTCATTGGGGTGAGAGGTCTGGCGGAGAGGGATATGGTGGAGAATCATTGATTTATTCTGGTAAAGAGTAAAATAAAGTCATACACACGTACATACTTAGTAGTGTAGTTTTGTAGGCTTTGGCGGGTTTTCCAGGAGGATAGGAGTATCAGTCGCAAGTTCCCTCAAGAAACTCCTGCCACGGAGCGTGGCTCTTATGCCTTGCTCCCTCTTCCGTAATCCTGAATTCTAAATGCCTGGCTGAGAACACAGCTAAGAATTATATACGTGTGTTTCTGCAGGGGAATGAAGCAAAGCCCAGTGTAACAGTTCTCTGTAGTCAAGTTCCAAGTTGAGTTAACAGCCAGTTCTAGTCCCGCATGCTCTCTTTGTTCTTACTGAGCATATGAAAAATTCATAGATTCCAAGGCCTGAAGGGACCTTTGTGAACATCTGGTCTGACCTTCTGTACAGCTCAGGCCAGAGAACTCGCCCAGAATTCATCTTTTAGAAAAAACACCCAATCTTGATTTTAAAATTGCCAATGATGAAGAATCCAGCAGGATTGTTGTTCCAATGGTTAATTACCCTCATTGTTAAACATTTGCCTTATTTCCTCTATGAATTTGTCTAGCTTCAACTTCCAGCCATTGGATTGTGTTATACCTGTGTCTGATACATTGAAGAGCTCATTATCAATTTTTTGTTCCCCAGGTAGGTAGTTGTAGGTAATTTCCAAGTAACCCCATAATCTTCTTTGTTCAGCAAAACAGAAGGAGCTCCTTGAGTCTTTCACTATATGGCATGTTTCTGAATCCTTTAATCACTCTCATGGCTCCTTTCTGAACCCTCTCCAGTTTTCCGACATCCCTCTTGAATTCTGTACACCAGAAAGAGACACAGTATTGCAGCAGTAATTGCCCTAGTGCCAAATACACAGGAAAACAATCTTTCTATGCCTAGTCAAGAGTCCCATATTTCTTCCTCAACAGTTTGCATTAGTCCTTTTGGCTACAGCATCACAGTGGGAGCTAACATTCAGCTGATTGTCTATCCACACCCCAAATAAGTACTGCCAGCAACTCCTCCCCACCCCCAAGTGATTAATGAGAACAAACTGAAGGCAGGGGGGAGGGAGAATCATGGGGGTGGAAGGAAATATTAAGCTGAAATTTACTATGGGGAAGAACGTCCTGAGATTTCACAACTATTAGCCATTTTAGAGAGATAGGGAGCAACTGCAGTCTTCCAGAAGCTAGAGGAAGATAATTCAGAAACTGGCTGATAAAGAACATACATTCTTTACCTGCAGTGTTCTCTTTGCAAGAAAGCAAGCTGCCCTGTCTCTGATCATGGGGGAATTCAGTCACCTGTGAAGGAAAAACCGAGCTAGGGCAAGTCATAAAATATGTCTTCCTTGCAGTTTAACTAGCGTTTATCTCGTAAAGCCTTGTTAACTCTTCTCAATTTGGCCTCACTCAAGTGAGAGAGCCCACATTGTGAGATAACACTTGGGCTACACTGAGTGATTGGATTACTGCACAGCCATTTGTATTAGCACCACAGACTGGTTGTGTTAGCAACTCACTCCAGCTGCAGCCTATACCTCTTGATGGGCCAGACAACAGCTAACTTCAGCACAGCTGCCCTTCTTGGGTGGGTTCCTGTGACTCTCTCTCTCTAAACTGGGAATTTAGGCTGCAATTCTGCCTTCACTTCACTCTGACCACCTTATTAAGGCTGACTTTAATTCAGCCCTGGTCCTCCTGAGCGTTACAGAGAAAATATCGTGTAAAATAAATACGCAGCTTCCATGCAGCTCGTAGCTTACCAGGCAGTCGTCCATTTTCACATGCAGAATATTTCAAAGTCCTTCAGACCCTTTTTGCAGGTACCTTTCCAGCCCCACCTTTGACCCCCAATTGTCCTCCTGCAGGGTCCAATCTTCCTCCCTGAACCCTCACAGAGGAAGAATTAGGTTCATAGCCTCCACAGAGACAATATAACATTCCACCCTGCTGGCTCCAGAGGCACACACTTTACTGACCTTACACAGCAGGGGTGATTTATAATGAAAGCAGAACAGGTTTATTATCAAAAGAGTCCGGCTGAAGTGATACCAAATCAAAGAAATAAAGGTAGAGATGGTTACAAGCAAATAAAAGCGAAAGCACCCACCTAAAAGTCTAAAACTTAATCTAGCAAGATAAAGGAGCTGTTCAAGAGGGTTTTTCTCTCACCCACAGTCTTTTATACAGCTTTTTGGTGGGCTATCCCGGCCAGGACCCATCGCAGAGATCAAATCACATGGCTTCTTTGTCTCTCTAAAGTGCAGGGTAACTCAGAGCTGCTTTCTCCCTCTCTTTATAGTTCAGTGAACCTTTGACATGTATTCTTCTGAAGGGTACCTCAGCTTAAAGTTCATTAGTTCATGCTGAGTAAAGGAGCCAAAAGGCCAGGAAGATCAGGCTCCATGAAGGTCCCTCCCCCGTTTGTAGTGGCTATGATGCAAATGGTCTTTTCCTTCTGCAACCTCCTACACAAAATGAATAACTCATTGAATATTGGGCCACGCCTCCGGTCTGAGGTTTTGGTCTCTTTCCTGTTTCTGGCAAAAACCTGTTTATCAGCTCCCCCTGACATGCCTGATTAAAACACCTTTTAGTCCCAGAGTTTAAAGCCTATATTAGAGAGTATCCAGAATTTCACATGCAGCATAGTTACACACGTTTTTCAATATTATTGACCAATGTATTTTGGGGTTTCAAATGATACCTCACCAGGTGTATTTTGTACAATGAGGATTGTAGTAGCGTGCAGGGTGAGAATACAGGGGTGCCTAGGGTTACAGTGCCATCTTCCAAAGCCGCTCAGGGCAGTATCAAATCCTTCAGCACATCTAATGTCTCATGGCATGCCAGATGCCAGTAAATCCATCTGACATTGATCGTCCTTCATAAACAATACATAGCTAGGCAAGTGAGGAGCTGAGATAATAGCTTGTTATGCAAACAAGCTGGTTTTCCTGTCGCCTCATCCCTCCACACCCCTGTTTGCCTGTTTCAAAGGCCCATTA
Organism: Mesoclemmys tuberculata; assembly: GCA_007922155.1. Classification (NCBI taxonomy): domain Eukaryota; kingdom Metazoa; phylum Chordata; order Testudines; family Chelidae; genus Mesoclemmys; species Mesoclemmys tuberculata. Next base: position 11,947,292 of record ML675632.1, on the reverse strand, counting down.
CATCCCATAAAAAGCTTTCTGGGGCAAAGACTGTATTATTTACTACATGTTTGTATAGCACCTAGCACAATGAGGCCCTGAGACTTCACTGAGGTTCCCATGATCTAACCCTCATTGAAGTAAGGAGTTGCTCATTACCTTGCTGGTCTGTCCCTTGTGGGTCTGGTCCAGTGTCCATTGGAATCAGTGGGAATCTTTCCTTCAGATGGTGTCTGATCGGGCCCTGTGTCATTAGAGATAGATGTTCATTACCCCAGCAGTCAGTCTTCATACACTTCCTCATCTGAACCGTGGGGTCATGCAGGCACAAAGAATTATCAGAGCTCATGCCCTCTCCATCAAGGAGCACAAATCAAAGAGGATAATCTGCTTCATTGACAGCGATTATTAATGTTATTTGAACCATTATTACTTGTGTTTGTGGAAAATAGAATGCACCACACAGCTCTCTTTCAAACTTAAGATTTGTTTCTCCTCCTTCCCTGACAGAATTAAGTGTATATGAGACATGGGAGAACCATCTGACATAGAATACACCCTAATCCCGGCCCTGCGATGTATTGGCAACATTTCTGTCATTCCCTACACAAATTCCAAGGCCTTTCAGGCTGAATCACTTTTGTTTGACCTTTAAAGGAATGGAAGCAAAGGCTAAGATGTCCTGAGTAAGAAGATCTCCTTAAAGACGTAACCGCTGCAAAACAATCACAAGAGATTAGCAACCTTATTAACTATTTGTATTATAATGCCATCCGCTTGAGCTCTGAGATCAGAACCTCATTGTAGTTCCGCTCCTTTATTTGTCTGGTCTCTAAGGGTTTACCAAAACCAGGACAAATCTGAAAGGAGAAACCTTGAGAAAAGGGTAATTAGCCTCTGAAACAACTTAGCTAGGGAGGTGACGGATTCTCCTTCTCATGGTTTGTTTCAATCGAGATCGGATATCTTTCGAAAACATATACTCCAGTTCAACCAGCAATTATTGGGCTTGGATGAAGGTCAGCGGCCCACAAAATCAGTCTGGATGATCGTCACGGTCCCTGCTGGCATTACGATCTATGAATTTCTTGTTTTTCAGAGACTTTCATTATCATTAATGATTTGTAAACCTGTTTTTCTTCAACCAAGGTGAGGGCCTCATCCTGTTAGGTGCTGTCTAAACACATAGACAGACACATGCTCTGGCCTTAAGCACTGACAAACTAAGTAGACAAGACAGACAAAGAAAGAAATAGTATCCTCATTTTACAGATAGGAGCTGAGGCCCAGAGATGTTAAATGACTTGCCCAAGGTCAGACTTGCACAGGAAGTCAGTGGCAGAACCAGGAACGGAAGCTGGGTGCCTCAGCTCTCAAACCAGGGCCTTACTACAAGGCTATCCTTCTCTCTAAAAAGTATGCTGCTTATTTGTAAAAATAAAGATTGTTTTATTCATTCACATGAAGGTAGATTGGAGTGTGAGCCTGGGGCAAAGGCATCGGTTACGATTTAGAGAAGGGTTGAAACACAAGTCAGTAATTGATCTTTTCTGGAGGCGGTGATGGCAGCAAACTGTTGAGCAGATCTGGCCCCAAATCTTGTCCCCTTATCGAACAAGGATTGCAACATTTGGTCCATTTCTCTTTCCATCTCTTCTTATTTTAGGCTCTGCTGTCTGCCAGTCTCCTCTGTCACTGTCATTTTCTCCCCTTCGTACAATGGGGATGGGCAGATTTCAAAGCAGGGGAGATGATGAATGCCCCGATACCATGGCAATGAGTGTGATATAAATAGATTAGATCCTGGGTTCTTAAGAACATAAGAATGGCCATGTTGGATCAGTCCAATAGTTTAGCCCAGTATCCTGTCTTTTGATGGTGGCCAATGCCAGGTGCTTCAAAGAGAAGGAATAGAACAGTTAATCATCAAGTGATACATTCCGTCAGCCATTCCCAACCTCTGGCAAACAGCAATACTTGCCTATCTTGGCTAATAGCCATTGATGGACCTATCCTCCATGAACTAATCCAGTTCTTTTTTAAACCCCATTATGGTCTTGGCCCTTACCACATCCTCTGGCAAGGAGTTCCACAGGTTGACTCTGTGTTGTGTGAAGAAATACTTCCTTTTCTTCATTTCAAATCTGCTGACTATTAATTTCATTTGGTGACCCCTAGTTTTTATGTTATAAGAAGGAGTAAATAACACTTTCTTATTCATTTTCTCTGTACCAGTCATGACTTTATAGTACTCTATCATTTCCTCATCCCCTTAGACGTCTCTTTTCCAAGCTGAAAAGTCCCAATCTTATTAACCTCTCTTCATATAGAAGCTACCTAATATCACCCCTAATCATTTTAGTTGCCCTTTTCTGTACCTTTTCCAATTCCCAACCTGCCTTTTTGAGATAGGGTGACCAGATCTTCATGCAGTATTCAAGATCTGGCTGGTTTTGGATTTATTAAGAGGCAATATGATATTCCTGACCTGGGGGTTGCAAAAAGATGTCAGGAGCATGTCCTTTCCATATGGGGATGGTGTCCCAATTAAATCTTGATTAGACAGGATGTGAATTATTGAAAAGGGGGGCTTAATATACAAATAGAGACGAACCACTGGTTTAGATAGACAAAAATCTGTGTTTGAGGATTTGTTTGTTTCCACCTCTTAGGTTTTTTTAAGTCTTTTTCTTTAAAATTTTCCTGATACGTTTTCAGTAAAAAAAAAAAAAAGAGAGAGAAAGACACTTAGCAGAGAGTTTATCCAACACAAGCACGTTGAATTCTGTTAAATCTTCCATGCAGCTTCCTCTGCTCTCGCACCTTGTAATCACTTTCTCCAGTCCAGAAGAGTTGGTAATTAGAACATTAACACTCCATTATTCTCGGCTCCTCACACCATGACAAAAAAATAAAATAAAATAAACAAAAAAAGCCTTAAACAAAATGATCTGGCTGATTAATTTGTGTCCTTCCCCTTCTTTCCAGTCTTGTTTTTGGCTTCCAAAAGAATGGCAGCACACGTACCGATAGATGGAGTTTGACCCAAGCAGCCTACTTATATAAACATGTGGAGGATGGCAAGGAACCAGGCCTGGCAATAATCCCACCAGAGAAATGTCTTGAGCCTTGTTCTAATTTAAAATTACAAATTACTTCTAGTTGGTAATTTACCCAAGTTAATCACAAGAGGCTTAAACCGTGCACAAATTACTGGAGCTATCTAACGCCATGTAAGGGATCGTCTGTCAAAAGCGTATTCCACAGCTGTATATAGTTTGTTTAACATAATTTGCTATCGACCATCTAGCATTACTGCTGTGTATTTTCTGTTGATTTACAGAACATAAGTGCTAGGGACTATGCGCCGCCTTGCACACAGACAACCAACCACAGCCATTTCCTTTTTCCGATATGGGATTAGGTAAATGATTAGGGTTGACAAATCCTACAGTAAATTTAATTATAAATCTATTTTCTATTTGCTCTCAGTGGTTCATTGCTTCTATCAGCCCTGATTCAGGAAAGCATCCGTATTCAGGAAAGCACTTAAGTATGTGCTTAACTTTAGGCACTGAGTAAATGTGATATAAAATCTATGAATCTATTAATTATAGGACACCACTTAAGAACATGCTTAAGTCCCATTGACTGCAATTGTCCTTCCTGAACAGAGACGGCTTTCTGGATCCGCCTTTTGCACAGCACTGAGCACACTGCCTGTGTTTAACTAACAATAGTAACAATTAATAAATAATAAGCAATTAATAAATAATGTACATTGAAAGATCTAAGGCATGTGGGTCTGTTCTACTGCTAGATTCTCTGATTCTGAATTTAATTACAGAAGATTACCTTTCCGTCACTAATTTTCCTGTGGATAAGATTCACACTTAGCAGGAGCCTGCACAAAGAGTGCTGGCAATTAAGCTGTTAATTTTTTATGCACGATCTTCCGCCACATACAGGGAGATGTGTGTCAGCAGGATCCAGACACATGCCACTAGTCTCGGTGCAATCCAGAAATCTTTAAATTGTCACCCCCTAATGGAACAAGAAATGGGCATTTTAAATTCATAAAGATTTATGAGTATTAGCTGACGCCGGCTGACAGCTATATGCATCACCAGCAGCTCTCCCATTCTCCAGCTCTCTCCTGTGAGCCACAGGAAATGAATGTCCTTGTACATGCACTGCAGGAGCCAAAAATCCCAAGGAAGTCACATTAGCAGGCGCAGAGTTTTGGGGAATAGAGGGTTGAAGATGAGTCAGGAGGAGCGAGGGCAGGGCAATAATTCACACCATTTGATAGCTCATGAGACAAACAATTGTGTAGCAACCTGTATTGCAGATGAATTACCCAGCTAGAGCTGGTTAGGAATTTTTGGGTGAAATATTTTTTTCCACCGGAAAATGGCAATTTGTCAAAATTGAAATTTTTCCATGAAAAATGTCATCAATTTCCAACTGAAATTTTGTTGGGAAGGGTTCTCAGGTCAAGATGGAATTTCTGATCCAAACCGGAGAGCGATGGCCACCCCAGAATAGCCAATAGCCTAGTGGTTAGGGCACCAGCTGGAATGTGGGAGACCTAGGGTAAAGGCCTGCTCTTCCCTGCGTCAGAGCAGGGATTTGAACATGGTTCCCTTAAATTACAGATGGGGGCCCTCACCATTAAGTCACTTTCACACCTGGTATCAGTCCCTCCTGTTGGAATTGTCCCCTTTTGTATAAGTAATTACATATGCATTCGGATAGCGACCACCAGAGACTCTACAGACTATAGGTTAGGCATTCATGTGGGCTGCGAGTGCTCGAGGTTAAAAACCTTTTTCCGAATCCAGCAGGTAAGGACCTGGTTACTAGATAAGCTGGGTGGATCTCCCTGTGTTTTTTGTGAACATTGTTGAAAGGTCCAGTTTTCACTCAGGGGTGGAACAAAAACAAATGTTGAAACTTGAGTATTTATTTATTTGTTGGTGAAACAGAATTCTTCTTTTCTGGCCAGCCCCATCGCCAAGCTTTACAGGGGATAAATAAACAGCAACAATGAAATAATACTTTGCCCATCCATGTTGTCTTTAATCTGAAGATCTCAACACACTCGAAGTAACTCAGCTTCACATCACTGTGATTTCATGGTGCTGAGAGATTTTCCATTGGGATGTATGTGCAAAAAGTGGTCCATCTAGCCCAACATCCTATCTCTGAACATAACTAGTAGTAGCTCCTAAAGTTGGCCAGAAAATGTGGAGGGGATTCTGGTGGAAAACATGGATTTTTTTTGTTTGGGAAAAAAGAAAGCTTTTCAGCTGAAAACTGAAAACCAAAACTTTGTTTTTTGGCCCACAACTGCTGCAAATCGATAATTTTTCAGAGGAAAACCAAAACAATTTCAGCTTGTGGCCAAAACATTTCCGTTTCTGGGTCTTCTGACAAGATAAAAACATTTCAAGGAAAGCAGCCACTGTCTGGGAAAACGTTCACATAGCCAAGAACCCAATTTCCAGTCCAAAAAAAAAAGGCAATGATGCTAGATTTCATCCATGTTTTACTGTGAGTTCCCCCTTATACATCCCTGTGGCTAGGGCAAGGAAAGATCAGTTAAAGCATTGAGAGAGCAGGTTCACATGTCTCTGGACTTGTGTCTTTGCTGTCATTATTAGGGGCATGATTAGGGACAAGGCCTTGTCAGTAAGCTTATTCAAGAAGTGAGGGAAATGGAGACAGAGCCCAGACTCCCCCGACACCTAGAAGTTATTCATTCTGGAGATGTTTATGGCAAGCAGTGGCAGGCAGTGTAATACTTTGCGCTAATTCTGCTTGTTGGACCTCGGCTGGCAGAGGCTGGGTGGTGTTTAGTGATCTGACATTCAGGAGGTCAATTGCAGGAAAAATCTGGCTCAGTCCCAGACTGGAGCATACAACGTGTGGGTGGAATCATTGGGGAATTTAGCTGATAAAATTGATAGCTCTACTGAGCATGTACGAATGACAGCTTTTCAAGGCTTATGACTGGCTGAATTTGAGTGGATGTTCACAAGAAAGGCCAAGGGCACATCCATGCTAAAAAGGCCACCTCCTTGCCAAAGGTCTGTGCCAAAGCACAAGGTTCCTAGTGCTTCTCAAAAAAAGGCTTACCAGATTTTTTTTTTAACATAGGCAAAATAGTGTGTTTTCTTGTAAATAGCTGAGCCATTTTGGATGAACTATATATGTATTTGCCAGTATGTCCCAGGACCGCTGAGATAAGAATCTGGGCCATCGTAGTTTAGATTTTGCTACGTATTAGAATAAGAACCAGTCAATACTTACAGTAATCTCACTAAATGAGCTGAGGAGTGCCTTTTAAAAAACTTTCCTTGAGCTGAATGCACCAGATGGAATGTGACACATGGCATAAATTTTACTTTTAGCTAACATTGTATTAAACAGCTTGAGGTTACCTTAGCTAAGCATGCCCCATAAAGTGGGAACAAAATAAGGAAATAAAGACATGCATGGCACAACTAGAGTAATTTAAGCAGCATTCAAATACATCTGTTTAATGTTAGACTTCCTGTATTACAATTAAAAAAAAAAAAAAGAAGGAAAAGACCCATTCTTAAATTCGGGTTTGCTGGAGGATCACAATGCATGTAACTTCTTTTTGGTTTCCCAACTGTCTCATTACTTATTTATTCTCTAAGATATACAGGTTAGTAGGTGCTCTGGAGGATACTATGGGCAGCACGGTGCTGAGGCCTCATAAGACAATAACTGTCTGAGCGTGCATTTTTCTCCAAATCAATTCAGATACATTTGTGTTTGACAGGATATTCCTCCGTCAAATTAAATTAGATGATAGTACTGCCAGCTTATCCTTCTCCACGGCTGATGTTCCTGTCACCAATTAGAAGGGCCCTTTTCTTCCGCCCTTGTTCTGATTATCACTTACAAGAGCTGTGAATGTTGGCACGAGCACCGCACATGAGCTCTGTTTGTTTTACTTATTTATAAGGTTAGCGAAAGGCACCCGTATGCTGGCAGAGGAAGAGGAGCAGGAAATCGAGTGGAAAAAGCTCCTCAATAAAGACGGAGGATGGATGGGAGCCAGCTGGCTGATATCCACTCCAGACAAGACTGGGATTATCTATCTAGTTTAAATGGCCCCCCATCTCCTTAATGTCTGAGCACCACACCATCATGAAGGTATTCTTCCTCACACACCCCCTGTGAGGTGGGAAACTGCTTTTGGTCCCATTTTAGAGGGATTTGGAGCACCAGGAGGCTAAATGGCTCTCCCATGGTCGCACAGGAAGCACAACGAGGACTTGAATGTGGGACCCCGACTTTCTGCCTAATGCCCTAACCACTGGATCTAAAGGGTCCATCTCCACTGCACATTAAGCCTGGGTCTGGGGGACCTTGACTAGTGAACTTGGTGTTTCCAAACCCATGAGTGAGCCTCCACATTGCCTCCACATTGCCCTTCTGACTCAGGTGTGTGGCTTGACCTGCGTCCACATGGTGAAATGACAGGACTTGGACCTAAGCCCCAACAGGATTCAGGATGTGACCTACCTTCACTAGCAGGGAATTAAGTGCTGGCTGGCTCGAGTCAGAATGATTTGTATATGGATGAAAGCAGGGCTTAAGAACATAAGAACGGCCAGACTGGGTCAGACCAATGGTCCATCTAGCCCAGTAGCCTGTCTTCCGACAGCGGCCAATGCCAGATGCTTCAAAGGGAATGAATAGAAAGGCAATCATCAAGTCTTTCATCCCGTCGGCCATTCTCAGCTTTTGGCAAACAGCAATTCCTGCCTATCCTGGCTAATAGCCATTGTTGGACATATCCTCCAGGAACTTATCTAGTTCTTTTTTGAACCCTGTTATAGTCCTGGCCTTCACAACATCCTCTGGCAAGGAGTTCCACAAGTTGACTGTGCGCTGTGTAAAGAAACACTTCCTGTTGTTTGTTTTAAACCAGCTGCCTATTAATTTCATTTGGTGACCCCTGGTTCTTGTGCTATGAGAAGGAGTAAATAACAGTTCCTTATTTACTTTCTCCACATGAGTCATGATTTTTTGGACCTCTATTATGTACCCCCTTATTCATCTCTTTTCCAGGCTGAAAAGTCCCAGTCTTATTAATCTCTCCTCATATGGAAGCTTTTCCATATCCTTAATCATTTTAGTTGCCCTTTTCTGTACCTTTTCCAGTTCCAATATACCTTTTTTTGAGATGAGGTGACCAGATCTGCATGCCGTATTCAAGATGTGGGCGTACCATGGATTTATAAAGAGGCAATATAATATCTTCTGTCTTGTTAACTATCCTTTTCGAATGGTCCCCAACATTCTGTTAGCTTTCTTGACTGCCGCTGCACACTGAGTGGATGTTTTCAGAGAACTATCAGCGATGACCCTAAGATCTCTCTTGAACGGTAACAGCTAATTTAGATCCCATCATTTTATACATATAGTTGGGATTATGTTTTCCAATGTGCATCACTTTGCATTTATCAGCATTGAATTTCATCTGCCATTTTATTGCCCCATGTCACCCCGTTTTGCAAGATCCCTTTGTAACTCCTCGCAATCTGCTTTGGACTAACTATTTTGAGTAGTTTTGTCTCGTCTGAAAATTTTGCCACCTCACTGTTGATCCCTTTTTCTAGATCATTTATGAATATGTGGAACAGTACTGCTCCCACTACAGACCCCAGTGGGACACCACTATTTACCTCCCCCCATTCTGAAAACTGATAATTTATTCCTACTCTTTGTTTCCTATCTTTTAACTAGTTGCTGATCCAGGAGAGGACCTTCCTTCTAATCCCATGGCCAGTTATTTTCCTTAAAAGCCTTTGTTGAGGGACCTTGTCAAAGGCTTTCTGAAAGTCTAAGTACACTATATTCACTGGATCACCCTTGTCCACATGCTTGTTGACCCCCCTCAAAAAATTCTAGTAGCTTAGTGAGGCATGATTTCCCTTTACTAAAACCTTGTTGACTCTTCCCCAATCTATGGGTCTGATACTATAATCTATGGGTCTTTACTATAATTTCAACCAATATTGGTTGAATTTGGTACAATATTTGATACCAAAATTAGGCTTACTGGCCTGTGATTGCTGGGATAGCCTCCCGAGCCTTTTTGAAAAATTGGGGTCACGTTAGCTATCCTCCAGACATCAGATACAGAAACTGATTTACATTAAAAGTTACATAATACCGCTAGTAGTTCTGTAATTATGCATCTGAGTTCCTTCAGAATTCTTGGTTGGATACCATCTGGTCCAGGTGACTTGTTACTGTTTAATTTATCAATTTGTTCCAAAACCTCCTCTAATGACATCTCATTCTGGGACAGTTCCTCAGATTTGACAACTAAAAATATGGCTCAGGTTTGGTAATCTCCCTCACATCCTCAGCCGTGAAGACTGATGCAAAAATGCATTTAATTTCTCCACAATAGCTTTATCTTCCCTGAGTGTTCCTTCAGCATCTTGATTGTCTAGTGGCCCCACTAGTCGTTTACCAGTCTTCCTACTTCTGATGTACTTCAGAAAGCTTTGCCGTTACTTTTTGAGTCTTTGACTAGCTGTTCTTCACATTCCTTTTTGGCCTTCCTAATTATGTTTTTACACACTTGCCAGAGTTTATGCTCCTTTCTATTTTCCTCAATAGCATTTAACTTCCACTTTTTAAAGGATGCCTTTTTGCTTCATTCACTTCCTGGTTTAGCCATGGCTATGGCTTGAACTTAAGTCAGAAGTCAGGTTTCAGGTTCAGTGTAGACATACCATCATGGGTGCTCTAAATCAGCTCTGTGAGTGGGAGGAAGCCAAGAAACAGTGGGCCTAGTTTACCCACCCAGTCAGATACATCCCAGATGCTGTTACATATTTAAATACAAACTTTACCTGCTGGCAGTTTGCATGTTGCACCTCTGTGGCCAAACTGGAAGCCGCGAGCAAAGCCTTTGCCAGAGCGGCAGCACCTGGGACACAGAGCTACGTTCAGCCTGATTCAGCATGACTTTTCCCCAAAGTAAGGCATTCTGGGGGAACTGGGACAGCAATGAAAAGCTACCACAGCTCAGGGAGTTTGACTTAATTCCACCCAGACCTCATGAGATTCAGGTCCAAGGGTTGCGCCGAATTACAACGAAAGTGGGTTTTGTTACTCCATTCATTTATTGTATCAATTTGTCAAATTTACTTCTGTTTATTGCTATTAAGCCAGCTGCGGTGTGAGCAGAACCTCCCAGCTGCCTTGTGCTTCCACTGAAGTGACATGCCTCTGTGCTGATATCTCACATCCTATTGTATTAGGCAGGTGCTATCACCTCACACAGGGCTGTGTGCCATGCTTGGTTTCCCTCCAGCTCCTAGCCTCATGCTCCCCGCTGCTGCTTAGCCCCTGTCTTTGGCAGTTCACGTCTACCTGCACAGGCGTGGAGTGGATTTAGCAATCCACATACAACTTCTGCTGTCACATAACTAAAAGCGAGCAGACAGGCACTGGCTCTCTGGTTGTTTTGCTGGCCGTGCAGCATTATTCAGCCATCTGTTTTAAAGGCCAGGAAATGAATGGGGCTTTTGCTGCCTGCATTTGACAGGTTTATAAACCGGAGCCAGTCGCAAGCTCCTTGTAGTGAACTCAGTGTTGCAAGGGACCATTTGAATAACTTACTTGCTACCAAAATATTTCTTTCATGTAGATGCAAATTTCTGACAGAAATTTTGCTCACATTTGGTTTTCCTATGGCATGGAATTCATTCCTCTGCAGAGAGGAAACACCAGGCCTGTGTACCATGTACCATTCGTACAGTTTAAGGCCAGATGGAACCATTAGATCGTCTAGTCTGATTTCTTGCATGACCCAAGCGAGAGAACCTCACTCAATCACTCCTGTAATGAGCCCAGTAAGTTGTGTTTACTTAAGGTACATCTTCCAGAAAGGCATTCAGTCTTGATATGAAGTTTTCAAGACATAGAAAACCCACTTCTTCTCTTAGGCATCTGTTCCAGTGCTTAATCTCCCTCATTGTTAAAAATCTGTATTTTATTTCTACACTCAGTTCAATGAGGCTTTATCGGCAGGGTAAACTATACAAATGTTACCAAAGGGTAAGAAAAAGACTCCCTTTCCTATCTCTCACAGGACGTGCATCCCATCTGGGATAGGGTTACACACGCCACTTGATGCTACAGAAGAATTCACTGACTATGTCAGTATAAGTAGCGGATACAAGTTGAATCACTCTTTAATTCTCCAAGGGAGCAGTTAGGATAAAATGGTTTTCTGCTCTCGTTAGTTTCTCTCTGTTACAATTTTTCCATCTGTTCCTATCCTGTTTTGTTTTTACGGTATAGATTTCATGTGAAATATCAACCTGAAGTGCCTGCTTCTATAAGAAATGCCAAAACACTCCCTGCTGCACTTTGCACAGAATTTGCTAATGGCCGAGGTAAACAGATGTATTGTTTTACACTCATTACACAAGCATTTGTTTTAAAATTGAAGACAGAGAGAGACCGTTTTCTTCACAGCACATGAAGATCCCACCTACCGCTAGCAAATTTTTGCCATGCCCCATGCTTTAGTGGGAAGCGGTGTTAATGACACATCTCCAGCTGTGTAATTCGATTATGGCCCTTCTCCCACAGCCGTGGTGTTCCATTTTGGATTGTTTACTTCTTACCCCCATTGTTTAATGGAGTTTCTATCTCTGAATAGCGTGTGTGTGTGTGTGTTCAGTCCAACTGTGAAAGTCCTTCACTGAAGTGTCATTGAGCTTGTATTCTTTGTGTGCTAAGCTCCATGAAAATTGGTTTCTTCATAGGTACAGCTTCCAGTGAATGGATGCCCTAATGGCTCCTCATTTTCAGGCACTCATTTGTTCATACCTCCTGGACAAGCCTACTGAGCATCTCCAGGCTCTGACATTCTGTTTGGAAAGCAAGTATTATCCCTGCATAGGCATCTATAATGTGTCCATCACCATGGTACTGGACTGCTACATGTGTGGTTTATGATAAGAGTAATAGCATTTCATAGGTAGAAAGACTAAATAAAATAGACACACACAAACCGCGAACTGCACCATGCTTGAAAACATCAGAGATGGAGAAAAAGCCAGCTCAATCCTGCAAATACTTAAGCATGTGCTTAATTTTAAGCATCTGAGCATTTCAATTGATTTACTGAAGTCCTTTACAAGAAAGTGCATCTTATGTTACCAGGGATCCTTGACCCAGTAACTTTTAGATCTGCGAGTCGGTGTCAGGAAATAAACCAAAGGAAACGCAGTACCTCCGCCTGCTTCACGGCTGACAAAAGACAAGTCAAAACCAAGTGCTTTTAACTTTAAAGCTTTATTTAATGGTCTCAGAGGAATGCTTTCACTGGAAGTCTCCCCTTGTTAGTCTGAAGCACATAAACACACAATAGATATTAGAGCACCCCACACATATAGTTACCCCACAAGTCTGAGACAATCTTCAGGCGAATCAACCACAGATTTCTGGATGGCTGGTGTTTCCATCTGTGCCTGTAGATCTTCCAATATGTCCACAAAGCAATCCGCCTGACTCAGACTTGCTATCTCCTTCTTATACCCCAGAAGTTACAGAGATCTGTCAATCAGAAGTATTGCCTAGCTGATCAAATGGAAATAACTGTCAAGCAAAGGTTACAAAGCATGTCAAAACAGGATGCAGTTACATAGTTTCAAGTAGTTAATCTGGCAGGTGTGAACATATTCCAACTGCCTGCTTTTCACCTCCATAGATAAAAGAGCACAGAGTGTCAGGTTCACCCCCTCCTCCCTTCCAGCTCTGCCTTGGCTGAACTAGGTCACATAAAAGAAAATATACTACATGACTACTCCTAGAAATAAGCAATAAGCAAAATAACCGACAGTTCATCTCAATAGTTGGCAGTGGCCTAGGCATCTGGTGGTTTGCTAAAATGCTCTCCTTCACTTACAGCACTTTCTCAAGATGGCCAGGAGCAACCTTAAATATTTCCAACAGGAACTAATTGCAGAGGTGGGGACCTACTGCCAAGAGCTCCCTGCTCCAGGGGTTTTATCCTTGTGGCAGGTGCCTTGAGGAATCCAACTGACGCAGCTGGCAAGGTGAGCTAGGGCAGGAGAAGCGGTCACAGAGTTCACTGGGCTCTAAGCCATTTAGAGCATGGGGAATAGAGAGCAGTCAGCACCGGGAACAATACTTTAGCACTTCATGCATTCCAAGCACTGTACAGACATTAACTAATTAATTTAAGCTAGTATATCGAGCATCCTTTGTAAAATGCTTTGAGATGCACTGATGCAAAGCACTATATAAGAATTGGGTGTTAAGGCCCCACATAGAGGTCCACTGGCTTCTGCTGTCTCTTCTGCACAAGGTCTGGCAATGCAGGTTCCCTGTGCAAGGATATTTAACACCTCTTTATTCACCTGGAGAGCCACACAACTGGAATCAAACCTGAGTCCATAAATATTTTTAAACATGATGGTCAGAAGGCAATGTGAGACATGTCACTTTTTTCTTTCTCTGTGGGCCATTTCTACCTGCCGATGGTCCCATGAGGAGCCATCTATCAGCTCTTAGTGGTCATTGCTGTTCATCAATTAAGCCTCGGCAATGAGCTAGGTGCGGCATAGGACACAATAAAGTCAGTTCTTATTTTGAGCAGCGTACAGTCTATAAAAGAGTAACAGGTAAGAGAAGGGACACTTGGAAAAGCAGAGTAATCTCAATTTTGTCCTTAGCAGTATGAATGTTCAATACCGAATTCTGGTTTCATTAAATGTAAAGCAAGTTATAGGCTCTAATTCTGGGAAACAGTGGCCTAATCAACATATTAAAAAGCTCTTAGGGGTGAGTTGTCGGAAGAAAGGATGGAACCTATAGCCTTGGGATCTAAAAGATTGAGCCTTCCCTGCCTGAGCTAAAACACCAAACCCTGGAGGAGGTACATCAGTCTCTGGCCTGGCCTATACTAGAAAATTAGGTTGGCAGAACTATGTTGTTCAGAGGTGAACCACATCCCTGAGTGGCATAGTTAAGCCAACTTAACTCTGCATGTAGATAGTGCTAGGTCGACAGAGGAATACTCCCATTGACCTAGCTACCACCTCTTGGGCAGGTGGATTACCTACACTGATGGGAGAATCGCTTCCATTGGCATAGATAGTGTCTACACTGAAACCCTACAATGTTGGGAGAGAGCAGGATTTGTTATCCACAGCCATCTTGTGCACTTAGCCCGCATAGACTGGAAGTGAGGAAACCGACAGAACAAAAACAGCTACAAGCTGTAGTTTTGCTGGCTGGGATAGATAAAGTGAAAGGACAGAGTCATGAGAAGGCAGGGGGAAGTACAGCAAACAGACCTGGCTTCTGATTGTCTGTGTTTGAAGTTTCTTCCTGAAGCTGATAAGTAGAATAATGAATTATTATTGGCTGTTGCTAGGGAAATTGTTAGCCTGTTAGGGGCCGCTGTGAGTTATGTGCTTTGTCTGAAGGAAGCCTATAAAGAGGTAAGTGAGAAAGTGTGCTTTGGAGAAGTTTTGTATTTTCTAGCAGCAAGAGAAGGCTAGCCACTAGAACTCTATTGCGGTCATTCGCCACCACCTCAGACTTTGCGTAACTACCCAAATATCTTTGGGGTACTCTAGGCCAATTGCTATTTTAGATGTGTGCTTTGTATTCAGTAGAAACAAGGAGTTCGGGGTGGAAGCACTCCTGTGTGTACCAATCATTTATCAGATGGAGGTGCTGTGTCCCCCACTGATTTATTACCACAGCTTTGGCTTCAGATAACCCTGGGTAACAGCTGTAGCTTTTAAAGTGGAGACAAGCCCTCTGTCTGTTACAAAACCACCAGCAGAAAGAATCAGAGAGCCACACTGAGTGGAAATGAATCTGTCAGTTCACTTTTGCACAGTGGTTGCACCCTTCATGACTATGTGCCATATCTAGGTCGATAGGTGCTGGACCTAGAGGTGTGGGGGTTGTTGCCACATCCCTGGCTTGAAGTGGTTTCCATTATATACAAGGTTTATAGTTTGGCTCCATGGCTGTCAGCGCTCCAACTATAAAAATTGTTCCAGTGCCTCTGCGTAAGCCTCATCTATGCTAGCGCTTTTTGTCCTAAAATTCCACACTATTTCTACAGTTCCTTTGCACCTGCGGGAGCCCTGGTGTGGGCAAGACAGTAATATCTCTAACAGTGTGTTGTGTAGATCAGCTCTGAATGGAGTTAGATGTTATGGTGTCTAAAACACAGCCAGCTGCCTGGAACCCCGTGTACACTGGGTGTCCCATGGGAGAGCTGAAATTGTGATAGCAATGGCAGAATATGTGAATAAACCTGGTGCAGACACAATTCCCAAAGCTGGTCTCTAGTTCCCTGGAGCAGGGAGTGCAGTGTAAATAGCCGGCTCATCACTTCACGGGAAGAGGGCACTTTGGTCTATTATCTTCTGGATTTAATCAGAAAGTGGTGTTACTGGATTCGGAAGGAGTCCCTTTTCACTACTCCTTGCCCAGAAGTGCCATAGATATAGCACAGCGTATGGGGGGGGAAGGTGAGGGGGAGAGGGCGGGAAGGTTATAGAGCTGTGAAAATGGAGAGGAACTTCAGGGATCTGATGCAATCCTGGGGCGAAGGAGAAAAAGATTAGGCTTCAGCTCACGCAGCGAGGTGAAGAGGGACAGCTCCTGTTGTACATTGTTCAGCATTTACAGGTTGAATTGGCAGAGCATCCTGGCTCTCCACACTTTCCCTTTTCTGCTGCTGAAGAGCTTTCTCCATTATGCAGATCTGGGTTTTATGACAGTCCTTGATCCGTCGCGTGGTTACACCCCTGAGACGGAATCGTCACAGGTAAAGCAATTCTTTCCCTTAAGTGCGCATTGTTCCAGCTTCTCTCTCCCGCTGGCGGGGGAGCCTGGGAGCTTCTGTCAGATGCTGCCATCAGGATCCTCAGAGCCCACCTATCATCCTGGGTGCCGGCTCGCTGCAGCAGCAACATTGCTTTTGTTCTCTTGGGGCGCAGCTACAGCGCTGCTAGGCGGTATAATTCCTAGCTTGGACCGAGGTGCGTGTGCCATCTCTGCTCTAGCTAGCTCACTAAATAAAACAGTGCTGCCACCGCAGCTGGGACACTTCCTAGGGGCCTCACTAGCACTTGCCCTAAGCGTCAGGGAGTCTTGGCTATGCCTGCCGGGGGTCAGCGCCTCGAAACCCCCAGCCTCTGGCAACACAAGCATTGCCTGCTGGGCCTCCGCTGGCCTCAGTCACTCTGCACTGGCTAGCAAAGGACACACACCAACTCCCATGTCCTCCAAGAAGTCCTCTGGGTGCCCAGCCCCTCTTCCATCGAACATGCACAGAGCTCTCCGATTCTCTGCATCCAGAGGAATAGTGCATGCCAGCTGACTGCATTCGACTCGGGACTCCCTAGTGACATTGCCATGGGTGTCTGGCACCCAGGGGCCAATATTGCATTTGCACCCCTCCCACCAGAGGCAGAAATGCCTCCTGAAGAGGGGGTCCGCAGGCCCATTTCCCACTCTCACCCACTTCCCTCCCAGCCGTGGGGGTGGTGCGTGCTGTGGGGAGTGGGAGTGAGAGGGGCAGATGCCCGGGGCAGGGGCGGCATGATGGGCTCTGCCCCAGAGCCCCACTGTTGGGTTAGCTGCCTGGTCCCTGTGCAGCTGGAGTCCCCACAGTTCCCTGGTGTAGTTTTTCCCAGCTCGGGGGCAGAGAAGCTGGAAGGACACTTGCTCCCCCCACAGTGGAAACCCTTGGCTGCCAGCAGCTCTGTGTTGGGGTTGGCATGGCCACCAGGGATGTCATAGCCCGGCAGCACCTGGAGCCTATGGGGGGGCATCTCCTCCTCCAAGGGCCTGGCTGTCGCCTCCCTCAGGCTGGTGCCTGGGGGCATGGCCCTCTCCCACTCCCTCTGCCATCAGTATGCCACTGGGACTCCCACGCTGCTCCACACACTGCCCTTAGTGATATTGATAGTGAAAATAAGTATATGTTTATTATCCAAGAAGAGAATTCAAATAATAGTAAGTAAGGACACTGGGAACGAATGGTTACGTATAAAACAAAATCATAACATGCTTTCTAGAGCTTAAATTTAACTCAGAAGCTATTCCTCTGCCTCCTGCAGGGTAGTTTACCCCAAGTCCTTGTCCCAGCATCTTCAGCCCTGGTGGCTGAGAACCCCCTCTCATGAGATCAAGACCACTGGCAGCTTGTCTTCCCAGATGGAAGGATGCTCTGTGTACCTCTGAAACCCCAGTTATACCCCCCCAAAGTTCATCGTCTTTACTCATAAACAAGATAATCCCTACTGGTTTTGCTTTTTCCTGCAGCACTTGTAATCTGTTCATCCGCATTTGACTCAACAGGCAGCTAGACTTCCACTGTAAGATATACACTACCCAATGGCCAAGCCAGGAGATATGCGTCTCCCACCTCCCCCCCACAGAGAAGTCTGTCTCAATTCCCACTGTCTCTCAGTGATCTGCCTTTAACTACAAGACCTCAAGAACATAATTTCCATTATAAATACATAGCTCCTTAAACATTATCTGCACGTACAATTTGCAACGGTTATGATGACCAGGGCAACAAAGGCTTTTCACAGAGAACTTACATGACCCCCTTTGGCAAGCTCAGGGGATCCCATTTGCCCTATGTGCACTTTGCCCTCTGCCAATGGGCATCAAGAGGTTCTTGGGTCACACCACCCGGGTACATAAATAGGATCTCAGAGAAGGTTGTATTTGGGTGGTCAACCCAAGCCGCCACCCATGCCACTATGACCACACTGCAATTTTCAGGTGCTTTTTGAGCTGGGAATTACACCTCATAGATGCAGCCTTGAGCCACAGCGGGTATTAGTGATGGACTCAGAAAGTTTGACTTTCCCCATCCTGTGCTCAGGCCATAAAGCAACACTTCCTCCTTCATCTCAGCTAACACCTGACATTCCTGATGGCTGCGGGATGTGATTTGCACTATGAGCATAGAGAAAGAAAATTAGTTACAGCTGGAGCAATTGTCAGGCAGGAAGATAATTGAAAGCCAGCAAAACTATCAACCATTTAATTGCTTACATTAAAGAAACAAATCGCCAGCAATCAAGCCAACATATAAAGGGTACAGAAAAATGAAGCATAGGGAAATAGATTAATTTTCATCAAGAACAAGTAAAAAAAAATGGAAACAGTCAAATGACATACTTATTATGGATCCTGTATTGTTCATAAACTTTAATCAATTTAAAACTCATTTTCAACATATTAAACTTCACTCTTTAATGCCGGAAAATGAATCCTGCCTAGTGCAACTAGGTGCCATAAAACAGATACTGCAATGGTACTGCCATTGCCACACATTCAAAAATCACAATTCAGACTCCAAAATCTTGAGGCTGGCTTAAAACCCCCAAGACTTTAAGATATAATGTTTTTTTCTGGGGAGGGGCATTGAGCTTTTAAGATTCACATTTTCAAAATTTTCCCCGCAACCATGAGGAATAGAAATTTCCTTCTCTCTCTTTCTTTTTCTTTATGGAAGGTGAGATTCTCTATAATCACATGACTCTGGGAGCTGGAGCTTTAAGAAAAAAACAAATATCATGAGAGCTGGCAACACTGCACAATGACACTGCAATACAGCACATGATGAATTATCACTGGCAACTGGTTCCATTCAGGCAAGGGAGTGAGAGGGTGGGAGTGATCACCTGAGAAATGGATCAGCACAGGGTAGTAGAAATCTCTGAATGAACCTAGGGTAGACCGCAGTGGTTCAGGAGCCAAATTAGCAATCAACATTAGTCAAAGGAGCCACCGTAGTGTGAATTCGTTGTTTCATTTACTATAGTACTATAGATTCATATTTAAACAGTATGTTAAGGTTAATATTTAGTGTGTATATATATATATTATTTTCACAGCAAAATGACTGAACAAGTATTATTATTTTATGAACTACCATTGATTGGTTGATAATTAAATCACACATATAATTCACTAATACAAGAACGTGAAAATGGCCATACTGAGTCAGACCAATTGTCCATCTAGCCCAGTATCCTGTCTTCTGAGAGGAGCCAATGCCAGGTGTTTCAGGGGGAATGAATAGAACAGTTAATCATCAATTGATCCATCCCCTGAGCCAATCCCAGCCTATGGCAAACAGCAATTCCTGCTTATTCTGTCTAATAGCTATTGATGCACCTATCCTTCCTTAATTTATCTAGTCATTTTTGAACCCCATCATAGTTTTGGCCTTCACAACATCCTCTGGCAAGAAATTCCACAGGTCAACTATGTGTTGAGTGAAAAAAGACTTCCTTAGGTTCATTTTAAACCTGCTGTCTGTTAATTTCATTTGGGGACCCCTAGTTCTTGTGTTATGAGGAATGAATAACACTTCCTTATTTGGTTTCTCCATGCCAGTCATGATTTTACAGACGTCTATCATATCCCCCCTTAGCTGTCTCTTTTCCAACCTGTAAAGTCCCAATCTTCTTAGTCTCTCCTCAGATGACAGCTTTTTCACACCCCGAATCATTGTTGTTGCCTTGTTCTGTACCTTTTCCAATTCCAGTATATCTTTTTTGAGATGGGGCGACCAGATCTGCATGTAATATTCAAGACGTGGGCATACCATGGATTTATAAAGAAGCAATATGACAGTTTCTGCCTCATCTATCCCTTTCCTAATGATTCCCAACATTCTGTTAGGTTTTTGGACTGCTGCTGCACACTGAGTGGATGTTTTCAGAGAACTATCCACACTGACTCCAAGATTTCTTTCTTGAGTAGTAACAGCTAATTTGCACCCCATCATTTTATGTGTACAGTTGGGATTATGTTTTCCAAAGTGCATCACTTTGCATCTATCAACACTGAATTCATCTGCCATTTTATTCCCCAGTCCTTCAGTGTTGTGAGATCCCTTTGTAACTCTTCGCAGTCTGTTTTGGACTTGACTCTCTTGAGTCGTTTTGTATCATCTGCAAATTTTGTTCAGCAAAACATGCCTTGCAAAAAGCTTCAGGAGACACATTTCGTGGCCCATGAGTGTGAACTGTTCTGGGTTGCCTATCTCAAAGTCCATTCAGACTGTGAAGTGGTTTTCACAACGAGGTAAAGCTTCACTCGGAAAAGTTAGTTCTTCTCTTCAGAGGGGCCCGAGCTGCAGAAGTCAGACCAGTTCTGGAGTCTGAAACCTCTTATGTCTGGGGGGAGACAAGACTCAGGGCTCAGTAGGGAGATGGGCCACTCTTGTCATTCAAAGATGTTTTTCAGACGTTGGGTTCCGGCTTTTGCCCACCACTTTCCAGGGCATGTAAAATATTGAAACTTGGGCCCTGATTTATCATTGTTTTATAGTCAACACAGTCATTTACACCAGGGCAAGGTGACTGCTATCAAATCTGAACTGTAGCATTTTGCTCCCACTTTGCACTGGTGTAGATGGCTTCACAAAAATGCATGTTGATAATGAATTGGGGCCTTGGTCCTCCAGTATCACAATGCTGTATCACCTTCCACACCACCTCTTTCATCCACAGGAGCATACGATTTCTCTGCAACCAGCCAACGCCCTAGGACATCTATCCCACAATGCTCTGCATGCACGTCACCCTTATTTATTGGTTATTTCCATGTCAGCAGCAAAACCAGGAGCTGAGGCATGTTCAAAATATGAGTTGCAACATGTTCATTAGTTGATGAGAGTCCAGTATGTGTGCTTGGGAGAGAGAGAAACTCATTGTAGGCACAGATTTACCTCTTGTCCCTTGCAAAGCAGCTGGTACTGTCCCTCAGTGTTTTTATCAGCAGTGGCCATCAGGAAGGGATGTTGGAGCCAGTGTTCTAGAATATTTTACAGATCCTAGAGAAATGACTTTTGAACCACCCTTTTTCCCTCCTCCTGTTCTATTTCCAAGCCCTAGTCTACACTTAAAATGTAAAACTAACTTAGCTACATCGCTCAGAGGTGTGAGAAATTCACACCCCTGCCAGCTATACTTAAGCCACCCCAAACACCAGTGTAGATGTGGCTAGTTGTTTGGGTAGATGGATTACCTACGTTCATGGTAAAACCCAATGCAACAGCGGCTTAGTGTAGTGTAGACATGGCCTGAGGGTCTTTGACACATCCTTACAAGGTTACAGGACATTCCCATCTTTCACTCAGAAACACGCCCCTTGGTACTGTGGTGGGAAGGTAGCATTTCAGGCAAATGGAGAGCTGCTGTCGAGTTCCATATGGTTACCATCATGCACATTGTTAGCTAAATATAGCACCAAAACCTGGCTGGGTGACATTGCTGACATCCTTTCTTAGGGCCAGCTCCTGATGCCCTCGTGTCTGTTGAATAGTACTTTACTCCGTAAGTAAATGGGACCATTGTGGAGCAAGGTATTACTGAACAACTCGCGAGATGTCAGGTCCTGGCTGGTAGTTTGTATTTCCCTCCTACCCAGGGAAAATCCACAGTGACTTCAAAGGGTATTTTGCCTAGGTAAGGCCTGAGTAAGTATATGCTCGATTCTGTCACCCTTCCATTCCTGCTGATTAGTACCTTACACCATTGAGACAAATGGGAATCCTTGAACAGGACGGCACTCGTCAGTGTGAGTAAGGGCGCTGCAATCTGACGCTCATCTTTAATCAGCTTCAGTGTACAACAGCAAGCATCCCCCAGCTGTGGGGATCTCCTGGCAAAGATTCTCGGCTGCACCTCAAGGCAAAGTCGCCGCCAGACAAGGCACTAGCCTCCGGGAATTGCCCCCTGCTCTTGCTCACCATTAGCAGATAATTGAAACTGGACAGGCAACCTGTCACACAAGAGGAACATGGCACGTGATTAGGGCCCGATCCTGAGTGGAGCTGGGCCTTTGAAATCAATGGGAGTTGAAGAGGGTGCTGAGTACGTTCCAGGAGATGCTCTGCACCATGCAGGATCAGGTCCAGAGAGACAATAGCCTTGAATCTCCTCTGCCACCCATTTGATACTGGTATAACTCCATTGATTCCAGATCTACACCAGAACGAGTTAGTTCATGTGGCCTGGTGGGTCAAACCCTCCCCTAAATCATATCCCCGGAACCCTAGTGAAGCTTCCCGTGTTGTTCCATATTTGTCACTACGCACAGATTTGGCGCCCCCGTGTTCCTATTTTATAATTGCTGATCATTCAAGGTAGCCAATGCCAGCCATCTGCATTCCTACAGCCCCCCGCGGGCCGGTAGGTGACCCGTAGCCCACGGTTTCTCCATTAGCATCATGTCCGTGGACATGAGGCCCACTCCAGCACAAAGCAACTCCCCCCAGACCATCACCAGGAGGACTCTGTTTTTAGGAAAAGCTGACCTGGATTTGGATTTTTTGTGGGCAACACTAGGTGAGTCAGAGAAAATGGCCAAGACTGTGATGAGGGGGATGAGATGAGAACAAATCCAGGACAAAAACAAGAGGCTGCAATTGCTAATCTGACTAAAAACGTAGATTGTCCCCTGCAAATCATTACGAAGAGGAGATGGAGACAATCAAAGCTTTCCTGGGAGAAGGGAAGACAAATGGGTTCCCAGGTTGATTATTTTTTTCCGAGTGATTTTGTCGTCTGGTGATAAAAATCTAATTTCACAATGAGCATGTGACAGAAAATAAAACAAAAGTTGGAGCCAAAGGCTGGAACCTGCTGGCTGCCATCCAGCCTACCTGCTCACATGAGTGAGAAATGGCTGGAGAGAGCACCTCCACTCACGGATTATTCTCATGGTGCTGACTTGTTGGATTCAGTTAAAAAACTTTTGAAGTTTCTCCACAAAAAAATCAATCTTTTGGGGTTTGCTTCATTTCTTTTCCCCCTTTGGTAGCTCGCTTTGCTTTTTTTTCTTCCTTTTTTCTTGTTGAACACCTGAGTGTCCAAATCTTACACTTCTGTATTACAGGCAGGCCAGATTGGTTTGGATACAATGTCACAGCTCCATGGACAGTGAGGACTTCACAGATAGCACGCCGCAGCCGCTCAGAACTCCACAATGGAAGATCACTTAGAACTCACACCCCACTTTCTGCAAAGACCCGGTCCCCAGGCACTTGAGTTCAGTGAGAATCACCATTATCTGGCAGCAATATGGGGCCTATGACACACCATAGGAAAATTCTGATTCCATGCAGGAGAGGGCAGTGGTGTCCTCTCTCTCTCTCACTCTCCTTCTCACACACACACACACACACACACACAGAGTAGATAAGTATATTAAAATCAACCCAATGCATTGCCCATGATTAAATTCATTCTGAACCGTTTTAAAAAATGGCGTAATTTAAAAAACAACAAAGTTGGTTCCGTTCCTAAGTGTGGAAGTAGCTGAAATACCATTTGAGAGGCTGCTGTATCACTATTTTCAACCAAACCAGAGTCAATGGTGAAGTCCTTGCCTGATGAGTGGGGAGTACATTATAGGCACATGTCTCATCTACCAGATTCACATAGAAAGGGCTTTAAAAGAAAACATTTTACCACCTGACTGATGGTAGAGGGATTTTCATAGGTCATATGCTCCCCATCACCCAGCGTGGTCATCTGCCAATCATGTAGACAGCAGCATAGAGAGAATTTGCACAACTTCCTTCTTCAAAGCCACAGGTGTGAAAGGGGGTGAGTTCAGGGAACAGCTCTGCTACTTAAGCATGAATACCTTCACAGGTATTCAAGCATAGACTGATTTTATCCACTTGAGGTCAGACATCTCCATGCACACAGGCCAAGTTCATTACACCAGGGCTTCCTTATTTCTGCTGGGAACAGTTTACACAGACGTGCTAGGACTCAGCTCTTTGGTTTGCCCTGGCTGTCTATAGTATTATTATTTGGTGTTACAGTTGCACTTAGAAGCTCTTACGAAGAGCAGAGCCCCATTGTACAGGCTCAGTACCAGCCCTACAGCACTCCCAGTGTAGGGAGACAAATAGACAAATGATGGGAGGGGAAACAGAGGCCAGGAGAGGGCAAGTGACTCACCCAAGGTCACACAGCAAGTCAGTGGCAAAGCTCAGATTGCAACGCAAAACTCCTGATTCCTGTCCATTGCTATATCCACTAGAACACACGATTTCCGTGCTGCTGCTTCTGCTTCATAAGATCAGACAGCAATTAGGCTCACATATTTAAAAAAGGAGGATCTGATTGTCTACTAACTCACACTAGTTTTAGACTAAAGTAACTGGTCCATGGCATTAATCCAGATTCACACCAACCCCAGTGTTTCTAGTTTTTATGACACCAAAGAAAGCATTCAGAATGAGACTGATGTAGCACTATCTTCCTGAGTCTGCAGGCACGGACTGCCACGATAGCCCTAGGTTCAATGGTGAACTGCCCTGTTCTTCTTAACTGGGTATTCCCTCTGGAGTGTAATGATGACAGTCAGAGCTGTGTGGGGAATGGAAATTCTGTTTCATGGAGGATTTTGAGATCTCAAAAGCTGTTTACATTCTGATTAGGAGTAAAACCCACAAGCTTTTGAAATTCTCAACAATTTTGACTTTATTTTAATTATACGTTATATTATGTCATGAATATCAAATTTAAACATTTTTAAACAAATACCCATTACCAAAGGAAAAATCAAAATGCGTGGATTCAGAAATGTTGAAATGAGATGTTTTGCCATTCTCCAACGGTATTTTCAGAAATCGACATGATTTTGCTTGATGTTTTGATTTTGAAAATGGTTCCACTGAAATTTTTTCTACCTGCTCTAATGGTATGGTTGCTGTCCCTACTGCTGATGGTTTCCTGCTGATCCCTCTAGCAGTAACGTTCAGCCATTCGGGGACCACAGAAGAGTTCCACCCCATTTGACACCTGTAGTCAGAAGCCTCTGAACTGCCCCAAGTGTCCTCTCTAGCCTTACAACTTGAGTGCAGGGGGAAATAAGCGACTAAAGCAGAAGCCACTCTACGTCGGTCTCTCAATGTTGTTTTCATGTTATTCTTTTGCAGATAAAATAACGCAACCCCTAGAATTATGAAAGAGGACTAATGGGAGGCATGCATCGGCCTAACAAACTCTGTAATGGCAGGTGGATTTAGGTACTGGTGACATGTCACCACCTCGTCATCTCTCCAGTGCAAGACAATATCATTTTGAGACTGTCCCTTGCCACAGACCTTGCTGCCCTCCGGTAAACCAAAGCCTTTGTCCTTCAGTGCTTATTCCGATGCAGTCCTCCCAAGTTCTCAAACTTTTACTCCCGTTCAAACCTTTGCAGTGATTTTTTACACATTCAACCATTTGAGCCACCTTACACTGCCTGGTGCTTATCACCGGGGCTATAAATTATCCAGCAGCTCTCTGTCTCATGTCAAGACATTGATTCACTGCATGCAGTACAGGGTTCTATATTCTTTCTGACACCACATTAACCATCAGCTTCTCAGTAAAGCAATATTGAGGCCAGTCTGGTATTTTACAGTGATTTTTACAGGCTCACAGCCTTGGTTTCTCCAGGATGATTTGCTCCTTAATCAACTTTAGGGACCTGCATAACTCACAGGCTTATCTCATCCTGCTGAATCAAGCAAAGACTCGTTCCACCCTGCAGCAACTCTCCCAAGCATCACAGCTTGGACCCTGAGACCTGGAGTGTGGTGAGACAAACATGGCTTTCATTAGTGTACTACATGCAAACAACCGCTACCAAGTCCATTGTACATATAGCCCAAGTACCACAGTAGGTGCCGTCATCATCAGTCCGGCAAATCCCAAAGGGGCATAGCCTCCTTGCAACACCTGGATCAATTTCTAGCTAGGTCCTTAACGTGGTCTGATTGTATATTCAGTTTATGTCCATCACTCGCAATCATATTGCATCAACAAAGTTTTGGCACCCATGCGACGGCCAGTCATGGAGTGACTTTCCTTGGTCAGCATGACCTAAGACCATGTCCCTGCCAAGAAAGGCACCAAAACTGAACCAGTGCTGATGGAGATCGTTGCTGGGTGGGCTACTAATATCCTCACTGCTGATCTTGTCCGGCCGTTTAATGTGGAGCAGCTGAGGGACTAGAACCAGATGTATACCTCACTCAAGTGTTTCCCACTTGTCATTCAAACAAAAACAGCTGATTCGCCAGCCCCAAATTCACAACCCAATTTTAAATACATGTAAAAGATCAGGAAGGCTTGATGGGATATTAGACGAGTGAGACATTATCAGCTGCTGAATGTGTAACGGGAGGAGACAAAAGCCAGGGATAGAAGTAGTCAAAAATGTTCTATGAAAACTTTTTTCAAAGGCTTAAGTGGCTTTGTGACAAAACAGAAACGTTCCTGTGAAATTTTCTGATTTTGTCAATATTTTCCAGATTTTGCTGGGGAAAACTTAGCAGCAAAATGAACATTGTTTTCAGGTTTTGATTTTGGTTTTTTTGGTTTGTTTTGTTTTATTCCAATAAAATCCTGGATAATTAAAAAAATGTATATTCTTATGTTTTAAAAATATTTCTTATGGATCAAATGCAATCTGTTTTTCAATCAGTACCAGCTGGGCCTAGAAAGCAATAAAAATGACAGTCCCAGATGAGACCCTTCAGAATGGCTTCATTAAACTTCATGCCAACCTCGGCTCCTCAGATCAATAGAAGTGATGGATATGGATGACTTTGCTTAATCAGATTCACCACCATTCCAGCTGAGCTGAATTACAGCCGAGCCCTCCTGAGAGCAGAGCAAACCCCATCAAGACCCCAATAAACAAAATGCCAGCATCTGGAGCTAAAGAGAGACAGGAAGGGAGGTTAGAGAGAGGAATTGCAGAGTTGAGGTTAGTCATCTCCACAGTGACTCAGGCGGAAGAAAAGTTTTTATTTATTGTTCACCAGCCTCCAGGATGCGAGCGTCATTCAGCGTATTCACATAGTCACCTTATATAACTTGGTTTGCAGCTCCACGTCTGTGCAACCAGAGCAAGCAGTCAGGGACACATCAGAACATGTACTGTATGTGTCATATAAAAGCAGGATACCTTCTTCATCCCCTTGTCATAAAATGCATGCTCAGGCCAGGCTCTGTGGTAGGCCAGAAATAAAGGCGTGAAGGATGCGGCTCTGCTCTGCAGTAGTTTATAACTGCTGGAGGACATCCCGGGACATGGAGATGTTTACTGTGTGACTAGGCGAGGTTAGTTCACTATCTGCATGGTCAATTCAGTTGGTAGCCACGCTATTAGGAAATAAGCTGGAAGGCATCACCATGGATCCAGATAAAACATGGTCGAGTAAACAGATCAGGTTGATAAGGGATAACGCCTGTGACAATGCTGTTTCCCAGCTGCAGCCAAGTTAAACAGCTGGTTTTGCTAAAGCTGGGAACTCACAGAGCAAACGGACCATGCACTGCTAAGTGGTTGCTCTTTAGGGAGTGCAGGGGCAGTTGTCAGGGGCTGTTAACGAGGAACAAGCTGAAGCAGAAGCAGGCTTTGTGGAGCGGGGCCGGAAGGAGGAGGTAGCATGGCCTAGCAGACAAAGCAGTGGCTGAGGGCTAGGGTTCAATTTCCAGTTCTGCTATTGGCCTGCTGGGGAACCTCGCACAAGTCACATCACCACTCTGTGCCTCAGTTTCCCCTTTGTAAAATTAGCCTGAAGTACTTTGAGATCTGCTGGTGAAAGTGCTATGAAACAGCCAGGTATTCTTATAAGCTTCCAAGGGGCAGGGTAAGTCTTAGGGGAGATAGACACACACAGAGGCTCATTTATTGTTCTAAAATCCTTTTTCTCTTATGCTGTGCTGTGTTCCTCCTGTTACAATTAAACAATACTCTGTTTTAAGAGAGCACATGGTCACCGAATTAACCACTAGTCACAACTTCAGGAGGGAAGACATTCAGAGGCCTAGCCCAGTCGGACCTATTGAGCCATTATGGTTGGTCCACAGATGCCAGCAGCCAAGATTCAGTCTGAGTGGGACAACCCTGGGACTTCAAGAACTCTAGGCCCCTCCGTTCCACCCCTTTATAGTGGCTTCTTTACAGTCTTGACAACAACCTTGCTTATGGCGTGTGCCTTAGCAGTAGGAGCTGAGAGGTTATTTCACCTCTGTATTTGGCTCTGGTGCAGCCACGGCTGGAATCCTGTATCCAGCTCTGGTGCCCACGATTCAGGAAGGATGCTGCTAAATTGGAGAGGAGTCAGAGAAGAGCCCTGAGAATAATTAAAGGATTAGAAAACATGCCTTTTAGTGACAGTCTCAAAGAGCTCAATCTATGTAGCTTGACAAAGAGAAGTTGAAGAGGTGACTTGATCACAGTCTGTAAGTGTCAACACGGGGAACAAATATTTAATAACGAGCCCTTCAATCTAGTACAGAATGCTCTAATGTGATCCAACGGCTGGAAGTTGAAGTGAGGCAAAAGCAGACAGGAAATAAGGTGTACATTTTTAATAGTGAGGGTAATTGGCCATCAGAACAACATACTATTTTCAAAGGAAGATCGGGTGTTTTTCTAAAAGATCCATTCTAAGAATTGCTTTGGGGAAGCTCTGTGGCCTGGGCTATATGGGAGGTCAGACTAGATGGTCACAGTGGTCTTGGAACCTATGAATCTGAGTGGTGCGTTCACCTCTTTCACTGGAGCACCCAGGGAAATTATGGCTGCTCGCACTTCTCAAGGCCAGGCCCATAATGGGTGGGGTGAAGAAGGGCGCTGCCACTGGCTGTGCAGTCTATTGGCCCTCAGTTCCACAGGACACCCCTCAGGTCCCTTAAATACCATCCTCGTAATGCCTCATTTTTTGTTCACTCTTGCCATCAAGCCCTAACTGGATCAATGCTGGTGCTATTTTGGTCACCTTAGGAGACTGGACCCTCGGTGACTGAAAGAATAACCTGACTTTAGAATAGCTTGACTTTAGCAAATAGTTCAAGAATAGCTTAGAATAGCTCAAGAATAGCTTGACTTTAGCAAAGCTTTTGATATGGTCTCCCACAGTATTCTTATCAGCAAGTTGAAAAAGTATGGGTTGGATGAACGGACTATAAAATGGATAGAGAACTGGCAAGAGCAGAGGGCTCAACAAGTAGTGATCAATGGCTCTATGTCTAGCTGGCAGCCGGTCACAAGTGGAGTACCCCATGGGTCGGTCCTGGGGCCGGTTTTGTTCAACATCTTCATTAATGATCTGAAGGATAGGGTAGATTGCACCCTCAGCAAGTTTACAGATGACACTAAGCTAGGGGGAGTGGTTGATACCCTGGAAGAGAGGGATAGGAGACAGAAGGACCTAAACAAATTGGAGGATTGGGACAAAAGAAAGCTGATGAGGTTCAACAGGGTCATGTGCAGAGTCCAGCATTTAGGACGGAAGAATCCCAAGCACAGCTACAGACTGGGGAACAACGAGCTAGGCAGCAGTTCTGCAGAAAAGATCTGGAGGTTACAGTGGATAAGAAGCTGGATATGAGTCAGCAGTGTGCCCTGGTTGCCAAGAAGGCTAATGACATATTGGGCTGCATTAGTAAGAGCATTGCTAGCAGATCACAGGAAGTGATTATTCCCCTCTATTGGGCATTGGTGAGGCCACATTTGGAGTACTGTGTCCAGTTTTGGGCCCCCCACTACAAAAACGATGTGGACAAGTTGGAGAGAGTCCAACAGAGGGCAACAAAATGATTGGGGGGCTGGAGCACAAGACTTATGAGGAGAGGCTGAAAGAGCTAGGCTTGTTTAGTCTACAGAAGAGAAGAATGAGGGGGGATTTGATAGCAGTCTTTAACTACCTGAAAGGGGGTTCCAGGGAGGATGGAGCTAGGCTGTTTTCAGTGGTAGTAGATGACAGAACAAGGAGCAACGGTCTCAAGTTGCAGTGGGGGTGGTCTAGGTTGGACATTAGGAAAATGTTTTTCACTAGGAGGGTGGTGAAGCATTGGAATGGGTTACCTAGGGAGGTAGTGGCATCTCCATCTTTAGAGGTTTTTAAGCTGTGGCCTGACAAAACCCTCGCCTGGATGATTTAGCTGAGGATAGTCCTGCTTTGAGCAGGGGGTTGGACTAGATGACCTCCTGAGATCCCTTCCAACTCTAATATTCTATGATTCTATAAGGAGCTGCTGGCCCTCACATCCCTCTGCTTTGTATGTATTTTCAAACCCAAGAAGCTAAATGAGTGTGTCCAGTGTTGAACTTGGCTCTTGCTGGCAGTGCCTAAATACCTAACTGCTGACATGGGCACCCAAATGCGGAGTTAGAAGCCCTAACTAAGCCCCTCAGCTTTGACAAGATGCCGCAGAAACAGTAAAATGCTTTAGGGTCCTCCTGGATGAAAGCAGCTATGTGAATGGATGCCATTTGGACCTGGAAGAGTTCCAAGATGTTTACTTTTGAAGGCAGCTTGAGGCTTAGACTACATTTATCCAAGCTGATATTATACAAAGGCAAGGGAAGTCTATGATCAAGGCAAGCAGTTGCTATTTAAATGCATTCTCCTTGGATTGCAAATCTTTGATCTAATCCATTGTTCACCTCTCTGGCCCCAAACAGATGCATCCCAGTCACTTACAAAATCTACACACATGGTGACCCAGGCATGGCGACCTAGGCATAAATCCACTAATGCGAACAGT
>ML675632.1:11800619-11916236 GCA_007922155.1 Mesoclemmys tuberculata | reverse complement strand
TGGAAGTCATGCGGCTAGGAGTTGTAGAGTGTACAGTGGCAAGCAGGGGTAATGCCATTCCTGTTTGCCTCTCTGGGGACCGAATACCAGGACTGTTAATCTAAAAGCAGGAACCTCAACACTTTGAGTTAAGGCTCTCTGCTCAGAGACAGCACCAGATTCATAAACTTATATGATGGGCTAACAACTAAAAGTGATAAAGAGCTACATTGTGATAGTGTGGGCTGTATAGGGCAAAATAAAAGACCTTGTTTACTTACTAGTAGAGCTGAGTGAATAAGTCTCAGCAAATAATTTATTTAATTAATTTTGCCCTTTTTTGCTGTTCAGAAGTTGTCCTTAAAGTAGGACAATTCTTGATGGGCAGATTGCTGATAATTGCAGCTATTCACAGCTCACACTCTGCTGGGTAGTTTGTGTGATGTTGTTTCTGTTCCTTGATTGGCTGACTTATGCAACTAACCAAGACAAACAATAGTAAAAACAACAAGAGTTCTAAAGACTAACAAATTTAATTTCTGCAGGCATAAGCTTTCGTGGGCTTTAACCCACTTCGTCAGATGCAGGGAATGGAAAAATTAAATTCATTAGTCATTAAAGGGCTACCGAACTCTCCTTTTTGCTGTATACAATCTAACACAGCTACCCCTCTGAAACAAACAATAGTGAATTTTCCAGGTGAGTTCAGTATGCTATAGTTTATCTGAAACTCTATCATCCACATTATCTGAATGCCTTCCTTGTACCCCAACATATGATACATGAGACACATGCCCTGTGCAGCATATATCTAATGGTGGGAGGAAAGGAAGAGATTTAGATAATGCACTGCTACAGATTGGGGGCCGACAGGCTAGGCAGCAATTCTGAAGAGAAGAATCTGGGAGTTTTAGTGGACAAGAAGCTGGATATGAATCAACAATGTGCCCTTATTGCTAAGAAGGCAAACAGCATATTGGGCTGCACTAGCAGGAACATTGCCAGCAGATCGAGGGAAGTGATTATTCCCCTCTATTTGGCACTGGTGAGGCCACATTTGGAGTACTGTGTCCAGTTTTGGGCCCCCCCACTACAGGAAGCATGCAGACAAATTGGAGAGACTCCAGCAGAAGGCAACAAAAATGATTAGGGGGCTGGAGTACATGACATATGAGGAGAGGCTGAGGGAACTAGGCTTGTTTAGTCTGCAAAAGAGAAGAATGAGGGCGGATTTCATAGAAGTCTTCAAGTACCTGAAGGAAGATCACTGAACCCAACCCATGTGCTCAGAGCTCAACCAGCTCACTAGTCAGCCAGAAAACTGGGACCCTTTCTTTGTGAGAAACATCCAAAACTTTTCTAGTTTAATATTTTTTCTCCGATTTGTCAACTTGCTGAAATTAAAAATAAAATACGTTGATGAGCTTGAGAACGGCCAGAAGCTCATCCTGTGAAACCTGCTGCACAAAAGTCTCCATGATGAATCAGAGAAAACAGAAATGGTGCATCTGCCTAAGGCCAGCCTCTGACAGCTCCGGATAATTCCCTAACAGCACACGCTGGGCTGCTCTCCCTAGTCTAGTTTAAATGACTGTATGCTATCAAGGCACTCCACAAAAGCATAGTTAGTGAATGCCTCTGCCCCAAAGAGTTTATACTTTAACCATGAGAAACTTCTGTACTAGTGAAAATCAATAATCAATTAAACTCATTCACCCCCTCCTAGTAATGCTGGAAAAAACCACAACAGTGTCTGCATTTTAGTGGCAGATGAATGATCCATGTGTATAGTATTTGTAAAGCCTTTGGGGAGCCTTCAGGAGAAAACGTACTGTAGAAAGTTCTTATTGATTTGTTTCTTTTCTGTGTGATAGGGAGACCTGGGATCACATCTGAGACGACTTGAGTTGATGAGCTGAGCTGAGCACATGCTTTTGAAGGGTTTTCAGTGCATCCTGTGTTGAGAGAATAATGCAAAGGGTCCAATGGGAGGGCAAGGAAGAGGAAAATAACCATCATGCATCTTGCTATTTGAACCCCACCCTTTGTCATTGTTCTGGCAGTGCTCGTTACTCACTTCTCAGCTCAAACCCGGCTTAGTCTACGAAAGCTGTGGAGTTCCTAGGCCTTGGCTGTGACATTGCAAACCATTTGCAGGTGCATTTCCATTGCCCACTTAGACAAGGATCTTTATTACTTTCTCCAGCCCATCTTGGAAGGCCAGGAGCACTTGGATATCCCTAAGGCAGAAGCTAAAGACAAGTGAGATTTGTTGGTCTCAGTTCTCAAGAGATCACGTGAACCATGTCTTTCATTTGAATCTGCATGGATTTGAAGCAGTGATATGCCAAAGCCCTAGACTAAATTCCAGATCTGGAGCTGAATTCCATAAGTCTGATTCTGCTTTTGCACTCGATTTATGCTGCTTCAATTCCAGTGACTTCAACAGAGTTCTCCAGACTTGCATTCCCATGTCTCTCTCCATAATGGACCGAGCCAAAACCGTGGATCTGGATACGCCCAATCTTGTGTATTTGATAATTCAATCCAGATCTAACCTTCCCAAATGTTCAGAGTCAGCCATTTTAGAGCCAGAGTCAGGTTGTGAACGTCAGTTCACACTTGGACCCATCTGTAGCATGAGGGATCACCAAAACACAGCTCAGACCTTGGTGACAATTGCCAAATTGCTGCTGGCGTTAATCTAAACCGTATAGAGGCATGCTTTTTCAATGACCCATAAACATGCTCACGTTTGCTCAAAACTGGGCCCAGATTTGGTCAAAATAAGTGCTGACCTTGGGCAAGTCTTTGAGTAATCTGTGCTGAGTTTTTCATTTGTAACTGGAAAGCAACCTTTGTATGGTTCGGTGAATGCTTTACACAGTTATAAAAAGTAACTCCTGCTCAATGGCTGCAAGAAAGGAACAGGAAAGATACATTACCATCAGTGGTAGTGTGACCAGCTGGCAAGTATGGAAAATCAGGATGGGGTGTGGGTTAACAGGGGCCTATGTGAAACAAAGCCCTGAATATTGGGACTGTGCCTATAAAATTGGGATATCTGGTCACCCTAATCAGTGAAGCCCATGAATGGAATTCTAGCTCCAAGTCCCTCATGCTGCCCCCACTCCTCCGCACACACACTGCCTTTGGGAAAGTTCAGATTTGGATCAGATCCTGACTTGAACTTCACAGTTAGGGAGGTGTCTGGTTACAATAGCTTTAGAAACTTCAATACAAATGGAGCTTTCTGGCTGGCCACCTGTCGTTTCATGCCTGTGCCAGCAATTTCATTCAGTGCTCAGGTTTGCGACTTGAATTTCCACCATAAGAACAAGGCAGTGCAGATGGGATGTTTCCAGGGCATGGCTCTCAATGGTCACAGGTGGGTCTGAGTAGAGCATCACCTCCTGTCACGCGGGCTGCATTAGGAGGGGGGGGCATTTGTGTTATGTGACCTTAATATGTCAAAATCATAGTGATTCATGTAAGACATACCATGTCAGGTACTGTTAGAAAGGTTAGGATATGCTGAATAAGATGATAATATTTGGGTTCATGTGTAATATGTGTAAGGAAAGTTATGGAGATCTTTGATATCCCTGTATTTCAAACTGTGCTGTGGAAGACACACCCCAGACAGAGAGGCGGCAGGACAATAGCTTGCTTAATAGCCCATTCAAGGCCTTATCAGAAGCCAGAGGCCCGGGAAGAAACTAAAGGGATACCTGAAGAGTTACCAGGATTGGCCCATGTGACTATGGACTTCATTTTGGTTCCAGTAAAGTTCCACAAGCCACATGGCCAGAAACAGAGGGTATATAAGATCAAACCACAGAAACCATTTTGTCTTCGTCTTCGCCTTGTGTCCTTGTTCCTGTCCAGCTGCGGACACACTTCTGGATTAACACACTGTGCAACTGAACTGAAGGACTTAGACCCATCCAGGTACTGGATGTATACCAGAGGAACTATACAAGCCTGCAACTCCACAATTGTTCTAGAAACCTGATGTATATGGACTTTTAAATCATTGGTATATATCTGATTGCTTTAAGCCTTTAACACTTCTCTTATTGTTTGTTTTTCTTTTATTAATAAACCTTTAGTTTTAGTTACTAAAGGATTGGCTGGCAGCGTGGTATTTTGGGTAAGATCCAAACTTATAGTGAACTGATACTGTGGCTGATCCTTTGGGATCAGAGGGAATCTTTTAGTAAAGAGCATAGAGTTAAAGCAACTGGTCTCTTTACTGGACCTAGTGTCAGTTTGGGAGCCAGAGACTGAAATGCAGTAAAGGGGGCTGTGTGTATTTGCACAGTGGCTTCTTGATAACCAGTGTGGGGGAATCAGAAGCACTGTTTTGTGGCTGGTTGGGAAGTCTGACTGTGGTGTCACCCACCAGTGCTGGGAGAATTTGCTCTCCTTTTGCAGCCTGCCCTGACCCTGGCATTATCAGTGGGCTACCCTGGGCACGGACGGGTTACACCTCCCATGGCGCTAAATCCAACATGTGCGCCCTGAGATTCCATTCATGTTGATGGCATATTAACATGGGCTGCCACAGCCAATCAGCTTGCAAGTAGCAAAAGTCAATCAGGCCTAAATACCCCCATATCCTAAGAAAAAACCCATAGAGGGGATTTGTAGTCATGTTGTCTCCTGGATTTTTCATTGCACATCCTTTTCAGGTGTGAAGAGGTTTACCGGTTTCCAGCTAGGGTGGCCTAGAGTCAAGGATTCCTAAGAAAACATGGAGCCATCCCCATCTAGGGGACATCTGCATACAGAGGTGGTCTATGTATGCTTGCACCCAGCTCTCCCTTTCCTCAAGCAGCACAGCTCACTCAAACTGCCATTGGCTTTGCACACTACCCCCTCTCGAAGGGAGGGCAGAACCTACGGATAGGAGTTAATGTAACACTGACCAACGCCAGTCATGGGTGGCCAGGATTAAAATTGCAGTGGGGGAGGATTAGGAAAAGCCTTTTCACTAGGAGGATGGTGAAGCACTGGACTGGGTTGCTAGGGTGGTGGTGGAATCTCCATCCTTAGAGATTTTTAAGGCTTGGCTTGGCAAAGCCCTGGCTGTGATGATTTAGTTGGGATTGGCCCTGCTTTGAGCAGGGAGTTGGACTAGATGATCTCCTGAGGTCCCTTCGAACCCTCATCTTCTATTATTCAATGATTCCCCTCTTCTGCTCCGGTCCATTCTATGCAGCACTGAGGAGCTTCTAGAACTTGGACTTTGTCTTGGGTATCTTAGAAGAGTGTTACCCACCGGGCCTCACCCCTTCAATGAACACAGCTGGAATCAAAACTGCTTCTAATTCACATGACCTGGCTGTCAGGAATTCACAAGGCTGTCAGGAAAACCTGAGAGTAGCACAGTGCCACCCTGTATATGTGTGTGAGCGTCTAGTGATAGTATTTGTGCACGGGTGAAAGCAATGAGCAATTCAGATAACGTTTTGTTTCTAACTCTTCCAACAGGAAATTAATCATGCTTGCTCTCAAAACAATGAGGCTTCATTGGGATGGCCTGAGTTGTCAGAATTTAATACCAGGAAGTCTTACTGCATTTTCTCTTCATCATTCATGTCATTGCAAGATAATTTTGGAATAAATAAGTACAAACATGAGTTTGGAACTGACAGGTGATTATAGAAGCACCATGAGTGTTCTCTCCATCTTAACCCTTCAGATCCATGCTGACAGGTGTCAAAACTCTAGATAACACTGTATTGTTGTTATTATTATTATTGTTCTTATTTCTGATGCAATACTATCAAGAGGCGCCAACTGTGGTCAGAGCCCCATTGTGCTAAGCACACAGTAAAAGACAATTCCTGCTCTGAAAAGCATCATTGGACCTGGGACTGGAAAGCCTGGCCTACAGAGGTAAATAGGAACATAGGAGATTAGGACTCAAACTCCCATGAGGTACCATGCAGCCTTTCTAAACCGAAATATTTCAGTTTCAGCCAAAATTTTTCAGCACTCCATTTTTTTTGTCTAAGCCATCAATGGAAATAAAACCAAACCATTTTCCAAGCAGCAGGTCTCCTCTTAAATTCTGTCTGTCTCCATGGTTCTTTCTGGCCTGCTTCCTGTTACATACCCGCAGGAACCACATGATGGTTCTACAGAACCAGGAGAAATACCAAAAAAACCATTGTTAGCACTGTACGGGACGATGGATGGATTTTCTTCCCCCTAGTGGAGTTCATTTCCTTCTCTGGGTACAGAACTACCCTTGCCTCTGATATTTTGAAGACTGGGAATTTTGTTGTTGGAAGCTGAAACACACCTGACTTCAAAACGGTGGTACACCTAACCATTCTGTGATGATTTCCTGGTAAACCAGTGCTTTGCTCAATACAAAGGCATCTGCTCCTCATCCTTTCAATAGCTCTTAACTGGCAGCACTTGTTAGTGTGCTAAAATCGTTCATACTACTCTGTGAGTAATAGCCCTTTGTGAGACGGCTCTGAAAAGCCTAAGAGAGACATTCACTGAGGAAAATCCAGTCAATGTGTATAGAGACATAGGAGGACAGTAATTCTGGGCCAGAGCCTCAGCTGATGTAAATCAACACAGAGCCATTGTTTGCAATAGAGCTGCACTTATTTACACCCCTGGGAATCAGGCTCCCTGTTAAGACCCCATGCAGCAATCTTTCCTGATTGACATTTCAGCCACCTATTGTCCGGTCTAGTTTAATCTGCTGATTGGTTGTAGAATAGTCCCCATTTTGCTCATTGTAGGAAGAAATGGCCATTTGCTCTGCTATTCTCCACGTCATTTAAGAGCGTACCCGCTCCGTATTACAGTTCTTTTCTCCTTGTTTTCCCTCACACACACAGATCAAAAGTTTTTCCATTCCCTGCAGTTGCATGGGTGTATTCTGATCTCATGACTAATTTGCTGAGTATTTCTGTATGGTTCAAGGAGGCATTGTTACCCCCGGCAGGCTAAATGACAATTTAGAGGCAGGGAAAGAAATATCCAAGGGCTCGAAATGAGTCTGTGTCAGAAAAGCTGGATGAATACATCATAGTGAGCATTTTTAGAGCAGACATGCTACTCATGTGTATAACATGTTTATAGCAGCTATTCATCTGCCACAGAGAGGCAGAATGAGCCAGTAAGTAGGCTGTTGGCCTAAGGCTCTGTTGGCCCAGGGTCAATTCCCCACTTTTTTGCTGCAGGTTTCCTGGGAGATTTTGAGAGCTCAGTGTCTGAGACCCCTTTTTTGAAATAAGGATAATAGTACTTCCACAGTGCGTGAGGATAAATAAGTCGAGGTGCTCAACTACTGGTTATGATGGCCATATAGATGGGTGTTATTTATAATTATACATGCAACATCATAATGTTTGGCTTGACACAGCCTTCGGCTTTGATAGCTGTATTTGCCATCTTCAGCCATTGAACAAAGACAAATACTTTAGAGGAACTTATTTCAGCCTATGGGCTCTTTGCCAAGGATTTATCTGAGCTGCTTCTCCGCTGCCTTGCTACTCGTGTGGTCATTTGCACTCTGCAAACCGGTTGTAGAGCTTCCCCAAGATCAGGATGATGGAATTTGACACCCACAGGGGTAAAAGGCCACACGGGGCAGTCAAAAGACCGACCACGTGGCTATGCGTTTGACTATTCGTTATTGGCTCCTTGTGATGTGTAACTGGGCCCATATACGGTGACCAGGACCTGTTTGTGGTCACTCAGAGCATGGCTGGAACTTTGCGAAGAGAAGATGAGCACTTGTGACAGGACACACCTGTTCCTATGGCTAGATGGGATATCAATGCCAAGTGCAATCATTTCAATCAGGATTAGAAGTGGCTGACCTGCTGTACAAGTCTGGGTGGGTCTGGCTACACGGCAGAGAAAAATCCACAGCTGGCACACGCCCACTGACTCGGGGTGCATGGCTGTTTCATGGCTGTTTTTTCAGCCCGAGACCCACGAGTTTTAATTTGCTGTGTAGACATACCCAGTGTCACTTCACCCATCTGCACCTCTGTTTCTTCTCCCAACCTCTAGGACAGGAATTGTCTCTTACTGTGTGATGGCTAGTGCAATGGGGCCCTATTATGACAGAATTAAAACGTACAGTACTGTAAAGGTCCCAAAAACTCTTCCTATGTACAAAAATAATCAGCACTTATTTCCCAGTTTCCTTTCCCATCTGTAGAGGGGGTTAAACGCCCGCCACCTCCATTGCCGCTGGGATAGAAGGTGCCCCCACAGTGCCACAACATAGGCAAGTAGAAAAGAGTACTGTGGCAAATTGCTATTGTTGTTATCGCTTCACATTGGGCCTGAATTCCATTAGAAATCAGCCGTTTGCCCAGGGAATAACAAATGGTGCCATTAGCGAGACACAGATATTCAGTCCCTTCACCTGGAGAGAAATCGGCTTCATTGCAATAGAGGAGGTTTCTCCTGCACAACCAGGTGATTAAGACGCCTGGTAACGATGACCTCTGATAAATGCCAGTTGTAGTGGGGGAAATGCAAATAAGTAAATAAGGTGCCAGAAACTGAGCTCTGTATGTGTAGTATTATTTTATTTTATTAATTTGAATTACAGGAGCACCTGGGATCCCACATCATGGACTAGGGCCCCTGCTGCTAGGTGCTGTACAGACACAGAATAAAAAGACAGTCCCTGCCCCAATGTGCTTATAATCGAAAGGCTTGTCACCATGGGAAAGCGTCACTTGTTATACCAATATAATTATATCAGGGGATGAATCACTCGATAATTGCTTGTTCTGTTTATTCCCTTTGAAGCACCTGGCATTGGTCACTGTCGGAAGACAGGATATTGGGCTAGATGGACCATTCTTCTGACCCAGTATGGCTGTTCTTTTGCTCACTCTAGTTAAACTGCTATAGTTTAAGTCGTCATCGTCGTCCGTCCCCCCCCCCCCCCCCCGCCGCCGCCGCCCTGTGGACACACTTATTTTGGAATAAGAGTGGCTTTTTTCCTGTTTAATTTAAACCACTTCCAAAACAACAGAAGGTAAGCTGGGAAAACACCCTCTTGTGCCAGAGTAAGGCTGTGTCCACACTACAAATGCTTCACTGGCACAGCGACGGTGCTGCAGCCACGCCATGGTAGTGCTGTCCTGTAGACGCTTGCTACAGTGATGGAAAGGTTTTATCCAGCCCTGTAGTTAATGCACCCTCCAAGCGGTGATAGCTAAGTCGATGGAAGAATTCAGTGCAGACCCAGCCCACGCTGACGCCAGAGGTTTTTCATGGGTGCAGGAACATTCCCTCCGTGAAGGGCGTTAGCGATCTTGGTGGAAGCACTCTTCTATCAAAATAACTGTGTCTACACAGGGGGTAATTTTACCCTTGACCTTAGTAGGAGCAGAGTAAGGCGACATTGTGCAGTTCTGTGAAAAGATCTGAGCAAGGATGGTCTTTTTTGTTATAATTTGTACCATGCCTAACACACCAGGGACCTGATCCGTGATTGGCAGCCTCTGGAAGCGACTGCAATGCAAATAATAATGTTAGCAATACCATTAGCACAAACCCCTGTCAGCGCTGGAATCCTGCAACGTTCGCAAAGGGCAACTGCTGTCCCAGACACACATGGAAGTCAGACACATCCCACGCCCACCCGCCTGCCCTCTCCTTGCAGTTCCACTGGTGCAGGGTGGCAGGAAGTTCTTTTTCCAGGCTTTGTTGCGGGACTGGTGTGAGGTTTACGGAAACCCACATTCGCCCCCAGTTTTCGAAAGTGGATTCTGATTTGGTGTGTCTTGATTTTAGTTTTAAATGCCAGCGGGACTGGATTTTCTGGTGTGGGGGGGTGATAATCTGTGTCTCCTATTAGTCCCTGTTGAAAGTAGGGGTGCTCAGTGTGTCTGATGATGGGCAGCTGTCTAAAGCTGGGCACACCAAAATGGGGGCACTTGAATTTAGAAGCGATTTTGGAAAATGAAGGCCTCACGGCCTCTGTGCCTCCACTTCCCCATCGCTAACATGTACAGCACTACTTGCCTGCCGCTCCCGGGCCTGAATGAACTCAAAGTGCAACCCTTGTGCGGAAGGGGAGGTGACTGTGTGGTTACCTCTCTTTAACATCTTCTGCAACACAGCAAAGCCTTTCATTTTGGAATCCGGTTTCAAAAACAATTGATGAGGGCGAAATAGAGTATTTCCAAACTATCCCCTGTAGCATGGCTAGGTGGCAATGGGTGCTTTTCTCCAGGACAGAAATGCAGGCAGAAACAAAGGGTTGTAGTTCAGCACAGCTAGTCTGTTTAACAAGCAAAATCCTCAAACATCAAAAAAAGCCTGGCTACATAATCTCTCTACTTAACAGAATAGGGTCTCCTTATGGATTTTAAAAGTATGTTTTCATGCCCAGTCTTTTATGGGGTATCCTCAACCTGGCTAATTTGCCACTCTTCTCGAAGCTGCCATAACTGCTGATAATCTCCATTTTGTTGTTGCGCAGCGGCCAAATTCTCCAGATGATTGCAGCAGGCATGCTGAACGGCTGATGCTCCTCAGTGTCATGGCAGTGCCACAAGAAGACTCCAACATGACCAGCTCCTGCAGCTTGATTTTTCATCGCTTTCAGTTGCTCCCTATTCATTGCTATCCCAACACAGCCACGGTGAGCAATCTGCTATGGTTACGGTAACCAGATGTCCTGATTTTATAGGACTGTCCTGATAATCAGGGCTTTTTCTGACATAGACGCCTATTACCCCCCATCCCCGTCCTGATTTTTCACACTTGTTTTCTGGTCACCATAGCTGTGGTCAGAGGGAGTCTTACTATCTACACTGAGGTTTAAATATGATAGTCGTGGCTGCCGCAGAAATACAATAGATCAGATAAGGAAGGGCAGAGAAGCAGCAAAGAGGCAGGAAGCTGGCTGGACCAGGAAACAGTGCCACACGATGTATGCTGAGCCCTAAACACTTGGCCCAGGTGTAATTAATAGGGAGAATATTTCTGGGATCCAACCACACCCTTCCTATTAGGACTAAGCGTGTACACCAATTTGTTGTAATGAAGACTGGTGAATGGCGAAAGCTGAGTGAAAATTAGAGACCAGGGAATTAAAAAAATGTGTTCTTGGTGGATGCATGAAATATTATGGCACAGAGATTAGCAATAACAAAGTGCCACAGGTAGGAATTGTGTTTCCCTATGCTAGGCCAGAGCCCTGAGTTTATCGGATTTCCACAAGACAGAGAGTAGTGCATGGTGAGACGTTGTGCAGCTAGGACTATGCGAATCCTCTGGCCAGAGCTCTGGCATTGAGGCAGTTAAAATAAGAAAGACACAGCTCTCACAAGAGGCTACATGCAGCCTCTTGGTGGGAATGTGATGGGAGAAAGTTCATTTTAAATCTCGGCCTCTCTGACACTTCCCATGTGTGCCCAGGTATGTGAGGCACCCCACTACCACCTATCCTTCGCATGAGGAAGTCTTGTATGTGTCTGACGGGGGTAAGCTTCCTGCCATCCCAACCACTGTCTTCCAGGCCTTGCTTTTTCTGTTCGGGTTAGCAATAGGCACACACTACCCCCTGAGTCCTCCAAGCATCCCTCGAAGGGCTCAGCCCCTGATCCCTTGAATACCCCCAGAACTTACCAGTTCTCTACTCCCCATGGAACAGGACACACCAGCTCACTAGTTTCAACCCAATATCACCACTCTGCTCAACACACAGCCCTGAGCTATATTCACAGTGAAAGCAAGAATATGTTTATTACCAAAGGCCAGAGATTCAAACCATAGTAAGGAAGGATACTGGAAACAAATGGTTATATAGAAAATAAAATCATAACACGCTTTCTAGAGCCTAAACTAATCCTCCAGCCTAAAAATGTTCATCTCACCCAAAGTTCTCCCCACAGTTTTCAGCTAAGCCTGGCTGACATCTATGTTTCCTGAAGCAAACATACTGTTGGCTCACTTCTTCAATGAAGAAGCCAATCTTGGCTCCTCTTCACTTGCTTTATGCAGT
Source organism: Mesoclemmys tuberculata (assembly GCA_007922155.1). Classification (NCBI taxonomy): domain Eukaryota; kingdom Metazoa; phylum Chordata; order Testudines; family Chelidae; genus Mesoclemmys; species Mesoclemmys tuberculata. Next base: position 11,904,241 of record ML675632.1, on the reverse strand, counting down.
TAGAATATGGGATCTCTGCCCCAGGAGCTCCCTTCTGCAACAGCTTATCCTGAGGTTCCTTTCCCTTGTAAATCCTCTGGCCTGCACCTGGCCCAGACAGCAAATATAGCTTGTCTCCAAGTCCATTGTTTTTCAGGCTGACTGAGCTGGCCTGAGGCATACAATACACAAGGGTCTGCCAGTGAGATGGGTGTTTACTATCTGCTTCCTGCCTAGAATCTGTTAACACCGTCTTGCAACCTGTTTTAACTTACATGCTTTAAGAAAATAATTTGCAGTATACATACATGACTTCTTACACATGATCTGCACATATATTTTGACATGATTATGATGATCAGCGTGACACAGGCTTTCAGTAGACACCTTACATGACCCCATTTGGTGAACCCATGGGATCCCTATAATCTTTCATAACCCTCTTCCCTCTGCCAGTGGGCATCAGGAGGTCCTTGGGTCACAGGGGATGTTGTAAAGGCCAAATATATCACTGGCTTCAAAAAAGAATTAGATCAGTTCATGGAGGATAGGTCCATTAACGGCTATGGGCCAGGATGGTCAGGTGTCCCTAAACATTTGACTGCCAGACACTCAGAATGGACCATAGGTGTTCGATCACTCAATAGTCTTCAAGAAACGGAAGAAAGAGGATTCAGGGAACTGCAGTCCAGTCAGCCTCATGTCAATCCCTGGGAAAATCCATTTTCAGACACTTAAAAGAAAGGAAGGTGATCAGGAGCAGTCAACATGGATTCACCAAGGGCAAGTCATGCCTGACCAACCTGATTGCTTTCTATGAAAAGATTACTGGTTCTGTGGATGTGGGGAAAGCAGTGGATGTGATATACCTTGACTTTAGCAAAGCTTTTGATATGGTCTCCCACAGTATTCTTATCAGCAAGTTAGAAAAGTATGGGTTGGATGAATGGACTATAAAATGGATAGAGAACTGGCTACAGCAAAGGGCTCACCGGGGAGTGATCAATGGCTCCATGTCTAGCTGGCAGCTGGTCACAAGCAGAGTGCCCCAGGGGTTGGTCCTGGGGCCGGTTTTGTTCAACATCTTCATTAATGATCTGGAGTATGGGGTAGATTGCACCCTCAGCAAGTTTGCAGATGACACTAAGCTAGAGGGAGTGGTAGATACCCTGGAAGGGAGGGATAAGATACAGAAAGACTAAAACAAATTGGAGGATTGGGCCAAAAGAAATCTGATGTGGTTCAACGAGGACAAGAGGACAATTGATTACCTAGGGAGATGGTGACATCTCCATCTTTAGAGGTTTTTAAGCTGCGGCTTGATAAAACCCTCGCTGGGATGATTCAGCTGACGTTAGTCCTGCTTTGAGCAGGGGGTTGGGCTAAATGACCTCCTAAGGTCCCTTCCAACTCTAATATTCTATGATTCTATAATAATTGCCCTGCTCTGTTCATTCCCTCTGAAGCATCTGGCACTGGCGACTGTTGGAAGACAGGATACTGGACTAGATGGACCATTGGTCTGACCCAGTATGGACGTTCTTATGTTAACAGAGCAGCCCCTTAAATTTTCTAGCCATGATGTCTTGGACACGGCCGGTCTCAAGTGGCCCAGAAAGGAAAAAAAGTGTTAAATGTCCTAAATGTCCTTTGCTTCTTTTCATGGATGAAGGCAAGACCCCAGATGTCTGATCACACCCTGCCATCCTTATTTCAGCTATCCTTAACCAGTCGGGGAACATAAAGTCAAACATTTGTCTAAAGTGGCCAATCTTGCAGCTGTAATGAATATTGAATATAGTCAACCTCCTCCTAGGGCTTGCCTGGGCTGCTGGCCAGCATACTAGGAGGAGGAAGCTGGATGGGGGAGGTGGTCTATGACTGTAGGGCCTATTTCTGATCCTCCCTGAAGTCATGTCTGCAGGCAGAGCTCCTCTGGGTCATGTCTGGTAGCTCCCTGGACTCCTTCAAGGAGCAGTGGGAGCTGTCCAGTGTTCTCTGCTCAAAGTCCCCCTCTGGATCCTTGAATTTATATCTGTGACACTCTCTCCCATCCCTGTTTTTGCATTTGTGGTCCCCTGAACCTATTTGACTCCTGGGTCTGGTGGCTTCCTGCCTTAAGTTGAGGGGAGGAGCCTTTAGATGTCCATGGGCTTAGGCCTGCCCATCCCCAGTGCTTCAACAGATGTAACAAATATGGAAGAGCAAATGCAGTCAGCAAAAGGAGCTGCCAACAGGCCATCGGCTGAAATTTGTTTGCATGAAACATTCATAGAATTATTTTGAACAAAGAACAAATACTTGATTTTCATCAAAGTCTTTTCCTGAACAGAAAAAAAATGGCCCAGGTGACTGAATAAATTGCTCACTACCAATACCTCAGCAGGGGCCAAATGGCACCACCAGGAAAGTCTTTGGATCTTGCACAGCAGCCTTTGAGGATGAGAGTGATGGGTGACAGTATAAACCCTTAAATGTGTTGAACTATCTATAGGCAGGCAAGCAGGAGAGTGGAGGAATGCGGAATTATCAGTGAAATCCCACCAGCTGGTTTTTGTGTTTTAATTCACTTGAGCAAAATAACACACACAGCTCTTTGGCCTGCGGTGTCATGGCCATGAGGACTACTCTGTATGTCTCCAGTTCACTCACCTCCTCGTGTTCTTCTTATCCTGACCATCATCTTTCTACTTAAAGAAGATAGGGGCCACCTTCAGAAACCAGGCAAATTCTACTCCTGGGCGAGGAATGATTGCTAAGCCATACAAAGAAGTGGTCTGAGCCCACTGCCTCCATGGCACGCCTAATTCACGCCAGCTTCAGGAATTAGAGACCATGGCTAATTAACAGAATCTGAGCATTTCATGTGGCAGCTCAAAGCTGCAGCAGCATTTTAAGACCACTATAGTCAAGTGCCTGCTTAGAACGGAGCCAAACGTTTTCCGGCATATCACAAAAGTGCCACCTGCTCTCCATAAAGGGACTGGTGAGAGAGGATCTCAGCTGGATTAAACAGAGGCTAATAGATACTACATCAAAACCACCTCAAGCTAAGCTTTGATAGACAAATCTGAAGGACCAGACAGAATGGTGGTTTAGCTTCTGTGTTGTCCTGGGCTGAAACTAAAATATTGCCCAGGGGCAGCAGAAACAAATATCACACATCCAATGCTGAATGGAGACGGAAAAATAATCTGTGCACCCCTTCCCATTTTAGACTCCTGAAAGTTGTTGCGCCAGTCTTTGGCCTGAGCAGCCCATAGTTGAATGAGTTAATCACAAAATACTGTTGTCCCTTTTCGACCTGAGTGGGTAGTCAAATTCTTGGGCCTTAGAGAAGTTCCAGGTGGAAGCAGAAATTGATGGAGTCTGGTATTTTCTTTGATGCCATCTCCTACTCCTGTGAATGGAGGAGGAACAAAAACCAAAATAAGCAGTTTCTTAGCTTATAGCCTGAAGTCTCTTAAGTCAACAGCCCCAAACCTCTCTCTCTAGCCTTTTTCGCAGTCACACTGTGCTGCTTAGTTTTCTTGTGCCTCTCTCTGCTCTTGTCTTTTTCAGTCTTTTGTTTCTTCTGTCTCCCACCCCCATGCCCTCACACATACATGTGCCCAGAGGAATACTCAGCCAAAAGCGCCTGGGCGGTTTCTCACACCCCTTTTTGATTTAAGTGGTGCTTATGCTCACAGCTATGAGAATTGACACATGGGTTCACACCTGTCCATCTCACAGGGGTTAGAACTCAACCCATAAAAAAATGTTTCACCAAGCTCATAACAATACACAGTAAATAGGTACAGAGGAGAGAGGGAAACCACAATGGCCATACGGCTGAAATCACAATACTCAAAGTAGACCAGTCTACTGGATAAGGCACTGGCCCAGCAATTAAGAAAGCTGAGTCTTACTCTCAGCTTGGGGACTTTCTGTGTGATCCTGAGGAAGTCACTTCCCCTCCCTGAATGTTTCCCTTTTCACCCTTTGTCTATTTACATTGTAAGCCCAGGGCGTAGCCAGAATTGATTTTTTGGCAGGGCTTGTGGTTGACACGGGTGGGCATAATTTCGACCGGCCAAAAACAAGCACTTAGAATCATAGAATCATAGAATATTAGAGTTGAAAGGGACCTCAGGAGGTATCTAGTCCAACCCCCTGCCCAAAGCAGGACTATCCTCAGCTAAATCATCCCGGCGAGGGTTTTGGCAAGCCGCAGCTTAAAAACCTCTAAAGGTGGAGATGCCACCACCGCCCTAGGTAACACATTCCAGTGCTTCACCACTCTCCTAGTGAAAAACTTTTTCCTAATGTCCAACCTAGACCTCCCCCACTTCAACTTGAGACCATTGCTCCTTGTTCTGTCATCAGCCACCACTGAAAACAGCCTAGCTCCATCCCCCCTGGAACCCTCTTTCAGGTAGTTAAAGGCTGCTATCAAATTCCCCCTCATTCTTCTCTTCTGCAGACTAAACAGGCCTAGTTCTTTCAGCCTCTCCTCATAAGTCCTGTGCTCCATCCCCCTAATAATTTTTGTTGCCCTCTGCTGGACTCTCTCCAACTTGTCCACATCCTTTTTGTAGTGGGGGCCCCAAAACTGGACACAATACTCCAAATGCAGCCTCACCAATGCCCGATAGAGGGGAATAATCACTTCCCGCGATATGCTGGCAATGCTCTTACTAATGCAGCCCAATATGTCATTAGCCTTCTTGGCAACCATGGCACACTGCTGACTCATATCCAGCTTCTTATCCACTGTAACCCCCAGATCCTTTTCTGCAGAACTGCTGCCTAGCTCATTGGTCCCCAGTCTGTAGCTGTGCATGGGATTCTTCTGTCCTAAGTGCAGGACTCTGCACTTGCCCTTGTTGAAACTCATCAGCTTTCTTTTGGCCCAATCCTCCAATTTGTTTAGGTCCTTCTGTCTCCTATCCCTCCCTTCCAGGGTATCTACCACTCCCCCTAGCTTAGTGTCATCTGCAAACTTGCTGAGGGTGCAATCTACCCGCTCTTCCAGATCATTAATGAAGATGTTGAACAAAACCGGCCCCAGGACCAACTCCTGGGGCACTCTGCTTGTGACCAGCCACCAGCTAGACATGGAGCCACTGATCACTACTCATTGAACCCTTTGCTCTTGCCAATTCTCTATCCATTTTGTAGTCCATTCATCCAACCCATACTTTTTCAACTTGCTGATAAGAATACTGTGGGAGACCATATCAAAAGCTTTGCTAAAGTCAAGGTATATCATGTCCACCGCTTTCCCGTCATCCACAGAACCAGTCACCTCTTCATAGAGAGCAATCAGGTTGGTCAGGCATGAGTGCCTTTAATTGGATTCCTTGAGGACCTGCTCCATGTTTTTTCCAGGGATTGAGGTGAGGGTGACTGGCCGATAGTTCCCTGGATCCTCTTTCTTCCCTTTCTTGAAGATGGGCACTATATTCGCCTTTTTCCAGTCATCTGGGACCTCCCCCTGTTGACACGAGCTTTCAAAAATAATAGCCAATGGCTCTGAAATCACATGAGCTAACTCCCTCCGTAACCTTGGGTACATTGCATCTGGCCCCATGGACTTGTGATGGTCCAATCTTTCTAAATAGTTCTGGACCTGTTCCTTCAGCAGTGCGGGATGTTCATCTCCTCCCCATTCTGTGCCGCCCAGTGCAGCAGTCTGGGAGCTGACCTTGTCTGTGAAGACAGAGGCAAAAAAGGTATTGAGTACCTCAGCTTTCTCCACATCCTCTGTCACTAGGTTGCTTCTCCCATTCTGTAAGGGGCCCACACTTTCCTTAATCTTCCTCTTGTTGCTAACATACCTGTAGAAACCCTTCTTGTTCCCCTTCACATCCCTTGCTAGCTGCAACTCCAATTGCACTTTGGCTTTCCTGATTTCATTCCTGCATGTTTGAGCAGTATTTTTATAATCCTCCCTATTCATCTGACCAAGCTTCCACTTCTTCTAAGCTTCTTTTTTGTGTTTAAGCTCACCAATGACTTCTTTGTTAAGCCAAGCTGGTCGCCTACCACACTTGCCATTCTTTCTGCACATCGGGATGGTTTGTTCCTGTGCCCTCAATAAAGTTTCTTTAAAATACAGCCATCCTTCCTGGATTCCCAAACTTCCAGCTTCCTGCTATATGACCAGAAGTCAGAAGTTCGGGAAGCGAGTGGTTGAGAAACTAAGCTGCCCGACGTTCCAGTTGCCAAAATAATTTAAGTGGTGCATCAGCAGCAGAATTTCCACAACTGATTGGGTGGGCCTGCTTTCAAAGTGGGTGGCCCACCCATAGCTATGCCACTGTTGTAATCTCTTTAAGACGTTGACTATCTCTTCCTACGTGTGTGTACAGCACCTGACACGAGGCCCTGATCTTTTGGGGATATCTAAGAGCTGCTTTTGTACAAATGCTAATAAATAAGAGGTGACATAGTTTGTCTAAGCAGAAGGATTCCTAATTCCAGTGGTGATTCTGACTGGCTTTATAAAAACATTTAATCCTTTCAGACAAAACCAATATCAGGTCACCTTGACGGCCATCATCTTCATTCATCCCCATCTGCTTTCCAGTGAGAATTAGGCCAACAGTCTCAACTCTTCCCTGGTAACGTACATGACACACGTAGGCCACATGGAAGCTAACAAGGCTACTTCCCTCTTCATTCCACTCAAGGTCTTTTCATTGGGGAGGGACATGAACATCTATCATGTTAGATGTCATGGTTCTCCATACGGCAGTCTGACACTTGCTTTGTGATAATGATGGATTCCATCACAGGTTGGAAACAGACTTGCTCGCTGACATGTTTCATTGCACTTTAAAGTTTGATGCTCTCTGCCTGCTGTCTGGAAACACTGACTAAGTAGAAGTCCAGAATGCTGATTTATTGAAACTGGCAACTCATGTCCAATGAAGAATCCAATACAGAAAACTTTTTGTCAATATACTGTAACTTTGTTTACTTGGGAGTGAATGGACCCATCTTTTAGTCAGCATTGATTGTTTTTATATTTATTTTTAACATACTAGGGCTGTGAGGAAAAAAGAATCTTGTCACAGAAAGTAATTTATTTTGGCAGCATGAAAAATCATTAAACCTTTCTACAAATAAACTAACTGGAGAGACTCTCTCCACTATGTCCTTCTGCAATGCAAAGGTTTTATGTAAAGCATGGATCTCATACACCACATGAAGGACATGACATAGGGACCACAATTCTTCTCCTCTCATAGAATCCAATCAAAACATAGGGTTACTTTGAGAGCAAGCCCAAGTTAGAGAACTTCAGGAAGTTTGAAGTGCCTGCAAAACACAGAAAAGAAATGTCAATGACATCTTTCCCGTAAAATTGTTTCCATTTTTCAACCGGCTCTAGCTACATTTCTATAGCATCATCTGTCTAAAGATCTCAAAGGTTCAACAAACAGTAACTAATGCTCCCCACACCCCAGCACGATAGGTCAAGAGATATTATCCACAGAGAAACTGTGGCACAGAGAGATTAAGGTCAAGATGTTTCGAGTTATGTCAGTGCATTAAACACGGTTGCTGAATGTTCTTAGCTCCCACTAAAGTCAGGAGGAACTGAGGTTGCTCAGCACTTCTGAAAATCAGGCCACATCTTTGTCTCTTTCACTACGGCTTTAGAAGCTAATGACGGCCAACAGAGTTTGAAGATTGTGTCCTAAGCAATTTTTCCATCAAGTCCTTGTTGGAGCTGGGAACAGAAGCCAGCTTTCCTGACTCCCAGTCCTGTGCCCTATGACAAAGTCATCCTTCCCCTCAAAGAGCCTTCTCTTGAAAGGTGCTGAGATACGTCCTAAGAGATGCTGCCTGTTCTCATCCCTACCAGCATTGAGCACCTCTTGGGATCATTGCAGGTATGAATAGAATTGACTCCGTTTTTCATGTCCCCACTTCCTTCTATATAGGTTCAGTTTCTATTGTTCCAAATGTTAAATTCCTATAACATCCTAGCAGGCCCACAATGCTAGCACATTTTTCTTATTTTTGAGACAATCCAGGCCATTTATTATTGTCAGTTGCTGAATAATCAAATCATGTTGTTGCTCAAAAACCCGTCCACTCCAGCAGCTGTCAGAATGCAGTTGTCTCTTAGTTGTGTTCCTTTAGAGGGGGAAAAGACAGTGTGTGGTTTCATTACTTCCCATTCATATCAGGTCCCCTCGCTACTATAATAATCATGAACAATCAGACATATAACAAGGGAGGGTGGAAATTTCGTTTATCTAAATCTACAAATACACCAAAACAAGCAACTGGCAATCATGTGTTTCCACTTATTTTTTCCCTGTCTTGCAATTCTCTGGAAATGAAATGATGGCAACATTGCATGGGATGTTATAAATCTTTTCTGACAGGCACACAAACACAGATCTCATCATTGTGGACTTGTCTGTCCCTTTCTTCATCTCACTGACATTAGATCCAATTAGGATTTTGCTGGTTGGATGGGAACAGAGTGCAATGCAGTGTCCCTTATAGAAAGCTGCACTGTATCTTTTGACATTTTCTTTTGTGCAGATCTGCAATTTACTAAGAACCGAGTACCTTGAGCCTGATTGATATAACCAGCTCATCAGAGAGAGCTGTTATCTGTGTTTACGTACAGCCTTCAAGCCTTCAAAAGTCCAAAATGAGCAGCTCTGACTTGTCTCCCCAGACATTGGAGGGGGATTTTTTTCTAATGCATTTCTTTTAGACAGGCAGCTTATTGTTTTGAAAATATTGCTGGCTTGAAAAAACATCCCACAATACATAGAAGCCAGGCATGAGGTTTGGAGCTAGACCCAAACTTTTCCCAAGTATGACACAGTATTTTTTTATAAGGGAAAACATTAGCTGTTGCACTAGTAGGAGAAAAGTGATAAAGGCCTGTTATATAGATCTTTGTTATATGGGTGTGAGGGTCTACACCAGGGGTAGCCAATAGGACTGTGGGTTAAATCTGGACCACTAGACACTTTTGAGCAGACCCCAAAATATTTTTATTTACTTATTATTATCGTTACTGTTTTTATTTTTTCTGGAGTCTGGACCTTGACTATAACTGGACCAACAAATTTGGACCTTGATGGAAATAATTGACTCCCCCTGGTCTACACTATTATGTTCACTCCTTTTACAAGTTTATGATACATTTTGTATAAAGTACACCTTGGGAGGTATCATTTGAGAAATCATAATCTGATGAATATCATTATGCTGTTAAAATATGTGTAGCGACACTGTATGCAAAGTTATAAGATTCTACTGTATGATTGTTACTGAAATAGGTTGTAATTCTGGGTCAGACCCACAAGCCAGTTTTTCAGAGACAAACACGAGGATCCCAGGCAAGTTTTTAAAGGGCTTTCACCTGCTTAAACAGCCATTCTCCAGTAATCAGAAGGTGTGAATAATAAATTTACTTTTCATCACAGAGACGGTTCAATCCTCACGTCCACAAGAGACTACTTGTCACATAAACCCCAGCGGGGGGGGGGGTGATCCTCAAAGAGAGGGGGGCAATTATAAGAATGGAAGTTTTACACAAAACACAAATGTCCTCTCTCCTCCTTCATCTCTGCTCATGACATCAGCATCTCTCAAAGAACTGAACTAAGGGAAAAGGGTCCCACGCTGAATGGAGACCAGCCTGTGAAATTTACTACAGCATACGATGAGACAAAAGTTTTTGCTTTTAAGTTCACTCAGCTTCTTAAGTTACGTGTTTACTTGCGTTTTACCCTTTTGTAACCAGTCCTGAATTTTATGCATCATCACTTGTACTCACTTAAAATCTACCTTTCTGGGATAAATAAACTTATCGTATTGTTTTATGCTAACCAGTGTGTTTAGGTTAAAGTGTGTGGGAAGCTCCATTTGGGATAACAAGACCGGTGCATATATCGTTTTCCTTTGATGAAACGACGGCCTTTCTATAAGCTTGTGTTGTTCAGAAGGGAACTGAGCAGTACAAGACTCACATTTGTGGGGGGACTAAGCTGGGACTAAGAAGTGGCGGGTGTTGCCCTGTATGTAATTCATGAGTGGCAGATCAGCGTACTCATGTATTTAGCTGGGAGTGAATTTGCACACAGAAAAATGTGTGAGCAGGTCAGTAGTGGATGTTTTGACAGCAAAGCAGTGTAAAAGGCATAGCAGGCTAGAAAATGAAGGGGACACAACTATTCAACAGTCCCAATTGTACCATGGGGAATGTCATAATGGGCCTAGAATCTCAATTAGGAGTCAATTAATTATAAGGTATTTGTATTATAATAATGCTCCTGAGGGAGCTCAGGTACTCATCGTGGTAGGCTCTGTACAAATACATAGATATGCCTAGGATCTTGCTAGATCAAAGATAGCTTAGTTGTGTCTACACTTTTGGAAATCAAACCTCCCTCCCAATTGCAGTGTAGATATAAACATAGTGACATGTGGCCCTGCCCTGAAAAGCTTATATGTAAACAGGCAAGACAGAAAAAAGGTGGAAAGACAAAAAGGAGGCAGAGTAGAAGGAAGTGACTTGTACAAAGTCTCACATTTGGCCAAGAGCAGAACCAAGAACAGAACCCAGATTTCCTGACTACTAGCCCAGTGTTCTGTCCTCTAGAACACACTTCCTTCCTGTCAGAGAGAAAGAGACCTCTCTCTCTCTGCATACCATGAAACAGTAGCATACAACAAGGTTAACCAGAGGGAAGCAGAGTGTGAAGACTGCACCTTGATATGGTGGGAAGGCTTGCATGATCTGATGACCCTGAAAGGTATGTGGATGGGTTTATGACTCCTGGTAAGGTCACCCCAACCAGACAGGTAGGCGTCAGACTAAAGAAGGTCCACCAGTTCTCCTGGTGGGGTTCTGAATCAGACTAACAACTTGTTCATGTAAAATATTTTCTGAAACAACCCAGAGACAAGATGAATATGTTACAGATTTACAACTACAAACATCAACTGTAGAGAGTCACAATCCGATGGACATAAGACAAGTCTGTACTGATCAACAAGCAAATCCATCTGACATGATGACGATGGGAAATCAAAGCGGCAAGGAAGTTCCTCTGAAACAGGGTATCTTCACAGCTAAGGCTAAGACAAGCATTGGGTGTTAGAACATCAGCTCACTTTGGCATACAGGAGATTGACACAAATGATCAGAGAAATGAAAATCTTTGGACTAAGTTTACTTTGCCTGAGTGAGATGAGATGGACTGGATGAGGCAACTACCATCGGAAAGCATGACCGTTTTACATCCTGGAAGAGAAGACAGAAAACACCAGGAAGGCGTAGCCTTATTAATGAGCGTGGATGCTACTAAAGCACTGGAAGAACTGGAATCTGTAAACTCAAGAATATTGGCTTCTTGCTTTGCAACGAGCCATGCAAAACACACAGTTTTTCAATGTTATGTGACCACAAATAATAGTGATGAACAGATCAAAGCTTGCATAGAGCCCTTCACAAGATCAATAAATATTGCACAGTTATATTCCTCATGAAAGATCTAAATGCAGAGGCCCACCATCTCCTTATTGGGAAAAGCAAAATAAAACTAAAGAATGTAACACAAAGCAAGGCAGAGGGTATATGGGATACTTGAAAGTTAGCAGATCCAGCAGTGACGGCATACTTCAAGCTGCAACTTAACAATAGATTGAAGAGTTAACAGAACTGATGGATGATAAAGAAGAACAATAGCAGTGTTTCAAAGAAGCAAGAATAGATGCATCCAGGACTGCAGTTGGGGGTGAGAAGATCTAAGAAAGAATAGCTTCAACCAAATACATGGAGGAAGAGAGAAAATAATTAAAGAAGAGAATTCAAGAAGAACAAGACAGCAATAAAAGTTGCATATTCTTTAACAAGAATATGCGGGCAAAGACAAGGAAGTTAAAAGATCAGCCAAAAGAGGGAGAATGAAGGGAAAACAAAGTAAAAGAGGTTGAGAAAGCATAGAAGAGATGAGATTCTAAAAAGCATATTTTAGTATCCAAACAACTGACATCACAATACTCAAACCCTTGTGGCACTTTGAAGGATTGGGGTGGATATGATTTTAACCACAGAGGAAGGACAAAGAGCCTGTTGGATAGAACATTTTCAGGCTGTGGTCAACCATCCAGAACCACTAATGCACATTGATGTGTAGGTTCAAGAGATGTGAACTTCCCTGGATTTACCTATATCACTAGAAGTAATCACCTTTGAGGAAGTAATTAAGCCTATAAACTAACAAAGAATGGTAAAAATATCTATGATAAGATTGATGCCGAAATGTTAAAAACTGGAGTGGAAGAGATGGTGAATTACATGTGCAGGCTGTATAGAATGCTTTGGGGAAAGGAGGTCTGTCCTACAGACTGGAGAAGAGGCTGTGACAGATATGACAATATCCTGGGCAAACCTTATAGAATTAAGATAAACATTATTGAATTAAGTTCAATACCTTTGAGGCCCACTGTATTAAAAATTCAATTGTGTGTGTTACTGTATGTAACTTCTCTAAGGGACTGACTAATACAATTTTGGGAGAGGATTAGAAACTTCAAAGGACTTCTAGTGATGATACGTGTAAAGTGGAATTCCCAGGAAGTAATGGGGAGAAGAGAATTGTGGCTCTTTCCCCTAAAGACTCAGGTTTTGAAACTTCATTGCGAGGGGAGGATCTTTTGTCTGCTGATGACCTGTTACAGGAGGACAGTTGAAGTAACCAGTCTGGATTCTCCAGGGACAAACAGACAAAGAAGACTTTTGAATAAATAACCTGAGTTTCAGGGCCTTCTTCCCGGTCCAACAAACAGACAGGGCCCCTGGCCCATGGAGAGACCCAATGCTTACGGAAGGGTTGGAAAAACTTGATTTTCTGAGGTCCCATAAGACTGGGCACTAGTTCTGAGCTGAGGCTGTTATGAACTTGTGACCATAACAGACACTCTCTCTAGGCTCCTGTTACAGTCCATGTCAGAGTTGGAGTGATCTCTGGTAAGCGTGCTAGCATATGTGCGGATTCTTTTATTGTTGTACTACATTTTCTCTGTAATTCTTTTACCCAAAGAATAAAGAAGCTTGAATAGAAAGAGCTTCATGGTAGCTTAACGGAGGGCAGTTGCACGGTTATCGATCTCTGAAGAGAAAGCAAGTCACTCTGCATAGACAGACTATCTTGTACTGGAAATAACACAATGAAGACAGGGAACTGTTCAACCTGGAGATACCCAAGAAAAGCAAGAGCTCAGTAACCAAAAATCCAAGAATAGGTGCTAAGGGACTAGCTTATTTGAGATAACTAGAAAGGGGTGACACACCTGGAAAAGTGCTTTACATTATCATTTTGAATAGAATGAAAACCACAGTTGACAAAGTATCCAGGGAAGAATGGGCTGGATTTCAATCTAGTAAGTCACATTCAGATCAGATCAGATTTTCATTTTCAGATGACTTACTGCAGAATACTAGCAGAAGATGTTCTCTAACTTCATTGGTTTTATGAAAGCTTTTGCTAGTGTCCAAGGGTCTGAAAGATCTTGAGACGCAAAGCATGAGCAAAGATTGCTAATTTGATAAAAGCTTTGCATGATGAGTCTGTGTGCTGAATCAGGACCAAGATCGGAGAGATGAAATGGTTTAAGATTGTTACTGGAATAAGGCAAAGTTGCATATTATGCTCACTTTTCTTCTGCATTGTCACAGACTTTGTGATGAGAAGAGTAACGGCTGCTGCCAAGGACGCTGATATTATTTGGGCAAGAGATAAGCTGCAATATTTAGATTTTGCAGATGATATAGTTATCTTGGATACCAACTTGATTGGGATGAAAAGACTCTTTATGAGCATAAAATTGGAAGCTGCCAAAGAGAGACTTCATGTCAACACTGGCGGATGTGTGATTGATGGAGAAGAGTACGAAAGAGTTGATGACTTTGTCTATCTTGGAAGTACAATATCTGTTAATGGCCAGCTCACTAAAGAAGTGACGGCAAGAATAGGCCTCTGGAGCAATTTCCCATTTGTCAAACATCTGGAAGAGTAAGAAGATACATCTACACATTAAAATGAGATTCTACAAAGCTATTGTCCTTCCAACACTACTGTATGCTGTGAAAATGTGGCTGGTGTGGAGGTACACAACAGGAAGCTGAATGCTTTGTTTAAGGGCCTGTCTGCACTTAAAAGACAGCACCTGTAAGTCTGCACTGCTATAGCACTCCAATGAAGACACTAACTATGCTGACAGGACGGATTCTCCCATCAGCATGTGTACTCCACCTCCCCACCAATTGGTAGCTAGGTCAAAGGGACCTACTGTCAACCTAGAGGTGTCTACATCAGGGGTTAGAGGTCAGTTTAACTGTAGAACTCAGATTTTTCACACCCCTGAGTGACATAATTATACCGACCTAATTTCCTTCTGTAAACCAGGCCTAAGAAGAACCTTGGTAATTTATTGGAGGGCTTGTATAACCATAGAAGAAATATTGTGCCACAGGAGGGAGCAGATTGCAGACTCAGTAACTGACAGAGATGGTGATGGTGGTTTGGTCATGTTATGAGGCTACAACCCAGATTGGAACTCCATGCGGGGGAGGGATGGAGATGAAGCATGGAGGACAAACAGTGACCTGCCATAGGATGATCTGAAAAGTGCTGTCATTATGGAGACAACTTATGATGGAGTCAAACATTTTGCTATGGAGAAACAGTGGTGGAAAAAATAAGTTGCCTCTTATGCCACAAGGCACAGGAGACTCTACGTTCAAGTAAGAAAGGACTACGTTCTCTCCCTTCGTTGTTCTGACATTCTGCCCTGGAACATTCACGCATTCCATGGACCAAATACTACCACCTTTCCTCACCCTGAGTAAGACATTACCCTGCAAGTAGCATGGCTGATTTCAGCCATGGCGACAGACAAAGGATGGTAGAATTGAGCCCCTTGTTCTTAGAGACCATCCAGAAAAGGGAATTTTCAATGCAAACAGCATCAGCTAAAAACCAACAGGGCTGATTAGAATTAACAAGAGGAACCTGCACACTGAAGACCTAGATAAGGCTGCTATTATCATCCTGACTATAAAGATACTTCCAACCCCAACATTCCCATTGGAAGCTGTTTTATTTTTAGATAATATCCTTACTACAAGTAGAATAGCTCCACCAAGAACTGAGTTAGAATAGCATCGTCCGGCACTAACCGCCCCTTTAGAGCTACTAACTCCTTCTTGCACATTTCATGCCTTCATATGCTAGCCCACTAACATGGACCACAGTGATGTCCCAGAGGCTTCAAGAATCAATTCAGCTCAGATGTTTAGCGCCTCCCGTTCTTGCCCTCCACACGTCACTCCAAAGTAGTTGTTGTTGTGTCAACAGAGCTTGTCTGTCCCCCCTCCTCCTTGTGAAGTCATAGCCTGTGACTATTGTGACAGATTGTGAGAGTATGTTTGGATGCTGGGTGGCCGCTTCACCATCTTTAGCTGAGACGCAGGCACTCAGATGCTATGGTGATGAGGGCAGTATAAGAAGAGGAATAGCATAGAAGCTGTCTCTAATCATGATTGAAACAGCCCCCAGAATGAGAATGGGAGGCTGACAAGGAAAGCCGTGGTGCTGTATAAAGTGGTGCCCATGGCTTAGTAGGCAGCACTTTTCCTTCTAAGTCAGCCCTGAGCCAATGTCCCTGCATGCTGCTATAGGCAAGGTGCAGCTTTTAGGTCCACGTATAATGGAAACTCTGACCACTTGTCCTCAGCAGGGATGATAGAAGACACCCACTTCTTGCTTTGGGAACACTTGGAAGGAAGGTTCCAGGTTGTTGGTCAGCGTAATTCTAAACAAGGACATGATAGTGGTTGTTTGCTTTACTAAAGATCCTGTGGTACTTTTAACATTAGCCCCAATGTCCCAACAAATTCTAATCTGAGTGGCTGTATTCTTCCTTCCTGACGTCTAGCAAAATTTCTTGTGACTAATGGTACTTTTCACCTCCTGCCCTAAACCAGAATATGCTGTTGCTGTGCACTGCTGCACAGCTTCTGTATTCTCCTCAAGAGGCGGCTGCACGTCAGTGATGGATGGAGAATTTCCTGAATCTAGAAAGTGCTTTGGGATCTTTTGGGAGGCAAGGCAGTATATAAACAGGAACATAGGGACTGCCACATTGAGTCAGATCATTGATCTACCTCTGGCAATGTCTGCTACCTGGTGCTCCAGACAAAGGAAACTCTAATAAATTTTTCTATGTTTATTACAGGAATTCAGCCTGTCAGCATATCTGATTCGAAGTAAAAATACATACAGCTATGCTCAATAATCTCCTTCGGTACAATGATTGTTGGTCTCATAGGGAAATAATCATAAAGCGAAAATGAGAAAAGAATTGGAGGGCATGGCCCATTAACACAGATGAAAGGAATTTAATGTGCTGGAGCCTCAGCTGATGTAAACTGGCATGGCCCTACTGCAATCAATGGATCTACACTGTTGTACAGCAGCTGAGGATCCGACTTCGTAGAGTTAGAATAGAGAATATGAACAAGAGAGGTATGATAAACATGTGTTATTACCAGAAGCAGGAATAGTGATTAAATAGTGTTATTTAAGATGGTTAAGAAAGAGTATAGCCAGTGATGATATCCAACCGGTTCGCGCGAACCGGTTCTTAAAATAGAAAAAATGCAGCAAACCGGTTCTTAGCGCCGGGAGATTCAATGAAAAGGCGGAGCAGCGAACCGGTTGTTAGCGGCGGGAGAGTCAATTTCCCGGCGGCGAGTGTCTCCCGCTATTCTCCCTGCTGCCGAAATTGACCACAGAGGGTCAATTTCACTGCAGCGAGTGTCTCCCGCACTGCAGCCAGAGTGTTTCCCGATTCTCCCTGCCGCCGAAATTGACCAGGGAGAGTCAATTTCACAGCGGAGGGTACTCTGTAGTTCTGGGTGTGTGTGGGGTGCTGTGTGCATGATGTTTAAGAACCTATTCAAAATAGGTTCTTAAATATCACCTGCCTTCATAGAACTGGTTATTGGAAATTTGGGATATCATCACTGAGTATAGCCAGATGTAATGAATGGAACAAGGGAAGGGAAAAATGTACGTTAGCCTTCAGCAGCCAATTTCATTCCTGGTGTAACTTCCATGTAAAATCAATGGCGTTATATCAGGGTGCCTGGGATCCCAGGGAATCAGCAATGAGCTCAGATAGCATCTGGAGTAATACATTGGGACCAGACGTGTCTAATCTGGAAGGCAGTTTTGCTCTAGTGCAGAGGAACAGGTAAGATGTAATATCACAGTCTACTATTTTCCGATTCCTGAGCAATAGCATTCCTTCTGAAGTTCTCAATCTGCCTTTGAGTTTTCTCCTAAGAGCCTCCCATATAACATAAAGAGAGTGAAATATAACAACAGACATTAAAAAACCAACAACAACTCTGCACTTCCTGGTGTGAAATGAACTGCCGTTCCAGACTTTAATTGCTGGGACTCAGCAGGGACTTTGATGGAATACCAGGCAGGATACTTGTTAATAAACTCAAACAGTCCCCTTTTCATTTCTGTGCCCATTAAATAGATGATTGAATTTTGGAACGAGGAGAACAAAAATAACTTGATGTCTCTTTGTCTCACTCTCTTTGTTTTGTTGGTGCTAAAGCCGCAGTGTCCATTAAAGCAATACATGTCATTCTCAAAGAGTGAACTCTAAGTAGCAATGTAGTAAATTTGCACGAGCGATGGCATTTATATTCCAAATGGGTTATTGCGGATGTAGGTCAGAGAGTGCTCTGTTTTTATGAGTGAAAACTTCATTAAAGATTAATCCAACAAAGGCTGGTCATAAACAGTTACCACTGTAATGCCATAAAAGTTAATGGCATCAGTAAATAGGATTCGGGAACAAGCAGCATGCCATGAGTCATGGCAATGTGGAAACAGAACACAGAATAGAATCGGAGCTTGTAAGAGACTGGCAGGATTTCTCTGAAACATCCCACCCACACTGTGTCATCCTAAACCCAAGCTCTGATCCAGATCCACATTTTGCACAAGGCTCCTGTCATGATAAGGGGTTGGACCAACACCTGGGATGCAAATCCTGCTCAGCTTTGGGGTGTACCATAACCAGATCTAGATCTGAATTCTGCAGCACCGGCCTGTCTTGAAAAAGAAGCACTTGGCGCTCAGATTTGTATTTAAAAATGAATTTGGCAGGGACTGTAAACCAGTTTCCAATGTGGGTTAAATCCATATGGACTTTGGTTATGGTATCATATGGACTTGGGTTACTGTGCAGCTTTGGGTAGGACCCTCTTGATGGAAACCAGATGAAATGTGACAGTCTCAGTTAAAATTGGGATGGACATTTTTGGTTCATTCAAACCCTGCAACCAAAAACTAACCCATGCCACAGGTGTGAACAAGTGAGAAGAAAACACAATTGTGCTTCCTGGAGCTATCCAGAACACAGGCATTTGTAGCAAAAGCGCATCTATTTTTAGTGGTTTGTGGAAAAGGAAAAAGTAACTGGTGAAAGCCCAAAAGTGGCCCGAAGATTGGGATTTGATGATAGGACATTTTCTATAGGACAACATTCCTTGTTGAATTGTCAAAGACATTGTTCTAGTCCCATTCATAAATAAGATCTGTATTTCCTTTTGTTGCTGCTATTGTTGATAATTCATGCTGTTCTATTTATTACATGGTACCGTTACAGAAACGCTAACAAAATGTCAAGTTTTTCCTTGGAAAACGAGCCTGAAGTGCAGACCAAGCTGTTATACATATTCATACCTATGAGATGAATGCTGGAGCATTTAAAATGATTTATTAATCCAGAAGGAACTTTACAGTTTTAATGCAACATTTATAGTCTGTTTAACTGGCTAAAGAAAAAATATTCAAAGCTAGGAATAGTAAATAATTGTCTATTCAATCAAGACTTTGAACATAATGAATATTAGCTTTCTTTTATACAGAGATATTCAAACGCAATTTCCAGCTTACTCCCTTCACCCATTCCTATCTCTTGGTACCAAGTATAGAGTTAACCAAGGGAAAAATACTTTCCAAAAAGTTTACCAGCATGTTGAAAGAGAACCCAACAAACCTGTGATTAGAATACACAAGGAAGGATCAGTCATTATTTAAAAAAAAAAAAAAAAGTTTTAAAATGCTACATATGAACACAAGCAAAGTGCCTTGAATTATATCTACTTATGTAAATAAAACTAATAGGCGATAACATTAATTAGCAGCATAAAACTTTTGCTCATCATTCTGGAGATAGCAGGTATTCATTTGCGAGGATTAATTTATATTTTAATTAGAAAATTTACATTTTCAGCAGCCTTGCCATGAGCAATTAGTAATCCCAATGCGTTTCAGGATTTCCAATTTAAACTAAAGATGCTGACTGTAAGAGGGTCATTTTGGAGCAATCCGTTGCATCTTATGATTCCGGTGAATGGCACCTGTCTTCTTTTGATAAAAAATTTTGAAAGGTACTTTGTAACACTTACAAAACAAGTCTGAGTCCCCTTCTAATTTAGAAGCCATAAAACTTTTATGTTAAATATTAATTGGCAGGAAAGGCCTCCACTGAGGTTTAAGAAGATGAAATTATTTGCGTCGTAATGAACTCTGAGTTACAATAAATCAGTCCCACGTTTGTTAGCAACACGGGAAAGTGGCAAGAATTATTCCATGTATAGTTAATGTTTAATAAGATAAGTGAATCAGAGATTAAAGACATTCCAAATAACTCTTTAATGTGCTGACAGTACATATAGTATGGGCTTTGATCTACATGGAAACAATGAGGGGCTGGAAGATAACTTGGGTAGCATGCATGATTCATGTAAAAGAATACCTGAAAAAAGCCAGATCCTACTGTCATTAACACCTTGCAAATCCTGATAATTCCACTGAAGATTCTATATATGGGGTTTCTCTTAGTCCATTTTGTTTCAGTGAAGTTTATGAATTTACTCCAGATTTACACTAGCATCGCTGACATCAGAATCTGACCCACTGCACTTAGAATGTCCTGATGCGAGGAGAAATTTTACTCCAGAAGTGGGGACCAAGTGAAACAGAGATACTGTAACAGGGCAAAGAACCTTTCACTTATAATCCACCAGTCCAAAGGCAGCTCAGGACAATAGTGACCCAGAAAGCTTATTACCGCTTGACATCCATCTACTGCCTGCAGTCTGAGATAAGGTGGGGGCTGCGGATCAGAATTGTGAAGCCGGGGCAAAGCACCAGTAGAAGTGCTTTGTTTTATGTTGACCAGCGTCACTAAGGGACAGCATCCTGAGCTTCTGTATTCAGTAGCCATCATGCAGCAGGCGAGGAGAGGGGATCAACCTGCTAGTGTCCCTTTGATCATGGTCCACTGCTGAGAGGCTACTCCACACTTCACAGACAAATACACAGTCTGGTTCTTGAAGGAGATCTAGATTGCTGAGCAGCGTGACAGAGGAGAAGAGGAGATGGAAACAGGAGGAAGAGCAGTACAAGGCAGCAGGAAAGCCTGTGCCGGGGAAGAGGAGGACAATATGGCAGGAGCACCTGGAGGAGAGAGATGGGGACCACGGGAGATGAAGTGAAGGGCAAAAAGAAGCAGCACGTGTTTGTTTTTTTCCAAAAAGAACAAAACTCTTCTTGCATGAAGCCTCTAGCTAAGTACATGTGGAGTACTTAGCCAGTGCCACTTCTCCACATACACAATCAGTGTTCTTGCCACCGTGAGGCTGTATGATGGCATATGGGGTGGGGATTAGGAAATCTCGCAAGATGCCCATGAGACAACCTCTCCACGAGAACGTCCAGATTTCTCAACTGGCAGAGTTGCTTCACAGTGAGCATGTGACCCTGGTCGACCAAATGCCTTCTTTTGCTGAGGCTGTAGATATCAGCTAAGCACTGGCAGATTCATAGCCGGAAACCAGACCAACTCACCTGCCTGTTAGTATTGTTCAAGATGGGTGTTAGACTTGTAAGACACTGTTTAGCGTTTAGACTCTCTAAAATGCTTGTAAAATGCTGTCTGCATTAATCTTGCATCTGTAGTTGAAATGGAATGAATCTTCTGAGCAAGACATCCAATCTTGATTTAAAGACTCCAGATGATGAAAAATTAACCAAATCCCTAGGTAAACTGTTCCAATGGTTAATTATTCTCTGTTACAAATCTTAAACAGAGATTTTACTTTGCTGACAGCTGCAACCATTGGATCTTATTACATCTTTGTCTAATAGATTAAATCTGGTGACATCAGTTACATTCTCACCATGTGGGTAATAATCAGGTCACCTTTCAACCTTCTTATTGGTAATCTAACTAGAATGAGCTCCTTTAGTTTTTCAACATAAGGCAAGTTTTCCAGACCTTGAATCATTTTTGAAGCTCTTCTCTGAGCCCTCTCCCATATTTGAACATCCCTTTTGAAATGTGGACATGAGAACTGGCCACTTTATTCCATTAGTGGTCACAGAAATGCTGTATCTAGAGCTAATTTGTACCTCCCTATTCCTATTCAATATTCCCATTTATACATGCAAGGATAGCATTAACCCTCGTAGCCCCTGCATTGCTCATGTTCAGCTGGTTATTCACCATGACTCTTAAGTTCTATTTAGAGTCATTGCTTTCCAGGATACTCCTCCACCCTATAACTATGGCCTATGTTCTGTGACCTTGCATTTGTCTTTGTCAAAAGGCATGCTGTTTGCTTGCACCCAGCCTGACAACTGACACCTACAACTACTGCTGAGGAAAAGGAGGAATGAGGGAGAGGAAAAGGAGGGTCACAGGAAGAGGATCATGCAGAAACTTAGGTATGTCTACACTGAAAATGCTACAGCTGCTGGGCTTCTGTATAGACACTACCTACACCAACCGGGAGGGGTTGTTCCATCACTGTAGTTACTCCATCTCCCCCAGAGGCAGTAGCTAGGTTGACAGAAGAACTCTTCTTTCGACCTTGCACTGTCTACACTAGGACTTTCCACATCCCCGAGAGATACGGCTATGCCGATGTAAGTTCCCAGTTTAGATCAGCCCTGAGTGATGTGCATGCAGTGGAGATTCTGAGTTTTGGGGCAACAGGTGTTAACACTTTAATTCCATTTGTAACACAATCTGTCCTTAGGCCAAATTACCCTGGTCCCCTTCCTTTCTGCAGTGTTGTCTAGTAAGTAGAGCAGCAAAGGACTGCAAATCATTCCTCCAGGTTCTCTATTCAAATTAGCCATTGACTAGTTGCAAGACCTTGAGTCACTTGATCTCTTTATTCTTCAGTTGCCTCATTGATAAAATGAAGCTATTAATGTTTACCCACCTCACAGGAGTTTTCATGATGTTTAAGTCATGCTTGTAAAATGATATAGCATACTCTGATGAAAGGCACTGTTAATTATTATTTATTTCCTAATCCTTGGTTTATGAACATAAGAATGGTCGTACTGATTCAGAACAATGGTTCATCTAGTCGAGACCTTGTCTTCTAACAGTGGTCAGTGCAGATGTTTCAGAGGGAATACACAGAAAGGGCGATGTTGAGTGATCCATCCCCCGTTATTCAGTCCCGGCTTCTGGCAGTCAAAGACGTAGGGACACCCTGAGCATGGAGTTGTGTCCCTGCCATGTTGGCTAATAGCCATTGATAGATCGATCCTCTGTTGTTAAGAATGTTGCTGAAGAACGTCGTTACTGCTGGAAGGTTGTTAAAGCTGCTCAACACTTCTGTTCTTGGTGCTCCAACATTATTAACGCTAGCAGAGAATACAGCCTGATAATTCACCAGACCTCAGTGTTATTCATAAAGAAAAACCACAAGGCACAGTTCGGTGACAAAGGCACTTGGCTGTTTATTGCCCTCAAGGCAGAGTCCTAGTGTCCCATGGGAGGGACAGGTATACTGACACATGAGTGCTCTATGGCAAGGAATGGATCAATGAGCAGTGGGAATTTGTGCTGTCCCCTTGAACATGTAAAGGGTTAAGATGAGTCCCCTGACGTTCATAGAGTGGGGCAAACAACTTATGTACCACCTTAGGTGCTTTATGACATCTGCTTGTTACCTCCCCTTGTGCTTTGCTTGAGATGTCTAAGGCCAAACATCCCAATTCATCACTTCTGTCAAACCCTCTTATCTGGGTTTAGGTCAGGATATACCTGGGCTAATCTTTTGGAATGCGTTCACATGGGCACCCAGTATCTGTTGCTTCTCAGGAGGGCTTGCGTTTTAGCAACACTGGCAGTGCCCTTGCCAAGGTCATGTATCGGCCAGTGAACTTGTAAGCATCTGCTTTAATCCATGGCCTGACTTTGGTTCATGGCTGACCATAGTTCAGGCCTCAGGTCTTAAACTGGGCCCAATGCTCCAGGCTCTCTCTCTTTCTCCTACATCCTCCATGAACTTATCTAATTCTATGCTCACTGTCCAGTACCAGGCATGGTATCCTGAACAGGGCTTGGCAAAGCTTCCATTTTGATAATTCACTTCTGTATCTTGTGCTTCCAACACATGCCCCAGCCAGGTTATTCATCTTATTTATTATTTGTTCCACAGTAGCATTTAGGTGTCCAAACCAAGACCATGTACCCATTGGAGTCAGTGCTCTACAGACAATTCCTTCCCCAAAGAGCTGACAACCTAACTAGAGAAGACGGAGAAAGACAATATTATACCCATGTTACAAATGGGAAACGGAGGCACATAAAGAGTAATGTCATACCAGGAGTCTGTGACAGTGCTAGGAACTGAATCCAGATTTCCTCTGTCTTAGTCTAGTGCTTTGACCACAAGATCATCCTTTCTCTTAGGTATGGAAGATAAGAGGGTAAAAATAAAGTAAGACTCTCACCTTGCTTGGCACCAGCTGGTCATAGAAAAGGAAAAAAATCTTATAATGATAAAGTACCAAATAAATTTGCCCTGGACCAAATAAATTATTTTAAAAAGAGAGGAAGGAGAAAAATATCATTACTGGTTTCATAATCCCTGCAGGTATTTTTCTGGAGTTATCCAGTCCACTGCCCTACAGTTACTGATTCATGTTCTACCATCTCCTGCCTTGGAAGATCCCAGATTTATCCCCAGTAAAAATTGGTTCATTTTTTCCTGCAATTATTCCATCTCCGTCTGATACCATCATTTTTCTGCCCCTGAAATATTCCAGCTGATGGTCTGACTATACATTTTTCATTTAGGTAAATTGTAAATCTCCTAGGTTCTGCCCCCAGCAGCACTGAGTTTTTTTCAAGCTTATTTGTTGCGGGTTAAGATAGAATGTGAAGTCTGCTTGCAAACCCGTGATGAAATTTCCTCAACTAAACATTTCTATTAAAAAGAAATAAAAAGAAAAGCTAAGCCATAAATACTTTCAGCATGTATTTACTGACTATTTCTTTTCAAGAACACCACATCCTTGGGCCTTTGGGTAATTAGGATGCCTTCCTTTGTACATTCCAAAAGGAGTAGCAAAATTACACTCCATTGAAACCAACTTGCAACAAGAAGAAATCATTCTACTGGATGGCAGGCTTTGTAATTCACTGCTGAATATTTCATGCAGTGGGGTGTTTGGAAGGCTTAAACAACAAATAGCACTTGGCGTCTTATTGACTTTTTTAACCAAGTAATTCTTGACTCGTCGCTTCAGAAGCACCAGGCTGAACAGAGCCACATGCCGATTGTAATGAGTGACAGGCAACCTGAAGGGATTTTCTTCTCCATATGAAAGATGATGCTATATCGTGGTTTTGAGCAGGGGATTGACAGAGAGGCATGCTTCCATCACTGAGCAAGCACAGATTGGATAGCCACCTTTCTGGGATGCAGCTCCTGGCATTTAAGGGCCGGATCTTGCTCTGATTTATATGCCATGCAAACCCACTGGTTTTCATTGGCTTCAGAGAGAACACACAGGCTACCTCTATACTTGCGGCGGAGTGTGGCGTACAGGTGCTATACGTGCAGCTACACGCCACAGTGCAAGGCTGGGCCCACGCTTGTCACTGTGGTGTGTTGCTTCACAAGGCATGAAAGGCTCTGGCAGAGGGGAGGCTACAGATAGCAGGTGTTGACATGGAAGGCATTCCACTGGGCATGTGGCGAGCTGTGTAACATATATACCTGAGGGTTCAGGCAGGTAAGGCACTCCACACTACTGGCCTTAGCCGTGCTTCATGTCCACACGGCGATTTATACTTGGGCAGTGTCTTTACTCTACATGCCACTGTAACTATTATCCCGTCCCGCTGCTCTGCGTCGGTCTTGTCTGTTTCAGTTGTAAATGTGGGGCAAGGACTGTGGTGCTGTGCTAGGCACCACTATAATATTCTGGATTAATCAATGATCTATATTTATATACTGATGCATATGATGAGACTCATAAAGCTTAGAGATGAGAAAGAGCTATTAGATAAAGTAGGCCCATCCCCTTTCAGGGCAGATTGCTCCTTACTATGTATTCTCCAGAGTTTTATACAAGCTTAGTTTTAAATGGCCCATGCAATGGGATTTCCACACTTCCCTGAGGAGACTCTTCCACTGTTAGGAAGTTCAGTCTTTATTGTCTCCTTCCTAATTTCACCCTATTGTCACCTTGATGTACACCAGCTAACAGCCTGTGCTCTTTGTGTTAATAGGATTCATTATTCTTTCTAAACATAATGTGTTAGGCATTAAAACAGAGTGTCTGTGAAAAACTAGACGTCTATCATACAGAGAAACGCACATAAAATGAGCCGAGGAAGAAAAGGAAGCAGACAAGAATTAACTTGAAAAACACAAAAGAAGAACTACTTCAAAGTTCTTTTATGGGCAGTGCACAACCTTCAAATTAAATTTTTAAAAAAGAAAAGATTCTGTTTTCCATCCCTCTCTCCTTGTCTCATTTTTAATTATAAAGGAACAATAAAACCAATTATGCTTTATGAAAAAGTTCCTTTTCTCTTGTCTACAGCTCCTTAGAATCATGTTCCTCTTCGCTTTTCTCTACTTCATTCAACTGGAATATGGGATTTCATGTAAAGTTGCTCTCGGGAAAAAAAAATCCCTTTTGTCTTTTTGCAGGTGATGTATGATTGAACACCTTCCCTCTTTATTTTTATACTTTTATTTCTACTCTTACTTTTGTACTTTTTATTCTCTGAGCTCTTCATCAGCACACAAACAAACCATGCTGCATATTACTCATTCTTCTGGCTGCTTTATTTGGAAAAGAAAGCATCACACACATCTGATGGTACTACATAAATGGTTGATCAGGCATAGAATTAAGAAGGAAGATTGCCTAGCTCTTACTAGAAAAAAAAAAAAAAAAAAGGATTTCTTCCAAAAGGCCACAGCTAGATTCTACTGGGAGGAAGCGTTAGTAGGGCAAATTATCTATATATATGGGTTGAAATCCTTGCTCTTTTGAAATCAGTGGGAGTTCTATTATTGATTTCAATAGGGCCAGAATTTCATTTATGGAGTCCAATAGGGTTTGAGTTTAGTAGAGTTACTCTAGGTGTACATCATATATTCTCAGACTTTAAGGCTAAAAGGGACTATTATGATTAGATAGTCTGATCTCCTGCTTAACACACACCATAAAAGTTTGCCCAGTGAGTCCTGCATCAAGCCCATAACTTCTGCTTGAGAGTATCTTTGAAAAACCACCCCATCTCAATTGAAAAACTCCAAGCAATGGAGAATTTTCTACGCAATGTAGAACGTAGTATTCTGTGTCACATCAGAATCCTCTGAGTTAAAGCATATTTTATTACGTAATATTTTGAATGTAATGTAATGTGATCTTCATTAAGGGCAACATTTTTTGAGTGAATTCAGTGCACTGTAGTTTGAGGAAATAACTTATATTAATAATAAAAATATTAAGACATCCATTGCACCTTCAGTGGCAATCTTCATCTGTTGATCTCAAAGTACATCACAAATATTAAGGTTCAAAATACCTGTGTGAGGTAAATAAGGAGTACAGCTGCCACCCCTGAAATGCAGCTACCCCTGGAGAGGAATGCGGCAGCTCTTTAACAGTGCATGCTAACACTCCACAGCAAGTTAAGACACCAATCTGAAGTCAGTATGGTGTGAGCATGCATTATGCTTAAATCTTGCACTTGTATAGTGACAGGATTCCTCATCTGTTCGAATGATTTGCTGAGTCAGGGCCTAGACAGCTAGATATACATGAGGTACAAAGGATGGGCCAAGAGGATGCTGTTGAAATCTAGTTCCAGAACAAAAGAAATATAAGGGCTGAGGTTCACAGCTGGAGGTTGCGCCGAGGTTTCCATTTGTCAACACAGAAATCACACAAGGTGTTCTTCTCAGCTTTTGGCCTAAAGCTTTTAGCTGCTTAACCAAATGGAACCTTTTTGAGGTGGATCAATCACTCGTGGAAGTCACCCTCAAATACTATCACCCACCTGTCTTGGTTAATTTTAAAGTGTACTGATTGTGGTGGTGCTGGATATGGGAATTCAAACTGGAGTGCAGAATGGACCAGCACGGCTGGAAATCAGGGGACACCGGGGGTGAAATCTTGGCTCCATTGAAGTCAGAGTGTGTGTGGTCATTGACTTCATTGGAGCCAGGATTTGACTCAAAGATGCTCCTCTCAAATCTACCACTGGTGCCTTGTGTGGCTGTTTGCTTGTCACTTAGCGGCTTTGTGCCTCAGTTTCCACTTCTGTGAAACTCCCTGAATTCAGCACAAAGGTGCTAATCCTCTTGATTTAGTAGCAGGACTGATATTAACCTTGGAAATCACTCTGCTATTTGACACATATGAGGGGCTTTTTAGTTCTAGGATATGGGAATGTCACTGTCAATCTTTCTACAAAATGTCTTGCCAGGTTTGTTTCTGAGACACATTTTATGCACCGCCGTATATAGTGGCTCAGGGCCAGACTGATTTTGCTCACCTAGTTCAGAAGCAGATATTGAATCCTTTCCAATCTCTTCTGAACTCTTCTCTTCCTAGCCTCCCCTATGCTTTTTTACACACACTGACCTATAGCATTATTTAATGTGCCGCATTTTTCTCCACAGGGCACCACTGGGCAGCTGACTTGTAAAATGTACAACTTGAATTGGGGGTGTTAAAAATAAAAGCAGTGAGAAAAGAAGCCATCTAGGCAGACAGCAGCATATCGGTTCTCACCGGCCGTGACAGATGCCTGTATTTTTGCACTATTAACCTGAGGTCTTTTGGGCTAGAGGACAGTAACTTCATGGCAAGAGACATGTTCAACCATCAGCGCCTTAGGGGAGCTTGTTTTGTCATTACATATAACTGTTACTGAGAGTGAACATACACCAGGCCGGACAGCATCACAAAGCCTGGCTTATGGAATCTGGCTGTACTGCAAACAAGGAATCGCATAAGGTATGGCAAATACCCATGCAGCAGTCATGCAATTACACATGGCAAAGGCATGTGGTTATTCGCATCATCATTATTGTTGTTAAATGTTTATATTGCAACTAGGGGCCAACAGAATTGGGGCCCCGCTGTGCCAGGCGCTGTATAAAATAGAGTAAATGGCAGTCCAAATCTGAAAGAGCTTACAGTGTAAAAAGCAAGATATAAGAGGTGGATGAGACAAGGAAGTGGATAGGATGGGGATATGAGAGACAGGGTACCGGAAATAACAGCATGCATGAAATTCTTAGCCAATCCGGAGTGGTAATCCCAAGGCACAAGCTGCAGGCCCATTATCTGGCTGCTGTTTTCTGTATGCATTATGGATGAGGTGAGTTACGAGGCGAAATGAGACCTGCCTTTGCTCGATACTCCCCACATATTCTATGTGCAACACTGAATACGTGCTATCGTACTAGAACCCGAGCTCTAGGACCCTGCATCCCAAAGCCTGGGCTGCATGCCCAGCCCGAATGTCTATCCCGCAATTAAACAGCCCGTTGGCCCGAGCCCCGCGAGCTCCAGTCAGCAGGCACGGGTCAGCCGCGGATCTCTAACTGCAGAGCAGACATGTCCTCAGAGTCACCGGTTCTCAGCTGTTACCACTCCCCAGCCCCTGTGATGTCACAGGTATTTCCTGCGCTAAAGTCCAGGGGGAAATGACCATTTCAGGGCTGCAGAAATGGGAGGGCACAGGTGTTCCCTCACCAATCCTCCTTCCACCTCCAGATCGTCCCCTCCCTCTTATGGCCCACCCTGGAACACTCCTGTGCTGGAGACTCCTGCATGGGTGAGGCCTTGCACTAACTGCAACCCCTTTGTACCAGCTGATCAGTCATGTCTGTGGCTCACACATCGTGTGAGATCCCCCTTTGTTGTGTGAGCAGTTTTTGCTGGTTCTTGGTACACAGCTCCCTTCCCACCCTGTTGGCATGCTGCCTAAATGATCAAAAGGTCCTGCCGAGCGCTCCTTCCCTTCCTAGCAGCAACCTAGGCCCATGCTGAAGTCAAAGGACGCTGCTCCTTCAGATTTATCCAACTAATATTTTCTCCATATCAGACTTCCCCCAATTAAATTACCAACCCACAGTGCGGAGAGTACTGTAGCTGAGCTACAGCGTTGGCACAGACAGCCACTGTACGGGCATCTACTGCGAATGTCTCTTATTAAATATTTTATCAAGTCATTACCCCTTCAAGATGTACCGTCTCGCTTACGTCGGTGGGCACGGAGGGAGGGGGCGGGTATCTGGGAATTTGGTAAATTAATCCAACTGCAAACATTAATTAGAGTTTATCGTAAGCAACTAATGAATTCTTCCAGCTCAGTAGTTAACATAATGAGTTAAAAACCCAAGCAACTTTCACAAGCTGTGTACTTCAGCCTCGAAAAATAAAAGGCGCAAAGGGCATTGAAACCGTGTAGATGGGAGTATATCAAAAGAGTCAATTAGGATACGAGGGGGGGTTTGCTGAGGATGTAGAGCACATATCTGTTTCTCTGTTTGTTTTTAGAAGACTGCTTTGGAATTAACTTCTAATCTGCATTTCACACGTCTGTATTGCACTCATTCAGTGCTATTGCAGATAAGGCCTGGCCACACCGATTTTTTATCAATACAATTATGTTGGTTAGAGGTGTGACTATTTATCAGAATAATTATATCAGTGTTAACCCTACAATGAACACAGTTATACCAGTATAAAGATGCCTTATACTGGATTAGCTTGTTCCTTTTCTCTTGCAGAAATGAGCTATATCGGTATATGCACCTTTCTAACAGTATAATTATCCACACTTGGGAATTTGTACCTCTAATTTATACTGGTTTTGTTAAAGGGGTACAACTTTTGTGTGTAGACAAGGCCTCAGTTTACCTTGACAATCCCTCCAGTCCCACCACTGCCTTCAAAAATGACTCCGGTAGAACAAAAGTGGAAAGATTACTAACTGCATCTAAATCAGCTGACAGCTGTGAATGGGTCTTCAGTAGCAAGAGGAGCAGAGAAAAGGATTCCAGAGGTTCTTTGCTATTTGAGGTTAGACAATGAGAGATCAGAATGGCCTGATTTTTTTCTGTGAGATTGCTGGTGAGTCAGCCAGGGGCGATGTGAAGGCGGAAATAAAGGCATGGTTCTAAAGAATTGCCTTGAATGGCAAAACAGATGTGAATATTGGGTAAATAAAGGGACCAAAAATATGCATTGTGCAGGAGTGTGCATAGGAGGAGAGTAGACAAAGGGGGGTATAAGGAAAATGTAATCATGCAAAATGTTTATAGATGAGGGCTGCTGAAAAACAATGGTGATAGTTGTGGTATAAAAAGACAGACAGATAGGTAGGGAGGGATGGAGATAGAAAGAATCGTGTAAATTACACATTAGTAAATGAAAAGAGTCTAACTAACACCTTCCTATCTTTGATGTGCAACTTACGTGAGTTTAAATAAAGACCACAGACTGGGACTCACCAACTCAAACTGGCACCAGATCCTGCCAGAACCACTGATGCAAAACCTGCAGACATATGTCCACTGCTACGATGATCAACAACCCCTTCAACACACCTTTCAAGATCTAGGAGTCCTACACCTGCCTCTCACAACATGAGGTGTACTGTACTCAGTGCACTAAATGCCCCAGTAACAATAATGCGGGTGAAACCAGACAGTCACCACCCTCTTGGTTGAACTCACACAGGAAAATTATAAAAGATAAAAACACCCTGAAATCCATGGTGAAAATTTTTCACAAAGCAATCACTCCACGTCTGACCTCTCAGCCCTTGTCCTTGTCAGTCCTTCACAACACCTTCAAAAGATGAACCTGGGAGTTTAAATTCATAATTCTGTTGGACACTAAAAACTATGGACTTCACAGAGACACTGGTTTTAAGGCCCATTACAATCTTTTGTAACACATCCTGCTACCTCCTTCGACTGCGGAGGTATTAATTCATGTAAGTGGTCTCTTAAAACACATATGAACCTCTTATGCTTAACTGTCTAGCCCACCTCATATTTAGCTTGGATACTCTGGTTACCATCTCCAAACCTAAAGAAGAGCTCTGTGAAGCTCAAAAGGTTTTCCCTTCTACCAACAGGAGTTGGTCCAATAAAAGACAGTACCTTACCCACTTGTCTCCCACATATACTGGAACCAACACAGCTACAACAACACTGCAAACAGGAGTTTAAGTGGAAGATGGGGCTACTTTAAACCTTATCTATCTATTTATCTATCTACCTATCTATCTGTTCTGTGTATGTACAGCACCTAGCCTAATGGAGTGTGTTGTGATAATTAGGCCTACAAATTTACCCTAATTATGAGTTCAACTGTGAATTGTGAGTGAAAGTTCATAAAAGATCACAAGAACCTATAACAACAAATGTTGATGGGAAAAGGCTCAAAAGGGAGACAGACAGGCTGAATTAGTCCAAATAAAAAGGCCTATTGATATAACTCAAGGATTGTATTATAATCATGCCAAGTAAACAAGAACTATGTGTGACCAGAAATCAGTGAACCAAAATCGGTGTGACAGAAATCTGGCTTAATGGGAAAATAAAACAGTGAGGGGGTGGGCTATTCCACCCATCACTGCCTTTGGGGTCCTTAAAAAAAGACTTTGGGAGGAAAATGGATAGACAGATGCATGCTGGCTGACTGAAAGACAAGAGAAGGAGATGGACTAAGTTTTGCCATCATAACCACCACCACCATCTTCTAGGACACTGGAATCAACCGTAACACGACTGGACCTTCTTTGGCCTGATCCCAAGAGATGGCCTGACCAGATCAGGCCAAAGAAGGGGACCCAGATGACATCACACCACCACGGGCTCTGGCTATATGCCAAACGCCATCTGGGATGGGAGCCTTTGTTGTTTCCCTCCCCACCTCCTTGTGTATCCGTTTCCTTCCCCAATCTCATTTCTTCTCTTTCTTATCTCTCTCCTTTTGCCTTCTTTTTAATAAAGGTCTGGCTTAGCTGGCCAAGACTGTATCTTTTGCAGCATTGCTGGAAGCCTGTGACCAGAAAGGCAGATAAAAGCAATGCCCTAAACAGCCTGGTGCTGGTTCAAATTTGCCAGAGCTTGGGGTGGCTGATCAGACACTGTGTCATGCTTGTGTTTTTTCAGTTATGAGGTTGCGACAGTCAACATCAGTGACAAAAGCTGCATCTTCTGTGTTCAATGTTCCTTTCTCTTCCCTTTTGTGCATGTTTGTCTTGTTTTGTGTTTTAGGAAATGGACTTGAACAGCAATAACAGGGCCAACCCAGCTCAAAACCTATTTCTTCTCTTCTTCAGAAGGACTGTTATTACCATCTTTACAACCATCTACAATACTGCCAGATGGGAAGGGAATGGGGAGGAGGGTCCTTTTAAAAACTTTCTCCAGCTAGAAGGAAAGGGAACAAGGGATGCTGTTATAAGGAAAGCCTTACTTAATACTTCACATTTCAAATGCTTTAACCTTCCCCTTTTCTTTTATGTATCTTTAATAAAAGGCTAAAAGGATTTGTAATGGTGTTTGCCATTGGTTATAAGCAGGCTGAGTTCTTGGTTTACCAAACCCTGCACCTTGTTTAACGCTGTTTAATGTTTGGCATTGACAAAGTCAAATTATCATTTTTGACTCTTGGGGCCCATTTATGCCATCTAAATTCATCCCAAAGTTCTAATCCATGACAAGGGCTCATAAACATGATGGTAATATCAATAAATAATATCTATCTATTCTGATATAGCAAAGGCAGAGGGCAGTAGGATAGTAGTAAGTAGAGAAAGGCGGTATGTAAGTGTCAGAATGATCTGGGCTTTATTCCCTGTATTCCCAGAGTCATCAGAGGGTAATTAGGGGCAGCTGACACCAATTGAGGCACCAGCCAGGTGCCTGATAAAAACCCTCCACTCCTGAGAGACAGTGCACAAGCTGGCGGAGTAGGTGTGTGGTGCTACTGAGCAGAGGAGAGTGTGGAGTTGTGAGGAGGAGCAGAATGGAGTACAGTGGTGTGTAGAGTTGTGAAGTGGAGCAGAGCGGAGTACAGTGGTGTGTGGAAGAGTGGCGGCGTCCTGGGGCAGGTACTGGGCTCAAGACCCCAGAAGGACAGAGGGGGAAAAGTAGCCCAGGGGAAAAGACTGCAGCTGCAAATACAGTGCCAGCAGCACATAGCTGCTACTCAGAGGGCCCCTGGTCTGGGACCCAGAGGAGCGGGTGGGCTTGGGTCCCTACCCCCTCCCTGGGAAGACAGGGGTAACTGGTGACGCCCTGGCCCACTATGAGAGGCAAAGCACGAGACCCAGTAGGGTGAAGCCAGCCGTTTGCCACACTATCTGCCTATCCTCAGCAACATTTATACCATGCTCATCATCATGATAGCTTACTCCCTCCTTCAGAATCATAGAATCGGAGAATTGTAAAACTGGACCTCGAGAGGTCATCTAGTCCTGTTCCCTGCACTTAGGCAGGACTAAGTATTATCTTTTAGACTATCTTTGACAGTTGATTGTCTAACCCTGTCTTAAAAACTTCCAATGATGGAGATTCCACAAACTCCTTAGGTCGTTTGTTTTGGTGCTTAAGGACCCTGACAGTTAGGAAATTTTTCCCAATGTCTAATTTAAATCACCACTGTTGCAATTTAAGCCCATTACCTCTTGTCCTGCCCTCAGTGGATAAAGAGAAAAATTTATCACAATTTATTTGTTATCTTTTGTGGTACACCAGCCCCCCTCTCTGGCGCTCGCCCACTGGCAACAGTCCCTATAGGCAGTGGGGCCTGAGGTAATCCCACTCCAGTCCAGGTAAGACTCTGGATCTTCCCCTCTCTTTGGCCCTTCCCTATAGGGCAAGCGGGTGCAGGCCTTTCTGTAGGCCTGAGGGACTGTCTCCCCAACCTTAGCAACCTCTATCTCCCAAACCTCTGTCTCCAAACCTCCAGCATCTCCTTCCTCTCCTCTTCCCAGTCTGTAGTGCAGGCAGGGTTTAAGTACACCTGGGAAAGCTCTTAATTGGTTCCAGGTGCCCCTGATTGCCCAGTGTGGATTTAAGTACACCTGGGTAGTCTCTTAATTGGCTCCAGGTGCCCCTGATTGCCCAGCTGTAACCTCTCTCCTGCCTGTAGGGAAGAGGGCTTTAAGCATTCTAGGGCTCACATATTGGCCCTGAAGTACCCTGCAGTAGCCATCTGGCTTGACTTTACCACACTTTATAACAGCCTTTTACATACTTCAAAACTGTTATTATGTCTCCTTCAGGCTTCTCCTTTCCAGACTAAAAAAACATTTTTTTTTCAATCTTTCCTCATATGTCTTATTTTCTAGACTGGTTATCATATTCATTGATCTTCTCTGGACTTTCTCCAATTTGTCCATATCTTCACTGAAGTTTGGTGCCTGGAACTGGACACAATATCAGTGCTGAGCAGCATGGCAGAATTACTTCTCATGTCTTCCTTACAACACTCCAGCTAATACATGCCAGAATATGTCTGCTTTTTTTGCAATGGTATTCCATAGTTGACTCATATGTAGTTTGTACTTCATAACAGCCAACAAAATCCTTTTCTGCTTTTCTTCTCATATCCCTGTCTTCTGTCTCCTGGATGTGAAAGTTACACCAATTTACACTCACTTTAGTATTCCTTGATCTCTTTGTCATTAACACCAGCTGACACAGCACCTCTGAATTTTGTCAAGTTTCTTGGTCCAAGAAGTGAATATAACTAAACCTCTCGGTAATACTGACCAGAATGTAATTAAATTTAGCATCCTTGTACAGAGGGAAATATTAAAAAACCCACCATAGTAGCATTTAACTTCAAAAAGGGGAACTACACAAAAATGAGGATGTTAAATGGAAATTAAAAGGACCAGTTATAAGAGTGAAATGCCTGCAAGCTGCAAGAAAATTTTTCAAAACACAATAAGAGAGGCTTAAACTAAATGTATACCCCACATTAAAAAAACAGTTAAAGGATCAAAAAACTGTCACTGTAGCTACATAACAGAATAAGAAGAGGCAATTAAAGGGAAAAAGATATCATTTAAAAATTTGAAGTCAAATCCTACAAAGGAAAATAAAAAGATACAAACTCTAGCAAGTCAAGTGTAAAAATTAGGCAGGCCAAGAAAGAATTTGAAGTGCATCTAGCAAAAGACTCAAAAACTAACAGAAAAAACATTTTAAAGTACATCAGAAACAGGAAACCTGCCAAACAATCAATGTGGCCACTGGACAATTGAGTTGCTAAGGGACCACTTAAGGAAAACAAGGCCATTATGGGAAAGCCTAATTAATTCTTTACATTGGTCTTCACTGAAGAGGGAGGTGAGGGAGATTCCCAAACCTGGGCCTTTATTTTTAAGTGACAAATCTGAAGAACTGTCCCAGACTGAGTTGTCGGTAGAAAAGGTTTTGGAACAGATTGATAAATTAAATAGTAATAAGTCATCAGGACCAGATGGTACTCACCCAAGAGTTCTGAAGGAATTTGAAAATGAAATTGTAGAACTATTAGCTGTGGTATGTAACTTATTGTTTAAATCATCCAGTGTACCGATAGCTACTGTAATGCAATTTTTTTTAAAAGGCTGCAGAGGTGATCCTGGCAATTACAGGCCGGTAAGCCTAACTTCAGTATCAGGCAAATTTGTTGAAACTATAATGAAGAACAGAATTATCAGACACATAGATGAACACAATATGTTGGTGAAGAATAAACACGGCTTTTGTAAAGAGAAATCATGCCTCACCAACCTTTTAGAATTCCTTAAGGGTATCAACAAGCCTATGGACAAGAGTGATCCAGGATACTTGGACTGTCAGAATGACTTTGACAATGTCCCTCACCAAAGGCTCTTGAGCAAAGTAAGCCATCATGAGATAACAGGGATGATCCTCTCATGGATCAGCAACCGGTTAAAAATTAGGAAATGAAAGGTAGAAAAAAATTATTTGTTTTCACAGTGAAAAGAGGTAAATAGTGGGGTCACCCAAGGGTCTGGACTGGGACCAGTACTTTTCAACATATTCATAAATGATCTGGAAAAGGGGGTAAACAGTGAGGAGGCAAAATTTGCAGACAAGACAAAACTACCCAAGATAGGTAAGTCCAAAGCTGACTGTGAGTAGTTACAAAGGGATTTCACAATGCTGGGTGACTGGACAACAAAATGGCAGATGAAATTCAATGTTGATACATGCAAAGTAATGCACATTGGAAAACAGAATTCCAAATACCTACAGAATTCCAAATACCTACCAGAATTCCTATACCTACAAAAGGATAGGGTCTTTATTAGCTGTTACCACTTAAGAAAGAAGTCTTGGAGTCATTGTGAATAGTTCTCTGAAAACATCCACTCAATGTGCAGTGGCAGACCAAAAAGTTAATAGAATGTTAGGAAACATTAGCAAAGGGATAGCTAATGAGACAACAAGTAACATAATACCACTATATAAATTAATGGTACTCCCACAGCTTGAATATTGTGTGCAGTTCTGGTCATGCCATCACAAGCAAGATATATAGAATTAGACAAAGTAGACACAAGGGCAACAAAAGATTATTAGGGATCTGGAACAGCTTTCTTTTAAGGAGAAATTAAAAAGACGGACTGCTCATCTTGGATAAAAGACAACTACGGGGGGATATGATAGAGGTCTATAGAATCATGAATGGTGTGAAGAATAGGAAATGTTATTTACCCCTTCACACAACACAAGAAGCAGGGGTCAACCAATGAAATTAATAGGCAGCAGATTTAAAACAAAACTAAGGAAGTACTTCTTCACATAACACACAACCTATGGAACTTATTGCCAGGAGATTTTGTGGAGGCCAAAAGTATAACTGGGTTCAAAAAAGAATTAGATAAGTTCATGGAGGATAGGTCCATCAATGGCTGTTAGCCATGATGGTCAGGGATTCAACCCCATTCTCTGGATGTCCCTAAACCTCTGACTGCCAGAAGCTGGCAGGGATCACTCGATAACTGCCCTGTTCTGATCATTCCCTCTGAAGCATCTGGCCACAATCAGAAGATAGAATACTGGGCAAAAAGGACCGCTGGTCTGATTCAGTATGGCTGTTCTTATGACTTTTCTGTGTCTTTGTTTCTCCCCCACTCTATGAAATGGGGATAACAATATGGATTTTACACAGTGCATCCTTGCTACTAGACATCCTGAAAGAGAAAAGCTCAGCAGATTGACAATGGGACTAGGTGTTTATAGGAACAAAGAGACTCTCCATTATTATAACAGATAGGGTGGAAAATTCATAAAAATTGGGTTATAAAGCCTCACTCTTCAGGGGTTAAGCCAAGCATTAATTACCAATGGCTAGAAAGAAACTTCCTGTGGAGGCGGTTTATTCCTTAATGGTGCATTATGGGGTTTGTGCCTCTCTCTGAAGTATCTGGTAATGACACTAGGACAAGATATTGGCTTAGTTTGCCAACTGGTCTTACCTAGCATGACAATTCCTACATTCCTATCAACTTTCATAAAGCACTTTGAGATCTACAGATCGAAAGCACTATAAGGTTCAACGTATTTGTATTACTTAGATAATGCAGTCTACATACTTGAGAAGGTTAGATTACAAATGTCCATTTTTTAATCTCAAAAAGACAAGTAGCAACACTAATAGAAAATACCACAGCCCAGGGAGAGAGGAAATATGGTTTTGTGGCTCTGAGGGCACAGGCAGGGACATCAGCAGATCTGGATTCAATTCCTGGCTCTGCCATAGACTCACAAGGTGACACTGGCCAAGTCACTTAGCAGGGTGGATACAAAAAACCCTATAATTATTTTTTAAAATTTAAATGTTTTTAGTTAAATTAAGTACATGAAATACAACCTGTTTAAAATTAAATGTGAAATTATGTCAAGGTAAGTTAAGGTCTCGATTTACGATAATCTATTACAATCACTTAAATAAATAAATAAATTGTGCTGCATCTAGGAGTCCTCCTCAAATTCTAATGAGTTAAAAGTTGCTTTTTTAATTATACTCAGAATCAGGGGGAAAGCATCTTTAACTTTTGAGGTCAACTCAAAATTTAAATATAGTTTATGATATCATATACTGCCTTAAGTGTCTATATTATTTTTAGTCTTTGCACTGGAGCAAATGCTGGTATTTACATTTTTCCAAATACAAGTACTTCCAGTTTCTATTCTGCATCTTTAGGTACTTGAATGCCGTTGAAAATTGGGTGCACGGTGACCAGAAGCAATCTGTCACTTCACGTACAGTTAATATTTCCTCGATGTAATAAATCTGTTAGTTTTAAAAGCAAATCACATTTTGATTAACTTAACTTTATTTGTTTATATAACCAGCAGATTTAAGGTAGGGTGCTTTTTTTAACTAATGCAACCCTATTTCAAAATTCTGTTTTTGTACATTTTTAATTGAATTCCAATTGCCAACCAAATGCAGCTTGACACAAATCCTGCATAAAAAAAATTAGCTTCTGGTAAAGAAACATGTCATTCACTATTTTCTAACATTATGAAACATTTCAATCCTCCAAATCACAGTGTTATCGAAGAATTCTAAAAGTATCATGGACCGCGTAACCAACAAAAAAATATTGGAGATTTTTGGTACGCAGCAAACTCTAGTTAAAGATTTTATGACAAGAAAGACTCAATTTGCAGGCACGTTGTAGGAGGCTTAGTTGTAGATGAATGTTTATGGGCACTGAAAGGGAAAGTTGCTGGTAGAAGAACATGAGGCAGATAAAGAAGATCTTGGATGGATGATATGCTATCCTGGGTGGATCAAAAGGTCTGTTCATCCATAAAGCGATTAGGAGAGAATCCCACAGAATGGGCTATCATGGTTGCAAACATCCAGTAATCCACATTAGAAGAAGAAATGTAAAAATTGAGAATCTGAATCAATGTATGCTTAACTATATAAATGTTTAAAAAATGGCTATAGATATATAGTATCTTCCTGGTTAGCAAAAGGAAGTACCAAAGGATGTGTAAATACTATATTTAGTTACAAATCAATGGTTATGTTATGTGATAAGAATGAAACCTTCTTTCAGTAAAATAACTGAAAAGTTCTGTGACGTTCCCCTAGTGCAAACTGGACTGATGTATTGCTGTGTCACCCCAATCCCTCACCCTTGGAGCCCATCTTTCCCTGCTCTGCTGTGAGAACCCCACTCCTGGGGTGTCCACAAAAAGCCACCAGCAAGCAAGTTGATCCTGAGTGAGTGAGTGCTTATTGTCAACCACTCCTTAGATTATACAACAGAATGACCCCGGCCAAACCATCCAATCCCAGATATCTCCATCCTACAATGTTCAGTGATGCCCACTGAACAGTGTAAGCTCATATAAATTTTTCAGTTTAACAAAGAAATTGATATTCACCAGCCTCATTACTCCAAATGGAGTCTCCAAACACTTCAAACCAAACACAGTTTTAGATCAAACAAACAAATGTATTAACTAGAGAAGGATTTGAAGGGATTATAAATCAAAACATAACAAGTCAGATTTGGCCAAAAGAAATAAAAGCAAAACACATTCTAACCTAAATATAACACTTTCAGCTACCTTACAGACTTGTGTTTCTCACCACAGGCTGGATGGTTTCCCTTCAGCCAGGCTTTCCCCTTTGGTCAGCACTTCAGTTGCTTGATGAGGTTTGTAGATGACGGTGGGAGACAGTGAGCATGGCAAATGTCTCCCCCTTTTAAAATGTTTCTTCCCCCCTATGGGGCTTTGCCCTCCTGCCCTCCCCCCAGGGTCAAGTGACAGACAATGCCCTTGTATGGTTTCATCCATGTCCCGAGCCAAAGAGAATTACCTCATTATGGTTCTTTTGTTGATGAATAGGTCAGTCCTTTGTTCCTGGAAGGCTGATCGGGGTTTGTCCTATACTAGCCTTGATGAGGTATAAACTGCCTCTCTACTCCTGGAGAGTTTTGCCTGGATATGTTTTAAACCATGAGGACACATCTTTGGGAATTGTACATAGCGAAACCTCATAACCATATACATGACATCGCAACAAACATATTACTGTTCAGTACATCATGAGCATTCTAAAAACATCGGACATGACATACTTTGCATTAAACAGTACACAATTACACTATGAGAGTGACCATGTGGGTGCAGGGTGTCACAAGTGCTAAATGCAAACCAAGATTAAAATGAATTATTTAAAATAGTTAAGGTTTCCTGCTTGCTGATTTCAATCATGATTAAAACTGCTGATTTTCATCATAGCAATGTAGGGCTGGAAGGGACCTCAAGAGGTCCTCAAATCCAGTCCCCTGCATGGAGGCAGGACATCCTGTCACTCTCTAGGTACCTAAACATGCAGATATTGCCATCATAGTACCTAGGAGCTCCAGTCACTTAGATATCTAATGGGATTTTCAGCAAAGCCTTGGCACCTAATTCCCATTAGGTACATTTATGAATTCCAGTAGGTGCCTATCTGTATCGTTAGAGGCCCAGCTACCTAGCTTTCTGAGATACTTACATGGCCCCCATTATTGAAGCTTTTGAGCACCTTACAATCTTTAACATGTTCATCCTTATAGCCCCCCCACCGATGAGGAGTTTAGGCAAAGAGAGGGCTAAGTGATTTCGCCAAAGTCACACAGGAAGCCGGTGGAGGACCAGGGAATTAAATGCCCTAACACCTGGCTCACTCTCTTCATCTGTGCCTCAGCTTCCCCACTGATAAAATTATACATCCTTTCTCCCAACCTTTGTGGCTCTCGTCTACTTAGAATTTAAGTTTTTTGGAGCAAGGACTGTGTCTTACTATGCATACGTACAGCAGCTACCTCAATAGGATCTAGCTCTGATGGAACTGCCAAGCACTACAGGATTACAGGTAACAATAATAGTTGGATTGCTATAGACAAGCACAGAATATTTTACATTGGCTTATCTTTTCTGACATATCCTTTGCTTTGCATTTCATTACCAATTCCTGGCCCTCCCGGAGTCCTCTTTCAATCTGGTATTTTATTTTTTCCTTGGTAAAGTTAGGAAACTTTCCCAGTGTGTTACTCTGAGAGTTTTATAAGGCCTTAATAAATAATAATAATAGCCATGTGGAAGATGCAATTCAGTTACCAGTGTAATGACCCCGGGTATTACCATTGCTATATATATTTTATTGGTGTAATCTGTCGTTTTCATTCTGTTGCCATAATAAAAGTAACAAATTAAGGGAAGCATTATGCAAATTATACATTAAAATAGAGTGTTTATTAGTCTCTCTTAGCAAAAGACAAGCTACAGCAGTAAGCACTGTTAACTCCTTAATGTCCACATGTTTGTAAAAAAAGGAAATGTAAGAGAATCAAAATGATTCATGATTATTTATTAGCTTTGCAAAAGAAAATGCCTGAAAGGGAAACAACTGAGAAATGGGAGTGGATTTTTATTCTTCTGGGGAGAAATACTCTCATTTTCAGAGGCTCAGCACAAGGCTTATCCACCATATAAATCAGATTTAGCCTCTTAGGCCTCACTCTTAGTCAAAAATATAGGCTCAATTCAGGATGCAATTAATCCTTCAGTCCCACTGAAGTCAGCGGAACTTAACCATGTGCTGAAAGTGAAGCATGTGTTTAAGTGTTTTCCCACATAGGGATGGATTTAAGCACTTGCTGGGACTTGGATTTATGCACTTTCTTGAATCAGGGCCTCAACAGGTGCATAGCTTTAGTCACTTGAGAGTTCGAAGGATCAGGACCACAGGGTTGAAATGGGAATTAAGTAAAGCTGGTTAAAATTATGAAATTTCAATGGAATTTTGAAATTTGAATGGGAAGGAAAATTTGCAATGATTTTTTTTGCCCAGTCTCTCACCAACTACAGAGCTGGTCAAAAATTGTCAAATTATCAAATATCTAGTTTAAAGAATATTAAAAACCAAGAAAAAATTCAAAAAATATGTTTTAAAATGCCCCATCTCCCTATTCTAGAGTTAAGTATGGCACGGGGCCAGTGAATATGGATGAATTTCACTCATGCTGCAGAATTTGTAATAGCGAAATTAAAATATGTAAATACATAAAATAAAAATAAAAAGTTTGTTTTCATTTCTTTTTCTAACTCACTCTTCGTTCCTGCTCCCATTTCAGCACGTCATCTTTGTCTCTCTCCTGCCCTTCATGTCTCACCCTCTGTAGTCCCTATTATCTCATATGAAATCTTTTCTGGCTCCCTGATGCTGTTAGTCATGTCAGAGACTTCTTCTCACACATTAAATGCTGTCCTGCTAGGCTCGGAGACTGAAATTCTCTTTCTAACCCCAGAGCAGGTTTATCAATACCAGCTTCCACCTCCCCACCATTGTGCTTCACCTGCAACCTATCTGAAACAGCTCTAGTCACTGGGGACCATTTTGTCTTTGAACTCTTTTCTGAGACTGCAAACAAGGATGCTCTCTAATGTCAGTTGCAATGGCTCTTATGTCCACTACAAACTGGTGTGAGACCACATCAATATTCAATATGGGGTCATAAATAAGTCCAGAGGTATCATGATCACAGTCTCTGTCTTTATGGCTATCAAAG
The DNA here is from genome assembly GCA_007922155.1 of Mesoclemmys tuberculata. Lineage (NCBI taxonomy): Eukaryota > Metazoa > Chordata > Testudines > Chelidae > Mesoclemmys > Mesoclemmys tuberculata. The sequence goes on along the minus strand of ML675632.1, from coordinate 11,861,218 downwards.
AAGGAGGTGGAGCTGGAGCAATCACAAGTCAACCTGTTGCATTTCCTTAACGTAATACACGGTTTTCATTTAACAAACAGTAGGTTTTCCAAGGATTGATAGAGATCCAAGGGAACAGTCTCACCAGCTTCCAGAAAACTTTCTCAAACTGCTCTTTGGCACAATTCTGTCTTCAGACTACTTTAAACCCAGATGCAAGTTATAACTTTAGTTGAAACAGTGTCATCTCTTGTTCATTCCCAAGCTCTTCTACCCAATAGGAAAAAAGCAGCTCTCTTGGGCCTGGATCCAGCAAAACACGTATGCATGTGAGTTGTTTTCTCTGACTTTCGTGAAACTACTCAAAAGCTTGCAGTTAAGCACATGCTTTAATGTACAGCTGAAGATCAGGGCTTTCAAACTCATTCTATCCCATATAGGTGGGCTAAACAATTATCCCTTTTTTGATGGATTAATACATTGTGAAAAGCACTTCTCTATCAATTCTTTGGACCAAATTCCAAAGCCTTCTTGGACATAGAAAAATCCTGTCCTTAGTCATGTGCAATAGTTCTGTTCAGCTTTTAAGGACAACTCCATCAAAACTTGGGCTCAAATCAGAAGCAACTATGAATATTTACAAATCCTCAAAGCCATAAGGTTCTGCCGCAGAGCAATTCCGCCTTGCTCTGGTCTGACACTAAGACACAGATCCTTAAAGGTAGATAGGCACTAAATATCTTTGATTCCTGGGCCCGAGAGGCAAGTAGCTTGTCTTTATCATCATCCTCCACCCTTAATTTTTTCATAAAAGGAGGCAATTGTTGAAAATTAAGCATCTGGTTTCCTGTATTTCTATACAGCCTTAAGGATTTGCATGCCAATGTATAAATAGCTGCCTTCTGCACGAGGGAAAGAAAAGATCAATACAATCAAGAGATCCATGTTCTGGTTTTGTCTATAAATGTCACGCTAATAATATAGTTTAGGTGTTGCGTTTCAATTACACAAATACGGTTAGACTTAATAGAAAGGCAAAAATATCATCGAGGATATTGACACCCTATTATGGAAAATATTAGCTGAAATAAATGGTCATAAGATAAAAGGTCCTCTAATTGATATCAAGGCAGCTCAGAAAATAGCACTCACTGTCAGGAGATGGAAGGACTGGGTACACTGCGGGAATGAAAATCAGGAGAGCTTGGACTGAGAAATAGCCACTTTGCAATTTGTGTTGGGAGTAGGCTTTCACACCTGCCTATACTTTTGATATAATATTGTAAGGAAAATGTTGCTGTTGCTCTTTAGTTGTGATACCTTGGACCAAGCCTTTACAGAGGACCCTGTGAGAGTTGCCAAATTCATTCTCAAACTTCATGGCCTGATATGATTATCGTGGGACAAGACAACAACAAGAACAAAGGCAAAAAGGAATAAGTGTTTGTAGAGAGAGAAGGTGGGTGAGGTGGTATTTTTTATTGGGCCGACTCTTGGAACGGGGATCAATTCAAATCAATTCCTGTGCCCACAGCTGGGCAACCAATAACCGTACCAGGGAAGGCCAGGATTCAATATCTTCAGTGCAGAGCTATTGTTTGTTGAAAAGCAGGTATCACAGACAAATAGAAAGGAATAAACAGTGCCTCTCCTTAGTAAGCCTCAATTTCCCAAGCATAAACCCTCAGTAACTACACTGGCCCCACACAGTGTCCTGATTGGGAAGCAAAGCATGATAGCTACCACCCCTAGATGTCGACTGTCTCTTCTTCCTTCAGGTTCCCTCAGGTCCTTGGTCTATTTTCTGAGTCCTTCATAGTGGGATCTTGGCTACCCCGAGGCCCTCTGATGTGTGATCCCTCGGAGCAGGGTCTAGGTTACTCCAAGGCCCTCTGGTCTTAATCCTTCTTCTGCCTGACAGTATCAACGGCCCTCTTGGATAAATGAGATATAGATAGAAAAACTAGATATCATGTGATCTTCGCAGTACCTATACCCTCTTCCCAAAGAGTCACTTGTCCCCAAAATATACAAAAATCTGCTTTGCCAGCAGATTATGTGGCATATTCCAATTAATTCATAATTTGGGAGGGGGCTGCAGAGATTGGCTGATGTTCACTTATTGTGGACGACTCCCCTCAAGGCACCTGATGTCACGTCATTCTATAAGGTCAGGTGACCCAAGTCAGCTAGCCCCAGATTCGCCAGGACATGCCTTCACATGTACGCACCAGGCGAATTGGCCATTGGCTGCCCATGACCATTGCTCTTCCACATCAGCACAGCTGCTTACACAGGGTCTGGACAAACATTTGTGACACATGTTGATGCCAAGTGCAAGTCTGGCCAAGTCTGGTGATTTTCCACAGTCTAGTGCTACAAGGCCCTGCTCCCAGAATCCTCTAGCACTTAGGCTCACCAAACCTGTCCATTGTGATGGTATATAGTGATTCAGCACCATCCCAACACCCACTTCGGCAGGTAAAAGAGCCAGGCTTTCAAGATACACAGAGCTCTTCTTCAGGTCTGAAGGAGTATATGTATTCCAGGAGCAACTAATGGTCCCAACTGAAACCAGGGCCCTTTGTGCTAGGCATCTTACATGCACACAGTGAGACAGTCTCTGCCCTGCTGCAATTTAAATAAAGTCAAAGGGTGGGAGGGAAAACAGCGTCATGGAGTTACAAAGAGGGGGAGTGACTTGACCAAAATCATACAGGAAGTCAGTGGCAGAGGAGGGACTAAAGTCTCCTGACTTCCAGTCCAGTGTCCTAACTGCTGGTCTATAGCACCTTTTATTGCCACCCTGAGTGTTAATGCAATGTGCAGGGGCCCCATTGAAGGTCAGCACCCGAGTATGCCAAGTGGTCTATATACACGGAGTAGAAAGACAGTCCCTGTCACAAAGCGTTTACAGTCTAATTTGAGATAAAACTAGATGCACCAAGGAGAAGAAGGGGAAAAGAAAATGTCATGAGAATATCTCCTAATGTAGAAAAAAGTCCCTGCTTGTAGTTTCCGGCACAGGCCAGTGTTCCTTAAGATATGAGCATCACGCACCTTTCCTGACCAATCCGCGCTGATGTCTGTGAAATGCCCACGGTGATCCACACCGAAATGCACACGGTACCATTGAGACGTACCCCTCCTATTGAAGTACTTTGTTGCAAGATGGTCCAGGGCCAAAATAGTGATACGGGCGCCATCTATTGCCTCGCCACAGTTAGGGAATCCCACTGCTGTAAATCCTTTCCCTATTTCATGCACATTGCCCAGGGTGTCAGTCCTTCGCAGCAGAACGTGATTAATGGCCCTCCACGCTTGTGGTAACACAGCTCCAATGGTGGACTTGCCGACTCCAAACTGATTAGCGACCGATCGGCAGCAGTCTGGAGTTGCCAGCTTCCACACGGCGATCACCACGCGCTTCTCCACTGAGAGGGCAGGTCTCATTCTGGTGTCCTTGCGCCGTAGGGCAGGACCAGCTCCACACAGAGCTCCATGAAGGTGGCTTTGCACATTCGAAAGTGCTGTAGCCACTGCATGTCATCCCAGACCTGCAGAACGATGCGATCCCACCACTCAGTGCTTGTCTCATGTGCCCAGAAGTGGTGCTTCGTCATGTGCTGGTGCTCCGTGAACAACAACAGTAATGCGGTGCTGTTTGTCTGCATGTCACTCAGCGGGTCAGGCTCCTTGCATCCCTGTTTGATTCGAAGCCCATGATATACCGCGCGATCAGCCGTGATGTGTTCCGAATGCTGAAAGTAACAGTGGAGAGTACAGCGGGATCTATCTTTTCAGACAGAGATGTTGGGTGCGCAGTAAATGGCAGGGAGCCATTGAAAAAATGGCGCAAGTCACTGACAGCAATGTAATGAATGACAGCACGGAAATGCAACACACCGTGGGACGTTGAGCCAGCACCCATGCTGCTCTGCGCTCCTCTCCCTGTCCCAGAATTCCTAGCAGCAGAAGCTGTGGAGTTGCATGGTCAGATAGCTGCCCATGATGCACTGCTCTCACTGTCGATACTACAGCACCAAGTGTGGACGTGTTTTTGCAACAGTGCTGTGTGGACAGGCTCGAGCACTGTAATTATAGTGCTTTTTTATCACTGAAAAAACTACCATGGACAAAACTTTCTAGTGTAGACAAGGCCTTGGAATTGTATTTGCCTGTGTTTACCTCTCTTATTAGATGTTTAACAATGTGATCTAATTAGCTTGTAGATGCTAAACTTCGGTTTCTGTCTGTAATGTGTCATCACCATATTCTATTGAGTCAGAGATCAAAAAGGAATATACATTTTTAAATGGAATTGGTGTGTAATAATATTATTGTCTTCATTTCTCTTTGAAATTTGCCACTCCTCATTGTAAAACTACCTGTGAACAGGTTGCATGGGTAATTGCTTTATATTAATGAATGCAACTAGTTACTGCTGTGTGCCTAGGACTAGAGATTTACTTCAAAGCAGCCATGTACATGACCTATTCTTCATCGAGGGAATGCCTGCTGTGATCATTTGCTGACAAAAAGCTAATCAGCTGAGCTTGAGCCACAAAGGAAATCAGGCCTGATCCTGTTTTATCTCAGATCTGCTTAAACTTTGCAACTGCTACTTGAGGGAATTCCAGATCCAGAGTTTTTACTCACCTATTATGGGAAAGAGAGAAAGAAAGAAATTACATTTTTCACGTTGTTCATGCATTTGGCCCGTGTTTGTGATACTGAAAAGAAATTCCGAAGTCTTGCAGGATTTGAATGTAGCTGTGAATATCACACCCAGCCCTAGTAAAGGACCAAATGGAATTTTGCCACTTCGCCTCTTCTTTCCTTGAAGAGATGCCCCCTATTTGGTCCTGCTTGCATATAAAGCATGCTCTCACAGCTCCTGTTTGCCCAGAGATGTGAGCGCTGCGATGAAAGTTATTTGCATTGCTCAGCCCCAATGAACTTTAATGGGCCTACAAAATTATGATCAATGCTACATATTCTTTTGTGCCAGTAGCTGGCACCCTTTCTGCTAACTATGCACATATGCTCCTATATATGCAGCTATATGACTTTTATGTATAGATCCTGGGCCTTGAGAACCCAGGTTGCGAGGGACGCGAAGGGAGGTGAGGAAACGGAAGCCAAAATGAGGCTCCAACGGCTGCCCTCTCCCTTGCCCCTGAAAGGGACAGAGCATAGCAGGACAGCAGAGAATGAGGGGTCCTGCCACCAGCAAAGGGGTTGCACCTGGACAATACGAGCCATTCAGAAGAGCTAATTCCATGGCTGCGGCTTGTTCCTTTAGGTAAACCCCGAGCACGAGCTGTGCCAGCCCAGGTCTAGCCCTGGGATGGATTGTGCCTCAGAGACACTCCGAAGCACAGTGCTCCCCACCCCCCACCCAACCTACTTCCTGCTTAGCATCTGGCCAGCTGCTCAGATGGTGAGATGCGGGAGGCTGGAACCAAGGCTCTGGCTCCTCTGCAGCCCTTTTTGCCCCCTTTCCACCCTTTTGTTGCAGGGGTTAGAATTCAGAGGGCAGGGCCCGTGCTCTGCACTAGATCCGGACCAAGATCCAGTTCAGTTCAAGGTGTCTCAGCTGGGCCTTACCTCCTGCTCAGATGGGTAAAACAGAGGCACATTGAGGTATAACTCCCTTCTCACTTGGTGCATGTTCTTCTGGTATGTAGGAACAAGAAGAATCAAAGGTGGGCCTGAACCAGAACTCCAGATCCACACAGGCGCTAAGTGCAAATCCACACCCAGCTCTGAAATTCCCAGCTCAGGGCCCATTGCGGAAGAGGATGTTCCTGGCCTGCATATTTCTGCAAAAGAGCCCCTCATCCCACTCAGAGAGCAGTTACATTTTTGAAAACCCCAGGAAAGCCTGCGCCCTATGGGGTCAAACTCAGGCTGCGTGAGAGCTCGGCTGAGCACTTCGGCAGCCTCAGGATATATGCTGGTAGTGAAGCTCAGGGGTGGCAAGCTGATGTGTTTTGTCGACAAGCATCTGTGAAGCATTTGCCTTTGGGGGAAAGAACATAAAGAATTTATACAGTTGTTTGCCGAGAGATAGGAGGGGAAAAGGGCAAATCAGGGTATTGGAGTTACCAACTGCGGGAGTGTCTCATCTGTCATCAAAAAATCCTACAGAGTGGGTCCTCTCTGGGGGAGGATACACTACATGGGAGCGTGGTCACTTGCAAGGGTTGTCGCATCTCTGTTGCTTGTGCAAAACACCATGGATTATGTGTGGACAGCCTGTCCATATTGATGTAGCTCATAGAAACTCTGGAGGACCCCCCTGCTCTCCAGGAAAGGAAATGTGACCCTTGCGAGTCTCCGCAGGCCAGGGTCTTTGCTGTGCAAATCCATTATTCATGCGTTTGTGACAATGATACGTGAAGCTAATGTGCAGAAATGGTCTTGAGGAAACGCAGGGTTATTGCTTGGGGTTGAGATGTGCCTTGCTGCGGCTGCACTGGGCTCTTTGCGTTGGTTGCTGATGCCATGTTTGTGTTCCTGGATGAAGTGCAATCTTGTAATGAAAAGAATGTTAATAGTCTTTTGCTTGGATTATGCTTCCAGGCCATAACAATGTTTTGCATTTACAGCATCTACCCCTCTTTAGCTGGAGATCTCAAAGGGCTTAACAAACATTAATTAATTAATTTGGCTTCCTAACACCTGTGTGAAGTAGGTATTTATTATTAACGATTATATTTCTATTGAATTAATGGCTAAGGATCCCAATCCAAGGTCAGGGACCCATAGCCCTAGGCACTGTACAAACCTGTAACACAAGGACAGCCCCTGTCCCAGAGTGCTAGGTAAGCATTATTATATTTAGGAGGAAATATAGCTCCAAACATACCTGAGCGTGAGAGGTTAATTCACAATCTGAACCCAGCTGTGAATCATAATCAATCCCTGTCTTCATAATGGGCCAAATCAAATTCCCAACTGGAACCCAGGTAAATATTTTGAGGCTGGAGCTTCTCGCTACTAAGGAAGAAACACATTCACTAGAAAATGTATTATAGGGAAAAATTCTGCACTGGTTTTCTCCATCTTTAACTTCTGTGATCATCCCTTTTTACTGACGGGGACACTGAGGCACAGGGAGGTTAAGTCACATGCCCCAGATCCCATAAGTGGATGGCACAGCCTGGAAAAGACCCCAGGAATTCTGACTCCCTGGCCCTTGGTCTTTGCTACATCATGCTTTTTATTATACATGTCTCTCAGAGATAATAACTGTGTTAATTAGATCCCACGGCAGAAAGAGGATTGTGATGGGGCTGGCAAGCTGTGGAGAAATCACTCCAAACACTTTGGATTCAGAGATCTGCTCCTAAAAACAGCAACAAATGGGACCTTTTGCGTCCAAGGCTCAACAGTAGTGAAAATGGTGAAAGAGCTTCCATCTTCTTCCCTTGTCCCAACGTCCATATGGGCTCAGAGGTAATGCCACTCTCAAGGTCTCCCCGTTAATAGTGCCTGGGTCCCCTCTCTGTTCTCATGTGTGATGGCTGCTGACTCCTTTGGCACTTTCTGTAGCGGGGACAGACGCCTCTTTTAATGTTGCCTCATGATTTTAACCCTCGCACCGCCATCTACCAGCTGAAGTCCATACCCCCCGTCTCGGACTGGGACTTGTTTATTTCTGTTCTGTATATGCAATGTTGTTGTAGCCATGGCAGCCACAGGCTATTCTAGTCTCATCTAATCTAGTCTAGTCCATACCGTCTAGGATATTCTATTCTATAGGTTCTTATATGACCCTCATCGCTGGAGTATCCGAGCGCCGTGTCGTCCCATTCACTGCCCAGCAGGAGAATTGCGTATGCAGTGGAAGGTTTTGTTTTCGCTGGGGGAAAAGTCCAGTCTACTGTGCGTGTGTGTATCATAAAAGGCACGTTAGAGACGTGTCCTTGCACTTAGAGCAGAAGTTGGGGCAGCTGGGATGGTCCTTAGTTCCTGGGTTTGTCCCCTCCACAGTCTCAGACCAGATACCACTCAGAGGAGCTTCACCCTGATGGTGGAAAGTTTCACTGTGTCTGAGAAGCAGAGTTTTCGACCCCGCTCTTCACTGCAGAGCCTTAGGCGATCTCTCAGGTCTCAGGAGCCAAAACCAGTTAGCTCCTCGGAGAAAAGGACCGTGACCTGGATCTCAACTCAGTCGTCTAGGGTCCGCTATTACTTTGGGAATTTTCCCTTTGACCGGCACTCTAAAGACCGAGATAGTTTAAGTCCTGGCTATCTTGGAGACCGTCCCCCTCAGCCTGTGTTTCTTCCCAAGGGCCTCTCATCCTGAGAAGTTGGGCAGCCTTTCACTGTGCTACATTGCCTGGTGGGACAGACAGCCAGCTCCGCAGCCTCCGTAAGCCAGTGTGACTTCCTGGGACTTCAGTGGCGCGCACAGTGTCTCGGATACAGGCGCCTTTTCAGGCCTGCCAACAGCAATTCTGGGTCCCGGGGCAGAACAGGAAAGGATGGTGGGGGGGGAGGTGTAGAAAAAAGGGGGCTATCGGGGAGGGGAGGAGGAACGCAGTGGGCCCGGGGGGGGGCGGATGGGATGCGGCCGGGGTGGAGCGGTGATGGACTGTGGGCAGGGCCACAGGCAGAAGGGGTGGGGCGCTAGCCTTCCCGAAAGGAAGTTTCACCCACTGCCCATGGGCTGGGCCCCTTTTAAAACTTCCGGGCCACTGGGCAATTGCCCCTTTGCCCACCCTGTTGGCAGGCCTGTGCCTATTACCCCCGCACGCTCTGTCCTGATTTTTCACACGTGCTCTCTGGTTGCACTAGCGTGAGCGGAGGAACAGCTGCGTGCACAGTGGCCTTGGTGTTCTCGGGATGCAGCCATACAGCGGGCCGTGAAAGCTATCTTTCTGAGACCATTACTCAAGGAAGCAACAAAAGAATGGTAATAAAAGCAGGACAGGGGACGGTCTCCTGCCACAGGAACTTGTCTGTTCACAGTTCTGTGCTCTACGGGTTGAGACACCCATGAGGTTCCACTACTCTGCTGGGTGACGTGTGCTGCTGAACAATGAACGTACCTCTCCATGCCCACAGCTTTACCTAGACCGGGTTGGGATTTGGTTTATTAGAGAGATATTTTTTTTCTCTCTCTCTTTGAGCCTTTTTCTTCATTTACTCCATGGCATTTAGGGTTCCCTAAGATTGTGCACAGGCCTCTTGAAGCAGAGATCTCAGTGGTACTGGCACCCAGTATGTTAAAAGCAAACTAAACTCTCTCTGTGTTTCACCAGCCATAGCCAGGGCCTGAGTTGTGAGAATTCGAGAGGATGTTCCCTGTGTCCAAGTGCCCCAAACTCCTGAGTCAGGGACCCTAAAATCATGAGATTATCTAATTACAGTATATTTCCAGTTATCCAAATTCCCTTGAGCCGAAAACCCTAGTTACTGGGTGTCCTCTTTGTAGCCCTATGTCAGTTAATAGCACTTCTCTTTATCCGAATGCCCAATCATCTCAAAGTCTTGATGTCCTCGGGTCATTTAGATAAACAGGAGAGTACTGCACTAGATCTACAGTGCTTTTTATTTGCTTTCTGGCTTTTAAGCCATTTGAGTTCATGTTGTCAAGCTTTTCTAGGCAACCACGAGGGCTAGAAAGTGACTTTTTATCTTAGTGAAATTCCCTCATAATCCCGTGACTCCAGGAGTTGGGGCTTTAAGAAAAACACCCCCTCGCAGCACAAGACTCATGATGAGCTTGCAAGCATGTGTGTTCAAGTGGCTTACAATTCCTTCATGTCATTCCAAAAGTTGGCACAGCGGGGAGGGAGAGAGGGGGTACTGGACCATGTAAGTGACTACCCAAGACAGAATCCCCATCTTGGATCCTTGCTGCACACGTGTCTCAGACCTTAAGCTCTCTCGCTACATACAGGATTAGAGAAAGGCAGAGCATAGAGGGAACACAGCCTTGCCTTTTCCCGTCCTTCCCCTCTTGGGGGGGATTCCCTGCTTCATCACAGGCTGGAAAAATAAGAACCCGGCAAAGAGGAGAATCTGTGGTGGGAGCAACTGGAAGAGCTGATGTCAGCCTGGGGAGTTTATGGGATCCCTGACTTCCTGCTAGTAGATGAAGCAGCATCTCCAGCTGAGAGGAGCAGGGATACCTAAGCTAGGGGTGTCCCCTATCAGCCCATCCTGGGAAGATCTGTTCCCCTCTGGTTCCCTTCCTCTCCAGGGGGCGAAGGGGGGAAAAAAGAAGGGCCCTCCCTGGCACAACCATGTCCCTCACCCCTCCAAGGGAAAATGGAGACTGCCACCCCTGCCAGAATCCAGGGGAGCTGCCAGTCCCCTCTTAGCTTTCCATCATAGGGTGGATGGCTGGGGAGGATGGCTGCAAGCCCACGGCTGCTCTCCTACACAGTACCACACTCTGCTCTGACCAAACACACACACACACGCTAGACTGCCAACACCCTTGATGTCCAACAGCCATAAAGAATCCTCCCTCCTGTTCAGGAGCCGGCCAGAGCTTCAGCCCCGTCTCCCCCCCCCCCCCCCGGCTCCCAGAGCCGCTCAGAGACAGCACCTCCCTTGGTGCTAGCCTTTCCCAGAACGGCAAAGAGGAGCGGGCTGACTTCCCCACAGAGGCCAGCAAAGATGGCCAGCCATACAGAGAAGCAAGTTGTAAACTGCAGCCTCCTAACAGGGTGCATAGCAGCCGCCTCTCAGTTCCTGCCCCTCCGGAAGGCACTGCACTTTGCTGGGTGCAATCCCCCTGTCTGCCCTGTTGATGAAACTCTCACACGCACTCATAGCTGGGCACAGCAAACCCTGTAACTGGGCTGGGCGCTGGCTCTCCGCTGGAGAAAGAGGGTGAAAGGGAAAAAAGAATTCTCCCCACATGCAGTGGAGTGGGGCTGAATCCACTCTGGTGTTCCCACCTGCCTAATGTTTGGGGTGGCCTCCATGGCCTAGCACCCCTTCCCCCAGGATCCACATGGCAGCAGATGGCAGGTCCTATCCCACTCCCAGATACACAGGGCCGTGGGCTCTGCACAGTGCTGGCGGTTGCAAGCCCCCTTGCGGTCTCCCAAAGTGGCTCTCCATAACGAGGGATGAATGGGAACCCGCAGGTTATTCCCCTATATAGCACCGCAATCGGCTTTCCCACACACATGTATTTAACAGAGCCATGCTACGGGGACGTGTTTAAAGAGAGGGATTCAAACACAGCTGTGACAAGAGTGCAGGATATAGCCTTCTGATCATCAGCTGGTGGGTTTCCTAGAAACTGATCTCATTGTGTGCTCACCTTATTGTTCGGCTGAATTATTTTTGAATGAGGTGAATTGGCTGCATCCAGTTAGATGGTTGTTCTCAAGTGCTAAATTGGGGCTTAATGAAATCACAGTGAGATTATCAACTGTAACCAGGCTGTGACTTTTCCTAAATGACATAATACATCATACTATGATCCACTTGTCTTCCTCAATCAAATGCATACCGTTAATTCCTCAGGCCAGGATAAGGACTGGAGGGGACAGGTTTTTTTCAGAGTACATTGAAATTTGAAAGACTCAAGGTTATTTGAGCAAAGAATTGGAATGAATCTTGCATTGTCTGAAAGCATTTCCCAGCCCATAGCCAGAAAAGGAGCTGGATGTTTTAAGTATGCAACGAGGATGCTACAATGTTGAAAAGACCAGAAACTAATCTGCGATTCCATTGCAGTCTGTGTTGATTGAGAAGCGTTCCTATTATCAGGGCAGAGCTCATGAGCTAAATGAGATTGCAGTGTATTAAAGGGTGCCCAAGAACCATCCTGAGCTTCATCACTGCTATGCAAACAGATCTGAGCTCAGCTTGGCTTTGCCATGTATTTTTGTGAGAAAATTATTAGGGGGGTTTCCACTGACCACAGCAATGGTGAAAAAGTGATTTTCTCGCCCCCAGTCATTACAGTGAGAATTTGAGTCCACATCTTCAGCTGGTCTATGCTGCCCTATCTCCACTGGCTTCTGTTTACATCATCTCAGATCGTGCTCTGTGTTCACAAATGAGGGCTACATTGTGATATCCTCACGTACACTCAGAGGTTCTCAACCTATTTACCATTGTGGGCCGCATGTGCAGCTCTCTGTGTGTAGGCTGCAGCCACACAATATATGTACTATCTTTATGGCCCATGGGCCACAGTTGTGTGCTGATTGAGAATCACTGCCGAAGATGGATGGTGTCTTACACCACAAACAATCTCATTGAAGCCATCAACATTTCTTGAGGAGTAAAGTGTGCCTCAATGTGTGTAAGGATATTACAGCCTGTGTATTGCAAGAATTACCAGCTGTGGCCCAAAGGCTAATGCAATTCCTGGATGTCTAGACAGGGGGATATTGAGTAGGAGCAATGAGATGCTATTATATCTGTATTTATCACTTGTTCAACCACCACTGAAATAATATGTCCACTTCTGGTGTCTAAGGGCTGGTCTGCAATTACCCAGCAATTCAGCGGCAGTCAACGGAAGTTATGAAAGCTACACAGAGTAGTTTGCATAACTCCCATCGATTGCTGTGCTTCCCTTCTGTGCGCTGTCTTCACTGCACTGCGCTGACGGAAACCGCGTTCCCATCGATGCAGCAGTCTGCCACTTGAGGGGGTGGCTTTACTGCATCAACTTCTGGCATCGTCTGGATTGATTGAGCAGGTCTACACTGACCGCTCAATCGATCCAGATAGGTCAATCTGATGGCGGCGACTTTGCCGCTGCCAGTGGAGATGTACCCCAGAGTTCAAGAAAGATGTGACTAAATTGAAGATGGTTCAGAGAAGAGCCATGAGAATGATTAAAGGTTTAGAAAACATGCCAGATTGTGAGAGATTCAAGCGCTCAATCTGTTTATTTTAACAAAGAGAAGATTAAGAGGTGACTTGATCATAAACTAAAGGTACCTACATGGGAAACAGAAATTTGAGAATGGAGGGCTCTTCCATCTAGCAGACAAAGGTATAATGAGATCTGATAGCTGGAAGCTGAAGGTAGACAAATTTAGAGTAGGAATAGGCTGCCCGTTTTTAACTGAGAGGGCAATTAATTTTTGGAACAATTTACCAAAGATTGTGGTGGATGCTCCATCACTGAACATTTTTTAATTAAGACTGGATGTTTTTCTAAAAGTTCGGCTCTACTTAAAACAGGAATTAATTCAGGGCAGTCCTTTGGCTGTATTATGCAGGAGGTCAGATTGCCTTCAGATATTCACATATTACCAGGTTCTTGTAAAATAGGAGAGAGATGAAAATGCTGGGTTTGATTTAGGAACATAGGACTTGCCATACATGAACAGACCAGCGGTCCATCCACTCTGATATTCAGTCTCCACCAATGACCATGTCGGGTACCTCAGAGGGAAGTGAGGGAAGTGCCTTCCCATCCCATCATACACTTGTTCTTCTACTAATCGTTTCTATTTTAAGCGGCACTGTTGGTTTCCCTAGAGAAGAGCCCACGCTGCAGAGTTCATACCAGCTCCCCCAGAATTCAGGATAGTGATGGTTTGGACCCAAGGTTTTAGTTTGTCCTTTTGTAGGGTTACACATCAGTTGGGAATGCCAATCTAAATCCTGATCAAAACTTCCCACAATACTGGGATGTTAAAATCAGGAACTTGGGTTCAGGCCCATCTGTACATTTCACTCATTCCAACTCATGTTTCCAAAATAGCGTAAGATCCTGCTCTCAGATCACTGAAGTAAATCCATGGAAAACAACACAATTACAATACTCTGGCCCACAGTTACATCAGTCCCAAAAAGATTCTGAAGACATGGGGAAGTAGATATCCAGATCCCAATATAGTTGTGGGGACAACAGTCTGGATTTTCCTATGCAATAACCCAATGATTTTTAGACATTTGAAACAGCACAATCTTTCTTCCAGGAACAAGCCCATTCAAAAATTACAGAGGTGCATTTAGTTGGAGGAAGGACGGTATGAAAAGATCCTATTGGGAGCTAATTCATTAAAATATCAATTAAAAAGTTGAATTCAGACATTGCCTAAGCACAGAATTGCTGATAATAAGAATGCATAATAAGAATAATTGTGCATCCAATCTCATGGGGGAAAATCTCTCGCTCTGGCCACTAGATTTTCTAAATGTCCATTTCCCCGGTGAATCATTAGGACTACCCTATCATTGCTTGTGGTGATCCTAAAGTAGCCTGCATGCCTCTGAACTCTTGCATCTTTGCCCCTGGTGCTCTGTCAGACCTGGGAAGGATAAACTGAGAATAAACGAAATTTGGGGCATCTAGGAGACAGCTGTGATATTTTGCCAGAGAGGCATATGAATGGGCTGGTTCCTGGAAGAAAGATTATGCTGTTTCAGTTGTCTAGGTGCATGCTTTCAACCCAAACTCCTCCAGAATGTTCCCCTTAGGAGGTCCCAGATGAGCTGCAAAATGGACCCAGAAAAATGCCGACATCTCTGTCTCCTTCTGCTTTGGTGCCTTTGAACGTGACAGACAAACATGATGCAAGTGCTTGGAGTGAAAATGAACCCGATTCCATACCTAGCTTAGTAATACCCCTCCTCTGCTGGTAATACCCCTCCTCTGCTGTTCTGGTGGACTCCTGGCGCCTTTCCAGGAGGGCACCCAAACATCTTTGGGTTTTGGAAGGATTTCTAGTGTCAAAGGGGATACTAGTTCGTAGCACGCAGGACCTGGCCCTGCAAAGTGCTGAATGCTCTCTTTGCAGTCCCATCAGCCTCCCTGTGTCCAAGTTCAGCGGAAATGACCCAAGTCAAAGGGTTTCAGCCCTTTCTACCATGATGCCTAACATAAACTGCCCACTGATAAAGGCTGTATAAGAATGATCCTTTCTTACCTGCTTCCAGTGTCTAGTCAGGCTCTATCTCCTTTTGATCCCTGTTGCTTTATGGCTCCAACACTGCTCACAAGAATGAGCTGCATTTCATTCCTTTCTGGGCATCCGTAGAATTGCTTACCAAGCTCCAGTCAGTTATACCTGTGCCAATCTAATGGAGGCAATGGGACAGCACCAGTGTCATAGAGGACATAGTTTGATAACAACGGAGGCCTCCCTTGCCCTGAAGAACCCTTACTGTTAATGAGGATGGGTGCAAAAGGAAGAATAGGCATGGCTGTTGGAGCCCAGGCTGAGATTGCAATGGGAAGTCCACAGTGACCAAGTGGATCTGCACTTTAGGCAGCGTCATTGACAGGAACCCTAAAATCATTATAGCCATTTTCACAACAGTTGCCCAGAGAAATGTTAGGGTCTCGTTTGAAAGATGCCTCAAAAATATCGTTTTTGGTGCCGGTTTAATACTACATAGGTTTGAAAATGAGCAACAGATCAAAAGAGAGCCAGGGTCTCTTATTTGAAGCTCAGGAGCTCTGTCTGGCGTCACAGAAGCATGCAAAGTATAATCCATTCTTGTTTTGCCACCGATATTGCTAGCTCTGTGGCATGAGGAGCCAGCCTCTTCCTTTGCTTTTCCCCTCTACTGCTTCTGTGTTGCCCTTAGGAGCAGTAATAAGATGGTCCTTTTGTTCTCTGGGCAGCATTGCAAATGATGCCTCTCCCCAGCATCAGCTTCATGACTCCTTTTGGAACATCCCCGACTCCCCATGTGCCAAGAGCCACTGATTTCATTGGGCTCCAGATCGGGCCCCATGTGCCCTTTTTCCCCTTCACTTTTCAACCCACCCCTCTCCTGAAGCTTTCTCTGTTGATCTCACCAATCTTGTCGCCGCAGCCACACCATTGTCTCACACACTGCATTTTTTGCAGTGGCGTAGCACGCACCACAGTGAAGGGCCTTTTCTGTGTTTGGTGAAGCATCCTGGATACCCCGAATAACAACAAAACACTATGTCTTCCTGTAAAGCGCCTGTAGGCCTTTAGCCGTAAACACGGAGAGAGGCGAAGGAGAGCAGTGAGTGCTAGAATGCAGGTGTTTGGTTTTCATGTGCCTCAGAGAGGAGGGGTATTGCTTCCTCCCTAGCCAGGTGGTAGATTTACAAAGGCTTGGACTGTGCTTTAGGCTATCATGGTCAAAAGGGGTGAGATCTTAGAAACTCAATGCAGCCAAGGAAAACAAGGCCTCCATGCTCAGAAGTCTAGGTACAGTAGCATCATTCCAGCCCACCCCTCGGCCAATTCAGATTTCTTCCCTATATCATGGCCGTTAACATAATTGGCATCACTTGTTTTTATTGCCTAGTATCCCTTTTTTCACACTAATACTGTTCCCTATCCCATCATGAAACTAACACATTAAAATCGCAGCGTAATCCCTGCTACTTCGTCTGCTGTTTATGATGATGACATTAATCCCGATGAGCTAATTTTTGGCACTAAGACGATTGTGGCCTCTGTGTTATTTCTGCTGTCACGCTGGATTCAGCAAACTCGACCTTTGTTTTCAAAGTGCATTGTTTTTACAGCTCCTGTTTGTTAAGTGCTGTGAACATGCATCAAGTGCTACGTGGGGTTATTATTTAAGTGTGATCCAGAACTTTTGCTAAAGATCGGTCGCTGCAGAGAACCGGAAGTTTGGCATTAAATCCGGTAAAGGAAACATGACATTGTGGCTGATCTCACTCCACATTCACACTCATGTAAATCTGCTGGCTTTGGTGGAGCAATTTCTGATTTCTACTGCTGTGAGAGCAGGATCAGATCCAGCAACTCTTGCTAAGGTTCTCAGAAGTGAGGGCATGTCACTTTCATACTCAGCCCTTTTATATTTCTCACTTTCAAATTGGTGTAGCAACATTCACTGATAAATCCTTATAGCACCCCTAAACGACAGTGGGAATAGCACCCCCAATTCCTAGATGGGGAGGGAAACACTGCAAGATGAGCCCACTCTGGAAGTCAATGTCAAATTCCAACCCAGAGCATTGCTAACCTGCTTGTCCCTGTCTGAAGCGGCTGCAGCTGGGACCCCCTTTGCAGAGAGCAGTACGTGAAGGAATATTTAAAAGAGATAGGGTCAGCTGGACCCGAGGGTAGAATGTCCATTGGAGGGCAGGGGGTTGCAGTGGCAAAAGGTGGCCCTTGTGCCAGGGGAAGAAGGGCAGTGCTGGCCAGAAAGTGCCAAGGCAGAGCAACACAGCACAGCACATCCCCCCTCCATAACTGCCTATCCTCTCCAGAGGTGACTGGGGCACTGGACACAGAGAAGTGTGACTTACACACACTTCTACCAGCTCCAGTGGATCTAGCCCCAACTGTCTTGAGGGCTCTCTGGCACAGCTTAACGCACAGCTGGAAGGCATTCAAAGACTATGGCGATGAGCATAGGATACAAACCTATGTAGAATACAATAGCAGAGTTGCTGTGACCCGTCCGTGCCCAGGGCAGCCACCTGAAAATGCCAAGGTCAGGGCAGGCTGCAAAAGGAGAGCAGATTCTCCCGGCCCTGGTGGGTGACACTGAAGTCAGACTTCCCAACCAGCCACAGACAGCACTTCTGATTCCCCCACACTGATTAACAAAATATTCACAGCCCCCTTTACTGCATTTCAGTCTCTGGCTCCCAATTAGCCACTAGGTGCAGTAAAGAGATCAGCTATTTAAAACTCTCTGCTCTTTACCAAAAAGGTTCTCCTGACCCCAAAGGGTCAGCCACAGTACCAGATCAATATAAGTTTGGATCTTACCCCAAATACCATGCTGGCAGCCAATCCTTCATTAATTTTCAAGTTGCAGTGGGGGCGGTCTAGGTTGGACACTAGGAAAAAGTTTTTCACTAGGAGAGTGGTGAAGCATTGGAATGGGTTACCTAGGGAGGTGGTGGCATCTCCATCTTTAGAGGTTTTTAAGTTGAGGCTTGACAAAACCCTCGCTGGGATGATTTAACTGAGGATAGTCTTGCTTTGGGAAGGGGGTTGGACTAGATGACCTCCTAAGATCCCTTCCAAGTCTAATATTCTATGATTCTAATTAAAAATAAAGGTTTATTATAAAAGGAAATAAACAAACGCATTCTTCCAGACAGACCTAGTGCAGCAAGTGAGGAGTTAGTCTAATAGCAACACAGTCCTACCATCTGGATGAGAGATTGCTCATGGTCTATGGGGAACAACAAACCCTTGCTTTTCCTTCAAGTTCATCAGGGTTCAAACATCAAATGAGTTCAGTTTTCTTGCCAGCAGCTAGAGTGTGTGTTTGACTACTGTGTGTTTGACTTCAGCTTTGGCACTACAGTCCTAGTTCTACCATCTGAACGGCTTTCTGCGGGAAACCACCACCATCTGTATTTGCAGTTGCTTGTTGACTAGCAACAAAGATATCATAGAATGGTTTGCTCAGAGTAAAGATGCTCCTGCCTGAGTTGTTTAATTTCTTGTATAGCTCATGATCAGTCAAAAGTAACCTCTTCTTCAGAGCTCAGTCTTTTCTCAGTGGTGTTGGCTTCAGTCTGTGATGCCCTGTGTTGTAACAGGGGACAGTACGTTGCCATTCGCAAACGGGTCTGCAGAAAGGACACTCGCTTATATTGTACTGGCAAAAACCCAGGAGAAAATCACACTTCCAAGTGTTTGCAGAGAAAAATTAAGAAACATTTTTTGGCTGAAAAATTTCACCCAGCTCTAGGCAGGCCCTTGGTTTTAGGATTCATTCACACATGCTACCTATATAGATATATAGATGAAAATCAGTGACTTTCTACCAAGCGCAGACAGCCACCTGCACACATTAATAAAGGCGTTTTCAAATGTGCAAAGTGTTCATTTCCCACTGAAGCATGGTCAGAATTGCCCAGTTCCTCGCAAACTGAAGGATTGCAAGTTTCAGCAATTGCAAGAGATTGAAGAAATCCCCTCCACAGAACTGGGATAATCTCCCATAAAAGTCAGTTTGTCTGCCAAGGAAAGAACATAAGTCACTTCCATCCTTTGCAGAATGGATTATATTTTTCTCACAGAAAAGATTACCTCGATATAAACTCTTCCAAGTTGTAATTATGACCCTTTACGTGAAACTAAGACTTGAGCATTTTTAGTCTCAGATGTTATTTACTGAAGCTTTATGTGAGTCAATATTCATCTCATAAAAGAAATTGGAATCAATATCTTATTATGCTATTTTTTGAGGCAAATTGGCTTTTAGCCCAGAGAAACTTATGCCTTTTCCTGTTCTTTTGGGCATTTTGATCTCTGGCTAGCAACCCCCTTTCATTTGATTTCAAACCGAAGTCTGGTACAATGATTTTTTTAAATGAAATATGATCCTAGATTGAAAGAAATGCATGCACCATGGAGGCAATTAGAGTAACAGCTGTATGGAGGTTTTCACATAAAGTGGGATTATATGATACATACATATACACACCTTAGATCAGTAAGTGTGAAAGCGTGCACATACACTCCCCATGCACAGCCTCACGTGCACATGCACTCACACACACTTGCACACTGGCACACACTACTAAAGAAGTTAGTATCTTGCTTTATGTAACTGGGCTGATCGCGCATCCACTAAAGTCATAGAATCATAGGACTGGAAGGGACCTCGAGAGGTCATCTAGTCCAGTCCCTTACACTTAAGGCAGGACTTAAGTATTACCTAGACCATCCCTGTCAGGTGTTTGTCTAACCTGCTCAGGGATGTAGGGTCAGGCCATCGGCATGCAACCAAGACCTATACGAATCAGCAGATACTGTGGGTGTCAGTTCACAAACAGATTCTGTCATTAAGAAAAGTTTGCACATCTGCTGTACAAAAACATATTGGGTGGCCTGGCAACAGGGCAGCTGCGTTGCCACCAGCTTGGGTGATTCCCATATCGTTCATGGAATTACTGCCAGTGAAAGTAGCACTCCTGGGAGTGATTACGCCATCTGATCTGACTCCCAGCGGGGGTACCCGAAACAGCCAAATAAATTATTCTTGAAGAGGTGCAGCGCGCACAGATCCAGATGCTATTTAGGAGAAAAGCTGTTGAGGAGGCTGGCTATGTTCTTACTAGAAAAAAGGGAAGCTTTGCTGTAACACAAAGATCACCCATAAAAAGGAACAGCAAAAGGGTGAGTACTTAACTCTGGAGTGACTCTGGACTGGTACCCTTGTCAGTTCCTTTGCAGATCAAAGGTTCATAATAGCAATGGTCCACAATTTAAATTCTGAAACCCTTCTCATGTCAGCAACATTCAGATTCCAGGTCAGATCCAAGCCTAGAACTTTGGTTTTAGTGTTTCTGAAGCTTTCCTGATCCTTCATCTTGGTGTACCACAGAAGAGGTTGTAACTTGTCACTTTGTCATCTGTATTCACATTGTACATATGCTGTCTAAGGAGAGGTTAGATGGAAAGGATTTAGTGTAGGGCTAAACTAATAGGTTAGCAAAGCAAAGATAGGTAGTCCCTTATTTATACAATGGTGGATCAATTGGACTATACTAAGACTACATTAAAACCTTAGATCAAATCTTTCATCTTTACCTTCAGTGGTATAGAAGACACCTGGCTACCAAGGATGATCTGGTTATTATACAATATATGGAGGGGGATTAAAGAAACTGAGATGCGGTGGCAAGCATGTAGTGATCATTATGGATTTTGGCACAAAAGAATTCAACAATGTGGATCAGTTTTATAATGGAACTAGGTACACTGAACTTGCAGATGTGAAAGGGGAAGTTGAGAGCATGACTCTAGCAGAAAACGGAAACTTTGGAAAAGATGAAAGACATAACAGATGCCAAGAACCACTTATGTAAAAGCAGCTGCAACCCAAGAGTGAGCCGAAGCCTGATGGATAGGCTCCAAGAAATGGAAATAGTGGGATTAAAAAAGACACAAGGTTGAAATGGCAGAAAGAAACTCTCTGGAGCCATGAAAGTGCTCAGTGGGAAAGAAAATAGAAAGATTATTGGACTGAAACCACTAAGTGACAAGGATGAAACCTAAGAGGGTGAAGATGATGGAGGGCAATGTGCACATACAATAATGTTACCAGCACATTATTAGACTTTTCAGTGGAGGGAAAACTTTTAAGGTTAGGCAGTGTGATGCTTGGCATATAACCACATCACTTTTTATGGGGATCCATTTAGGTCCAACAAGCAGAGCTTGCAAATTTGGTCTAGGATTCAGTTAAAGCACAGGTGTGTGTTTCCCACAGTAAGACGCAAGATGGGACATGTTATTCTCTCCCCAAGTGAGAGTGAAGTCATTTATACTCTATAACCCAGATTAATGGGGCTGACGAAAAAGGGAGCCACGCTTGTCGCCAGGTGGCTGAGAGGTGGAGAAGACTGCAGTGTGCTCACTGCACCAAGGGTGTTGAGCCTTGTGATTGAGCCAGTCCTAGAGGGTGACTAAGCCAATTGGAGGGGGGATGAGAGGAGGACAGCTTTGCCTGAGGAAGTGTGAGTGATCTCATGCCTCCCCCGGCCTGACAGAGTGCAGGTAATCTTCTGACTGACTCTACCTGCCTGAAGGAGCACGGGTGATCCCCCGACAGTTTCCCTCTGCCTGCGGGAGTGTGAGCGATGTCCTGACTGTCTCTCTCTGCCTGGGGTGTTGCCTATTTTGCCCTGAAAAGGATTTGCCAAAGTACTCAGGAAGAGAGAAACTGCTCTTGGAAACACCAAGGAGGCCACCTATCCCATGGGGAGTTTTTCCACTGGAAGTAACACCTAGTGGGCTGCAGAGAAGTTGGACCCTGTGCAAATCGGCGTCCTCCACACCTCAGCATGCTCCAGCAGCTTCAAGCCTGCTACACCTCATGAAGGCGCATGGGTTCCTTCACATGATGAAGCCCACTCATGTGGAAAAAACTGGACTTGTGAATCCAGGGGAATCCACCCTGGGTGTTGTCTTACTTGAAGGTTGTACGGTGTTGCCGATGTGCCTACTCCAAATCCATCTTCCCCTTCTCTTCATATGCTTCCTCTTTATTTCCCCTTGTAAATAAAGTGAACATTGATTGTTGTTTCATCCATTGTGAACGTGTCAGAAGAGTATATGTCTGAGCTCTCAGGTAGTCATTGGGGTAAGTACCACGTTGGGGATAGTTCAAACCAGATAGGAAGGTTAGGTAGGGTTCCTGACTCCCTTAAACAGCCAGGTGAGGGCATCCTCAGTTACTACCTAAGAATCCAGGCCGTTATACCCCACTGTGGCCAAAGCAGAGGGACGCCAGCTAAGACCTCCTCTTGATGATTAGGTGCCCTTAGGCATACAGCGGCCCTTAAAACCCGCTTACACAACACCTCCCCTTCCCCTGTCTTTTCCCAACTGTAGAGCTGGTTGACAAACTGGACAGAGAACAAGGATTTTTGTTAGTCTTTTCCTGCCTCACAAGGTCATTACTGCATAGACTGCAAGATGAGAAGGGACCATTATGATCATCTACTCTGACCTCCGGTATAACACAAGCCCTAGAACTTCCCCCAAATAATCAGATATAGCAGAATCTTTCAGAATGATTGTAAAGTGCTCGGACATGATGGGACAGAGGGGACAGAAACTGAAAATTCGTCGATGGGACAAGTTGTTTTGGTGTGCTTCATGTCTGCCTTCTGCTCTTGATGTGCTTGAGAACTTCACATGCCTAGTAATCCTCAGAACTGCAGCAGAGGGAGCTGTGAAGGGATTTATCTGCAGCCATCAACATTGGATTAACATTCTGCTAATATTTAAACAACAAATCTGTTAGCAGATTAATTGGCACTTTCCAGCAGTTTTATGGGTACCTCAAGCAGCTAGCAATTTATGCCTAAAAGGAAACATGTAGCGCCTAAATATTTACTAATGCTGGGTAAGCGGAATGCTCAACCTCCATGGGAGAGACTGTAATTACTGTCCCGTTGTTCCTGCGTTGGCCTCATGGTGCTTCCCAAAAGCAGAAACTGCTGCTTCATCTGGAAGGGTGGTGGCAGAAAGAGGGGAAATGACTGATTTAGAAGTCACTTTGGCACATCTTCACATGGCAAGGGTTATGTGGGTGTCAAGCATCCAGCACTTCTTTGACCTAGCAACACAGGAAATACAGAAGGAAAAGCTGGAAAGAATGAGGCACCACCAGAGCTGATTCCTACCACCTGTAATTCCTGGAAATGATCCTTGTATGAAACACATCTCCTTACCAGGTGGGTCCTGCTCAGCGACAGATGGTGAAATTGACCCTGGTCAGGGAACCAGCACAAGCCCTATGCACTGCTTAACTACTCAATGCCACCTGGGTCAAGCTAGTGCCATTAGCCACCTACATTCATGAACACCTTGTCTTGGTAGCCAAGGCTAAATGAATGACATCTAGCTGTTGGTAACAGTGCAGAGAAGAGGGGCTACGCTAACTCCAGGGTTAATAATTCACTGTTACTTTACTGCGTGTTGTTTGGACATGTCTTGAGTCCATTTGCTCTCTTCATTTCTCGCTATTGTTCATGGTTCTTCTTTCTGAGGATTTTTGCCACCACCATCTCACTTAATACTCAACAAAATTGTGTGTGTTGGGTTTTACAGCTGGTGAATGTACCTCATCTAGAAATTCATAAAAGGAAATCTGCTCTCGTGATATTTGTTTGATGTTTTGCCTCCCTTGTTAGATTTTCATTTAATACATTATTTTCTCCACTACTTCTTTGCCCTAAACATTATTAATATTAGCCCAGTGTTGGCGTTTTAAATATTGGTAGAAGGGTAGACTTGGACATCCAAAATGGTCTTTAGTCTCTTAGGATCCCATTAAGGTGTCTCCATGATACAATTCACTGATTGTGTATTCTATAATCTTCCCAGATTTGAAAAAAATCCCTAATATTTTGGTGAATTATACTCTAGATTACATGAACTACCAGGCAGGGGTGATGCCTTATTTCCTGACAATGTAACATGTTTCTAAAATGTGTGTCATACCCCTGCCTCTAGCTAATGGAATTGCTCCTGGAATGCTCCAGCTCCACTTTTTAGCAGCCAGGCTGTAAAGTGGCTAAATCCTGCCTCAAGTGCTGATTGGTTAGGGAGCAGGTAGATGGGAAGAACTGGCTTCTTCATCCCCTGCAGAGCCCAAATTTGTTAGAAAGTTGGCACAATATCCCACCCTGCCTCCCTGCTGCCAGGGGGCTTCTCACAGGAGGAAAGGATTCCAAAGAAGATCCTCACTCACCCTTGCCAATGTGGGGACAAGGCTTCAGGTGGCTCTGGACCATACCCTTGAAAAGGAGCCGGCAGGGCAGGGCAGGGCGGTACGTGACAAGGCCGCAGGCAGGGAGTATGTGCTCCTAGGAGGCCTGAGAGAGAGACAGGGCCCAGGAGCAGTGCACGTGAACGGCGCACAGGCAGTGTTCCGGTTCTCTCAGTAAGACGCAGAAGTCCCCGAGGCTTTACAGTAACAGACCTTTATTACATATCCGAGCGACGTTGCAGACAGGGAGGCAGCACTGACTTCTTCTTTATCTTTTGTCACCGCCATCTGCCCTTGGGCCTGGTGCTGGCTATTCTACAGCCTGTTTTACGCGATGCTGAACAGCTCAGGCCCTTGGAGGGTCTGGCTGCAGCTCTGTCTTGTGGGTGTAGGCTGTCTCTGGTAACAAGCAGGAGCAGAGCGGGCCCATGGATAGAGGCCAGTGAAGCCCGCTCAGCCATGAGCTGGCTTGAAGCTGGCGTGGCTGACTAGGATTTAGGTAGGCCCCTAGGCCAGGGTCATTAAAGGAAAGTGCCTTGAACTGGGCCAGTCAACTGGCAGCCAATGGGACTGAAGGGTTGATGCAGGACAGCTAACAAGAAGGAAGCATGGCCTTACAAGGGACCCAAAAGCAGCCGTACTTGTCACCAGCACCCTGGGAAGCACGCCTGGACCACAAGGTCAGATGCCTGGTGATGTGGAGATCAGGACTCACCTTCTCAAGCTTGTACCTTGTCTGACATCAGCCACCACCACACAAGGAGGTGGCCCTTCTGAAGGGATGCGTCTCCCCTGGAAATCCTGAGGGAGTGAAGCGGTTGGTGGGTGACCTGGAGCCGAGGGGTTAAACGTCCTGGCTGGGAAAACGGCAGGTGAGCTAGTCCACCTGCAACCTGCTGAGCTGCAACCATGGGCTAAATCTTCTGCTGCGCTTTCCCCTCCACCTCAGGGGGCCAAGAAAGGTCAGCCGGGGAGGACTCTGTGACAGCAAGGAGGAGTGGATCACGGAGAGCCAGGGTGTGTGATTTGCCTGGATGGAGCAGGGTGAGGAAGGCAGTTGGGGGAATGCATATTGGTGTTGAACCAGGGGTTTAGGGCGCTTAGATCCTTAACAGCTGAAATACCTGTAGTACCTACCACAGCCATGTTTCACCTGGCATGCCGCCAGAGACAGTGCAAAGAGCCACTTGTGTACCACAGCGCTCAGGGACCCCACAAAAGACCTACAATTACACTACCTGGAATAGATTTGGGTTTGCAGAACCTTGTTGGCCGAGGGTTGGGTTTGCAAACAACAGCCCTGAGTGGGCCATACACAAGTCCTATTTCATCTGAGCTCCCAGGGACTGAGGGTTCTAATGGTTTTGATTTTGTCTCTTAACTGTAAACTGTAGATTTGGCTCTACAAAGGAATTGGGAAAATTAGCATGCGCTATTATAGTGATGAATGTGGCATAGATGCCAAGGGTAAAATAGATGAAATACTGTTTAACTTCTCTAAGACTGTCCATTCAAATTTCTGCATGATCAGTCTTGTAGCCCCACATATTACCATAATAATTCAGTCTTTATTCAAGCGCCCGCAACACCCTCCGAAGTCTATTGGAGTTTAAAGTATCAACGGGCATCCCTGCAGTCTCTTTGTATATGTAAAATAGTCCAATTTGCATAAATTAGCATGAAAAGTAGAGATGGCCTCAACATGAATTTTGAAACCTTGATTCTGAGAGCTATGCTTCTCCAGTGACAAAGTGCAAACATACCATGGGAACTATGTGTCCAGTCACAAAAGTATGATGTTTAAATAGCACATACGTGCAATAAGCTACTTGCAACCAAGTTAAAGATAAAAAATTCATCACTGAAATTACTTGGCAAATGTCAACTAATAAAGAAATTATGGGGAAATTACTATTTTCAGACCATTCGTTAACAGGGGGAAATGATTAACTTAATCAGATAAATTTGTTGTTAACGGGGATGGCAACCATCTCCATGAGTGACCGTAAACTAACTGAATACAACATGCTAAAGAATTATAATTTAAAATAGAACACCAAGAGCAATTTCTTTTATTTTTGAATCATTGTCATTACCATTTATATGATTGAAATTTTTATGGCTGCCAGTTGTGTTATAAGGACGTCCTTTCCTATCTTGGATTCTTTGCCACTATGTTACATTAAACAAAGCACCAACATGTACTGCTTATTTCAATCTTGATAGCTTTTCCTTTTAGATTAAAGAGAACCGCCACAGAGAATATATACAAGAGACACCTGGGATTTACAGTGGATAAGAAGCTGGATATGAGTCAGCAGTGTGCCCTGGTTGCGAAGAAAGCTAATAGTGTATTGGGCTGCATTAGTAGGAGCATTGCCAGAAGATCGTGGGAAGTGATTATTCCCCTCTATTCAGCACTGGTGAAGCTGCATTTGGAGTACTGTGTCCAGTTTTGGACCCCGCACTACAGAAAGGATGTGGACAAATTGGAGAGAGTCCAGCGGAGGGCAACAAAAATTATTAGGGGCTGGAGCACAAGACTTATGAGGAGAGGCTGAGGGAGCTAGGCTTGTTTAGTCTGCAGAAGAGAAGACTGAGGGGGGATTTGATAGCAGCCTTTAACTACCTGAAAGAGGGTTCCAGGGAGGATGGAGCTCGGCTGTTCTCAATGGTAGCAGCTGACAGAACAAGGAGCAATGGTCTCAAGTTTCAGTGGGGGAGGTCTAAGTTGGATATTAGGAAAAAGCTTTTTCACTAGGAGGGTGGTGAAGCACTGCAATGGGTTACCTAGGGAGGTGGTGGAATCTCCATCTTTAAAGGTTTTTAAGCTGCGGCTTGGCAAAGTCCTGGCTGGGATGATTTAGCTGAGGTTGGTCCTGCTTTGAGCAGGGGGTTGGACTAGATACCTCCTGAGGTCCCTTCCAACTCTAATATGCTATGATTCTATGAGTACAGTGTGTGTGAGTCACTCAGAGATAGTGGCCATCTTGAACCAATTTACAGGGAGCAGGCTATAGGACACTCTGTAAGGAAAATATTAACTGAGAAAAGAAAAAACAATAAATGCATGCACATATTCCAAAGAAGACTATAAGGGAAGAAAAAAGTGATCACTGAATTAAAGAGGTCCCAGAGGGAAAGTTAACAGAGACGTTAGAAAGAAGCAGAGCATTGCTTCCCCAGGACAAATGGTTAGTCTGCTACACAGACAGGTAAGGAAAAAGAAGAGAAAGGAATAAAAATAAATAACATAACACTTAACTTTAATTTATCACAGTTAACGAAGAGAGAAATTGGATGTTACCCTGTACACCCGGCCTTAACTTTATATTCAGCCATTACATTATGTATTTTAAAATTATTTTTATTGGTCCTTTCATCTTCAGTTCATCTTCTCGCTCGAGCCCTCATCACTATTCAACACTTTCACAGCCTTTTTGTCACTGGACATTTTAAAGGGTGGAAAATAAAATGGATCAATGCAGCGACTCAATTAATTCCTCATCTTAAATTCTAATAAAATCAATTTGGAGAACTGGCATGTCGTTAAGCTTACATCATAATACAGTAATTAGGAAGAACTTTCATCTTGCCATTTCCTTTGAAGATTTTAATTGCAATTAATTAAACGTGCCTTGCTTCTCCATTAAAGACTTTCAAAATGGAAATTGGATGAGAAGTTAGAGATAAGGTGGCTGATTAGAGAAATCATACCTTCCTCCCAATTTGTGATATCCAAAAAAATGTATACACTTGCCATTAAAAAGTTTGCATATATGTTTCCTTCCTCTATAAGTTAAAAGCAAATTTTAAACTATCTTCTTATGTGGCATCTCCATTAATGGAAGTTTGCAACCACGGTAAACCATTCTGTATTATGTTCTGATAATCTTTTTGTGGATGAACAGCCCTTTTGTTCCACCCAGGAAAGCACATCATCCATCCAAGATCTTCTTTTTCCGCCTTGTGTTCTTTTGCCATCAACTTTCCCTTCCAGTGCCTACAAACGTGCATCATAAGCATGCATGACTACAACATATTCTAATCATCCAGACTGGGGCAGTGCTTTTTGATTTGCATATATATCAGACTAGCTCTTTGAATAGGGATAAACAGAGTGGCAGAATCTATTTTTGGTTTAGACCAATACACTTTCAGGGATTCAACTACATGTTGTGTTGTTAAAGGCCAAATTGAAAGTTCACAGGGAACCATTTAAATTACAGATCCTCTAAAAGTACCAGGTACAGCTGGCTGAATATTATCATTTCTTGTAATGGGGCCTAAGAGATCCAGTCCTTGTAATGGGACCTAAGAGATCCAGTCTTGTAATGGGACCACATTGTGTTAGGTGCTCTATAAACACAGAACAAAATTATGGTCCCTGCCCCAAAGAGCTTACACTCCAAGTATGAGACAAGAGACATAGACAGACAGTGATCACGAGGATACAATGAGCCAGTATTGGTCAGCATGACAGGCAGTGGCAGTACACCAGCTGTCTAGCCATTTCCCAGCTTTCTGTAGGCATCATGGCAAAGCATTATTTCAGCCTATTCAGTGAATTAAACTGAATTTTGACTCTTCATGTTCACAAACTCCTTATTTGTGCTGGTCGTGAACATTCATTCAAATAGAATGTGGATCTGATTAATTCTGTTATGGAACAGACTGAATTAAAGCTTTAAGTATGTGGAACCAGCATGTGGAACTAGAACCAGCCTTAGCCAAAGTCTTATATTTCTCCCAAACTAATCCTTCCCTTTTGGTACCCTTAACAATTCCTTTCCCTCCTTGGGGTTTCCCTCCTTCAGATATTTGTAGACTGTCATTATGCAACAGACACCCAGACACATACACACCTAGTTGTCATTTGGCCAAGCTATCTCGATTTAGCCATTTCAATCTTTTCTTACGAATCAATGCCTACCACCCCTTTGATTGATTTTGTTGCTCTTCATTAAGCTCCTCCCACTTTGTCGGTGTCGTTCTGCTATTGAGATGCCCAGGAATGATTACATTTTTCCAGCTGAGGGCTGTAACGAGAGGACCCATCATGTCCATCCACACTGCCGCTGTCTGCTACTCAGAATGGCGCTGGGGTTTTTTCAGGTTAGCTGAGTAGCTCACATCTTATAGACTCAGGCCCCGAGTTTCAAAGGGATTTAGGAGTTGTTGACTCCAAGTTGCACTGCCTAACTGATTTAGGAGCCTAAACCTCATTTTCAAAAGGGATTTAGGCACATAAGAAACAAAATCCCATTGACAATCAAAGTAAGTTAGGCTCCTAAATCCCTGAATCCCTTTTGCAAAATGAGACTTAAGCTCCTAAATCAGTTAGGCAGTGCAACACTGATGTATCACTGCCTGAATGCCTACAGAAAGCTGGGCCTCCACACTTGCACATCACCTTGATACGTTCCTTAGAAACAGCTAAACCTCCCCTCCCGCTCCCACTCCCCATGTGTGGGATGCTATCCCTAGGCCTTGTAATAGGAGTGGGAACGGAAAAACAGGGCCAAGTTTCAAAGAGGACATATATTGTTGTGTGGCTTGAAGCTGAGAAATGCAGGCAACTTTGCTCCTACGAATGGCTTGAAGGAAAACTGCAGAGCCTCGGTATGCAATGCTCGCTTCTCTGCAGGGCTGCCAAATGTTAGGCATCTCAGATGACATTCATACATTCAGCACCCCTGTTACACCTGTTCTGCATCCCAGAAGACATCTCATGCCATCAGTTATCTACATTGCCAGCAGACCTGGGCATTCCATGCTGGCCTCGTGCCAGCAGGAGAACAGTGAGAGGGGAGACAGATAAGCCACTCTACAGCTGAAAGTGCCACTGTAGCCTCTGGTGGCTTGGAGGAGCAACTGCAGCTCTGCCTGCACTCTGGTTTCAGGCCCGCGAACCAAGCTAGGATACAAACAGACTTATTAAGGCTACCAGATGTGTACATCATTTGAGACGTCTGACTCTTTTAAGGCACTAGGGGTCAGACATCATTCTGTAATTACACTAGTAATAGTTAACGTATTTTCTCTCAGATGCTCTAATACTTGTCACATCCTCACATGTCAAGTTAACTTGTTTGTTGTATGAAGATACAAAAATGCAATAAAAATCTCAAACCAGTGAACAAAAGAACTTTTTTCCCTTTGAATGCTTTTTCTAGTAAAGGCTTTAAAAACAGTGTTGTACAAAAATATGACTCCTGACTAATTACTGTATGCAGTGTTGTTGTAGCCATCAGTCCCAGGATATTAGTGTGTCAATCCTAGGATATTACAGAGACAAAGTGCGTGAGATAATAACTTTTATTGGACCAACTTCTGTTGGTAAGAGAGACAAGCTTTCAAGCTTACACGGAGCTCTTCTTCAGGTCTGGAAAACTGAACAAGTTAGAGGCAAAAAGGCATCCTTTAAAAATTCAAAGTCAAATACTACTGAGGAAAATAGAAAGGAGCATAAACTCTGGCAAGTGTAAAAGTACAAGCAGATGGGCCAAAATAAAATTTGAAGAGCAACTAGCCAAATATTCAAAAAATATCAGCAAAAAAAAAGTGAAGTACATCAGAAGCAGGAAGCCTGCCAAAAAATCAGGGGAACCAGTGGATGATGGAAGTGCTAAAGAAGCACTCAAAGAAGATATGGACATTATCTAGATGCTAAATGAATTCTTCTCATGAGTCTTCACTGCAGAGGATGTGAGGAAGACTCCCACACCTGAGCCATTCCTCTGACATTACAAATCTGAGGAACTGTCCCAGATTGAGATGTCAATAGTGGAGGTTTGGAACAAATTGATAAATTCAACAGTAATATGTCACCAGGACCAGATGTTATTCACCCAAGAGTTCTGAAAGAACTGAAATATGAAACTGCAGAACTACCAGCTGTGGTAAGTAACCTATCACTTACATCAGCTTCTGTACCAGATGAATGGAGGATAGCTAATGTGATGCCAATTTTAAAAAAGGTCTCCAGAGGCAATTGTGGCAGTTACAGGCTCGTAAGCCCAACTTCAGTACCATGCAAATTGGTTGAAACTATAGCAAAGAACAGAATTATCAGACACATAGATGAACACAATTTGTTGGAAAAGAGTCAATGCACCTTTTGTAATGGGAAATCATGCCTCACCTCTCTATTAGAATTCTTTAAGGATGCCAACAAACATGTGGGCAAAGGTGATTCAGTGGATACAGTCTACATGTATTTTCAGAAAGCCTTTGATGAGGTCCCTCACCAAAGGCTCATAAGCAATGTAAGTGGTCATGAGATAAGAGAGAAGGCCCTCTCATGGATCAGTAACTGGTTAAAAGACAGGAAACAAAGGGTAGGAATAAATTATCGGTTTTCAGAATGAAGACAGGTAAAGAGTTGTGACCCTTAGGGATCTGTACTGGGACCAGTACTGTTCAACATATTCATAAAGGATCTGGAAAAAGAGGTAAACATGAGGTGGCAAAATTTGCAGACGATACAAAATTACTCAAGAGTTAAGTCCAAAGCAGACTGTAAAAAGTTACAAAGGGATCTCACAAAAGTGGGTGACTGGGCAACAAATTGGCAGATGAACATCAATACTGATAAATCAAAGTAATGCATATTGGAAAACATAATCCTAACTATACATTAAAATGTTGGGGTCTAAATTAGCTGTTTTAATTCAAGAAAGGTATCTTGGCGTCATTGTGATAGTTCTCTGAAAACATCCACTCAATGTGCAGCAGCAGTCAAAAAAAGCTAATAATTTTAGGAACTATTCAGAAAGGGATAGATAATCATAGAATATTAGAGTTGGAAGGGATGTCAAGAGGTCGTCTAGTCCAACCCCCTGCTCAAAGCAGGACTATCCTCAGCTAAATCATCCCGGCGAGGGTTTTGGCAAGCCACAGTTTAAAACCTCTAAAGATGGAGATGCTACCACCTCCTAGTGAAAAGGTTTTTCCTAATGTCCAACCTAGATCTCCCCCACTGCAACTTGAAACCAGTGCTCCTTGTTCTGTCATCTGCCACCACTGAAAACTGCCTAGCTCCATCCTCCCTGGAACCCCCTTTCAGGTAGTTACAGGCTGCTATCAAATCCCCCCTCATTCCTCTCTTCTGCAGACTATACAAGCCTAGTTCCCTCAGTTTCTCCTCATAAGTCTTGTGCTCCATCCTCCTTATCATTTTTGTTGCCTTCCGCTGGACTCTCTCCAACTTGTCCACATCCTTTTTGTAGTGGGGGCCCCAAAACTGGACACAATACTCCAAATGTTGCCTCACCAATGCCGAATAGAAGGGAATAATCACTTCCCACGATCTGCTGGCAATGTTCTTACTAATGCAGCCCAATATGCCATTAGCCTTCTTGGCAACCAGGGCACACTGCTGACTCATATCCAGCTTCTTATTCACTGTAACCCCCAGATCCTTTTCTGCAGAACTGCTGCCTAGCTCGTCGGTCCCCAATCTGTAGTTGTGCATGGGATTCTTCCGTCCTAAGTGCAGAACTCTACATTTGTCCTTGATGAACCTCATCAGATTTCTTTTGGCCCAATCCTCCAATTTGTTTAGGTCCTTCTGTATCCTATTCCTCCCTATTATTATTATTAAGACAGTAAATGTCATAATACCACTATATAAATCCATTGTATGCCCACATCTTGAATGCTGCCTGAAGTTCTGGTCACCCCATCTCTAAAAAAGATGTACTAATTTGGAAAACGCACAGAGAAGGAAAACCAATTGTTAAGCGTATAGAACAACTTCCATATGAAAAGAGATTAAAAAGACTTGCACTTTTTAGCTTAGAAAAGTGGGGGACATGACAGAGGTCTGTAAAATTGTGAATGGTGTGGAGAAAGTGAATAAGGAAGTATTGTTTACTCCTTCACATAACACAAGAACTAGGGGGCACCCAATTAAATTAGTTGGCAGCAGGTTTAAAGCAAACAGAAGGAAGTACTTCCTCACACAACACATAGACAACTTTTGGGTTTTGTTGCCAGGGGATCTTGTGAAGGCCAAAAGTATAATGGGGTTCAAAAAGGAATTAGATAAATTAATGGAGGATAGGTCCATCAATGGCTATTAGCCAAGATTGTCAGCGACGTGACCCCATGCTCTGGGTGGCCTTAGCCTCTGACTGCCTGAAGCTGGGAGTGGATGGATCATTCGATAATAGCCCTCTTCTGTCCATTCCCTCTGAAAGACCCAGCATTGGCGACTGTCAGAAGACAGGATACTGGGATGGATGGGCCATTGGTCTGACCCAGTATGGCCATTCTTATGTTCTTATGGTTCCTGAAGAGTGTTTGGGATTATAGAAAATCCTTTGTTGTGGTGGATGTTTGTAGTGTAACCCATTCATCTGTTCCTGTTCCTTTTAAGTCCTAGTAGTTAGTTTTGGTTTTTTTCCTGCCAGAAGAGTGTAGCAGCTGTTCAGTGACTTCACATAGTCTGGGATTCACAGATAAACAAAGGGAAAAAATTCACAAACCCTTGGAGCATGCTCAGTAGGGCATCTATTATATAGGCAGAATACACTTAACGACACTAAAATTTTCCAGAATTAATATCCCCTACTCCTATGAAGAGTGCTAACGCAATATAAAAAACTAAGTTCTCAGAACTACACCTTTACAGCTCATTACAAAGAGATTAATCTGCCACAATTTTGGCACAATACTGACTCAAAAAGAAGAGGCTTATCTATGCAGCTAGCATCATCTCTTCTTTCAGGAGGTTGGTCGATCTCCCATCCAAGCAGGAATCAACTATAACCCTACTTAAGGTGTCAGACTTACCTAGCCACTGCTGCTGGAGTTGGGATTCCTGATCAAAGAAGAGCTGTCGAACTGAGATCCCTTCCAACCCTAATCTTCTAGGACACTTTAGGCTCCTGCAAGTACTCTGAAGGGCCTCCAATATGGTCCTTATACCAATATGACCCTGTGTGGCAAGTAGTAAAGGTCTCTTTGAGGACAAGCTGACTCAGAAGAGAAGACAGGATGGAATTATGTGTGATGGCCCTGCAGGAAGGCTAGGGAAGGGGGAACAACTGAGATCATTATTGCAGAGTTCACCATTTGAGAGGGGTTCAGATCAAATATCCTAAGGGATCAGAATCTCAGTTGATATAATTACATGATTTAAAGCGACTTGTTTAATTGATGTATATCACTGAGAGGATGGCCATCCCCACTCAGATACTTCAGTGAATCACCACTGCCCCTATATTTTATTTCACCAGCCAAAGATAATTAAAGGAGATTCTATGTGCAATTTTTTTTTAAGACCCAAGTGGATGTGTCTTTTGAGTCTGGAATTCAATGTACAATTCCATCTGTCGAATATTAAAAGGGATTTTTTTAAGACATTGAGGTTTGTGCAAGCTTCAGATAAGTGGCCTTTATCTTTTCTTTCCAAAGGTCACCGATATTTTTCATTGTGTTCATAGTGATAGTAACTCACGCTGTAAGGATAAAATTTACACCATGTCCTGCAAAAAAAATTCTCATTTTCCCTTAACAAAGATGGTGAGTTTTGAGGGTATTGCTCTAAACGCCACGAGGCTACGATACAAATGCTTCAGATTTTCCCCTGCTTTAAAAAGTGAGCATGTTGCTCAGTGGTGATATGGATTATCAGACAGACTAATTCCACGATGAGTGGCAAGATTTGTCACGAAGCAACATGTAATAGAAGGTGACTGCCCCGCTGAGTGATGTAGGAAGTCTGGAGATAGATTTGGGTTTGGAATTCAAAAGGAGCTGTCATGGAATCCAAATGTTAGATGAAGATTGGCGCATGAACAAGCCTTTGAAAATATTATCTTTATTTAGTAGAGCTTCATAAAGACTGTTGAAATTTCCAGAGAAGAAAATACATGATATAATACATTACTAAAGAACATTAACAACTTCATTGCTGGTTGCTTTTTCCACCCTCTGTGCAATAGCTGCATTCTCACCTACAACTAGAAAGAAACCTCTCTGCTTGAAAACCTGCAGATGTTCCACCCCTGTGGCAGGTCCACATTTGGTTTAACAGTCTGAGGAAATAGGATCGACTGGCTACTGCTTGAGAAGCTACTGCCAATAATGAGGATAAGAATTGTGTTATAGACTGAATTTGGTTTGGTTGACCTGATCTGAATTGACTGCATGATGTGAGCTGTACAATTGGCCTTTGCACAAGCCATGCACGCTTGTGGAGGCTTCTTGCACAGAGGAATGGATCACAATTTTGGCCTGAGGAAAGATTTCAGAATTGGGCCCTGTAAATTTAATCAACCAATAAAGCTCCCTGAGAGGTGGGATTAAGACACAGAACCTAAGTGGCTGGCACACTGGGCTAGATGGCCTTTCCTTGTGCTAATAACACCTTATGTCCTTTCTTCAAAACCTTTCCCCATCCCTGCTTAGCGAACATCTCCTGTGGTGCAGCACAATATGGTGTTACTGCGCTGTGCAGTGTGTACAGTAGCCGACCATACAGCCTGGCCTTCTTGTTGTCATTCGAAATGATGAAGCTGTTTGAGCAGTGACCCCGGCATATTACTTTGCAGTTCAGGCATGGAGTACATACTCCTTCCTGAGGAATTGCAAATCCCTCGGAGCTGCTTGAGACCAACACATGTCAAACTCACAATTCCTCTTCAGTTTTGACATTAAGGCTTGGTATCGCTACAGGCTCACGGTGCAAAATACATTAACATGCTAAGGAATCGTGTCTGTTGCCCCAGCCAGGTTTGAAGCTTTAATGTGATTTTATTTGTTCGGCAGCTTGCCTAATCCCATACACTGAGGGAATGGAAAGGATTTGGGTGACACCAGTAGCTACTCATGACTTTGCAGGATTCACCCAGAAGCTGGACTAATCAGATATATCCTATTGTCAGAGCTGGGACTAGGATGGTAGTCAAAGGCCTGAAAACCAAAAAGAAACTGCAGGTGTATGAACAAGAGCAAAATGACTATCTAAGTAATGCACACATGAAAAATAATCCTAAATATACATATAAAATGCTGGGTTCTACATTAGCTGTTGCCATTCAAGAAAGAGATCTTAGAGCCATTGTGGAAAGTTCTCTGAAGACATCTGCTCAATGTGCAGCATCAGTCAAAAAAGGTAACAGAATGTGAGGAACTACTAGAAAAGGGATAGATAATAAGACAGAACATATAATGATGCCACTATATATATCTGTGGTACACCCACAGAATACTCTGTGCACTTCTGGTGACCCCCTCTCAAAGAAAATAGAATAGAATTGGAAAAGGTACAGAGAAGGGCAACAAAAATGATGAAGGGTATGGAACAGCTTCCATATGAGGAGAGACGAAAACGTCTGGTACTGTTCAGCTTAGAAAAGAGATTCAGGGAGGATGTGGTAGAGGTCTATAAAATCATGAATGGTTTGGAGAAAGTGAATAGGGAAACGTTATTTACCCCTTCACGTAACACAAGAACCAGGGGTCACCCAATGAAATTAATAGGCAGCAGGTTTAAAACAAACATAAGGAAGTATTTCTTCACACAAGACACAGTCAACCTATGGAACTCGTTGCCAAGACATATTGTGAAGGCCAAAAGTATAACTGGGTTCATAAAAGAAATAGATAAATTCATGGAGGATCGGCCCATCAATGGCTATTAGCCAAGACAGTGACGGATGCAACCACAAGCTCTGGGTGTCCCTAAATCTCTGACTGCCAGTAGATGGGTCTCTCTGACAGGGGATGTATCACTCAATGATTGCCCTGTTCCGTTCCCTCTGAAGCATTTGGCACTGGCCACCATTGGAAGACAGGATAGTGGGCTAGATGGATTATTGATGTGACCCAATATGGCCATTCTTCTGTTCTTCTGGAAGTGCCCTCTACGACTGGGTGTAAATAAGGCCTTAAATCTGTGAGCAAAATTAATCTTCCATACAGGTACTGTGGAGTGTTCACCAGAGTCATACTTACATGCAGAAGGCTTTAAAAATTGCATGGTGGGGCTTTTGAAATAATTGCTGACCTTTGTTATGTTCTGAGTGAAAATCAAGCATGAAAGGAGACGCTACCTTCAAGATAAATATGTACATATTAAATACAGTATTTCCTGTGGAGTACTCTTAATTCCCAGTGAATGTGAAAGCATTGGAGTGCCCCTAGAGTCCCCAACAAATGTATATGACACTACTTTTATAGGCGTGCCATATTGTCCGATACAGCCCTGAAATTGTTCATTTATTCGAACATTTCAACCTTTCAAATGGAAATTTCAGAGAATATTATTTACCTAATGCCTAAAATTGCACCTGGCTCTTTCCACAACAGCCCAAAAGAGACAACACAGGCCCTGCTCTGGAGATAAGCATTGACCATGTTGTTAACTGACCCCAATGTATTTAGGTCATATTCTGACTTTGAATGAGCATCCATTGCTCCTAGTGAAGCCACAGCCACAATATGTATCTAGGCAGGATGTGGTCCTTTATAAAGGACTGAAAAAACAGAACAGGAAATGAAAATTATCTCCAGAAGACAAAAGAGGAACGATTGCCTTAAAGATTTTTTGAAAAAATACAGTGAAAAAGTTTTAAAGCATTTAACTTTATAAAAAAATAGTTAAAAAGAAACCACAGACGCTGAAAAAGTCTAAGGAAGTAATGAAACTGGGTGTTATCCCCACCTCAGCTGGAGCAGCATGAAAGGGGCTTTATAGCCTGGGTTTCTGGCTGAGCAAGGATTGGCCCAATGCAGGCACTGAGGAAGACAACCAGAGGCCAGTGGTAGCATGCAGCACAGAAGTTATTCCCAGTGGCACTGCTGTCCAAAGGGCAGCTTGGGAGGTGG
Organism: Mesoclemmys tuberculata; assembly: GCA_007922155.1. Lineage (NCBI taxonomy): Eukaryota > Metazoa > Chordata > Testudines > Chelidae > Mesoclemmys > Mesoclemmys tuberculata. Next base: position 11,823,241 of record ML675632.1, on the reverse strand, counting down.
CCATAACTTAGCCCCTCAGTGCTGTATAAGTTACAGTGAAGTCAGTGCAGGACACCCCAAGTGTAGCAAGAAGGAAGAGTGGAGTGAATCAGGAGAAGAAAAGCAAAAGCCATGGCAGCCAAAATCGATTATTTAATTGACTGGGTTTGCTGCATGACAAAATTCACACAGAGATAATAATACTGCATGCACAGAGTGAAAAGGGCTTTGGTGGGCTACCTGGGTAAGTGTCAGATTATAAAAATCATATTGGTTTTATTGCAGAAACAGTGTTCTGCACTTATTAGCCGCTTAGAAGAATTCTTGTTGTGTTCGTTCAGGGCATGAGATGCCAGTCAGTCAATGCATAATAAGCTTTAAAAATGTTGTTAATCGCTTTAAGAGAGTACAACTCATGTTACCTATACCTGATTTCCCTTAGTTCAGTAGCCTCTCTACTGGGTTTTTCATATTACAGAAGCTGTGTTATAGTTTAACAATGTTGACCTAATGTGAGTCGAGAGTTTGCCTTTTCACCCCAAAGGAACACAGATTAAGTAAGGGCTATAAAAGTCTCTTAGCTGTCTCCTCATTCAGCTTTACTGGGTCACATTCTGCCTCACAGATGCTCAACTCCAGTATTGCAAAGAACTCAATAAGATTTCTCATTCCTTTAATCTCAGGTACACTTCACTGACTCAGGGCCTGGACCGGTGAACAGCCTTCTCATTACCATGAGTGATGGCCAACATCCATATTCGCTCTGCAGCATTTGATGCCATCTATTACAAGATGTTCTTGGTTCACCTGGAGACTAAACTGGCATAAACAGCAGCTTGCAGAGATGGTTCCAGTCCCTCCTCTCAAGACGATCTTGGAAGGCAGTGACTGGCAACTGTACCCTTGTCTCCACAGCTCTCATCTGCAGATCTCCATGGGGCTTTGTTGTTCCATTTTCAGCTGACTATAGCTAAGAACTTTAGCATTTCTCTACTAAACTGTTTTTCTATCTCAACCTCTTCAACCTTGTTTGTCTGTTTTGTCCACCTGTTGCACTTTGGCTAACATCTAGGCTATAATCTCTCCTCTTATGTCTGTACAGCATCTAGCGTAATGGGGCCTTGATGGGCATTCCGAGGCATTACTGTAAAGCTAATCAATGTTAATAACAACTAAAATGATCACGTCCCTTAATGTCAGATTTGGATTTAGCTGCTGTGTTCTATGCACTCATGGCCTTCAAGTTTGATTTATTGCAACATACTGTACCTGGGAATAAAAACTAGAGGTACTGAAAAAAGCTCCAGCTAATATAGCTTGGGGTGGTCAATTGCTACACAATACAGTTTGTAGTGAGCATTTTATCATGGTGCACCAACCACTGCACTCCCTTCCCATCCAGTACCAGATTAAGTTTGAAATCCTGGTCTTCTAACCCCTCAGCTGGCTGGAGACTGCCTCTCCTTCTGTGAAAATGGCTGTTTCCTGAGGAACAAAGGATTTATGAATGACAATGATGGAATTCAAAAAAGTGGGGGGGACAGAAATTTCTGAGCAGCAGACCAACAGATGTGGAATTCACTCTCACAGGACTTTAGAGAGACTACAATCTATTCAGCACTCAGGACACAACTTAAGTCCTGTCTCTTCACTATAGCTTTCCCATAATAGGAACAAAGAAAAGGTAACTGGCAAGAGAAAACCACAGACAGAACCTCAGATAAAATATGCAGTTTATTCATTAGCTTAATGTAATTTATAAGGTGTACCCAAGCAATGATGGTTTAGACAAATAGAGATAGAAATCATTTTAGAGGGGAAGAAGAAACTGCAATTGCTTTGCCATAAACACACACAGACCTTCCCCAGATCCTCATAATCCATCTCTCCTTGTTATTTCGCTAAAGTTTTCAGTCTGGAGCCCCGGCAAGTGAAATTCTCACACACAGCCTCAAGCTACAGTTAACTTTTTAACAGAAAATAATGCCTGATTCATTTGCTTTTGTTCTCTCTGACTAATCAATTACTAATCAAGGGCTGCTAAGCTTTCTGTCTATGGGTTTCAGAAAGGAAAACAATTTTCCAGAATGAGAGATTGGAAAGGCACGCAAAACAGGTCCTTGTCATGAACATAAAGTGAGGGTTGTGGTTCCACTTAAAGGAAAGGAGCTCATATCCCCGGTTTGCAAAAAGATCTTGCTTTCTCCAGTTCTGTTTTCATAAGTGATGAAGCAAGAAGGAAGTGACATCTCCAAAAAAAAGTTTGTAGAAAAAAGGCATTTCTTTTCCATCAGACTTTGACCACTTGTTTATTAAACTGTAAGCTTCACTAGAATGTCACCTCTTTATGCCAGTTGCCCTTGATCATCCATGTTCTTTAGAGAACTGAGCACATTTTAAACACTCAACAACAACGAAAGATTTTCACCTATAGCAGCTGTTCACACTGTGTTACTATAATGCCAAGAAGTATGTCTGGACAACATGTTGGAGCAAGCCTCCTAGCCCTTCAACAGACTCAGAACAGTGGGGTTCACCCCTGTGCTCTAAAAAGAGCTGTACAGACAGTATTTTGAAGTAGCAATTTGGGCTGGAGCTTGGACTCTGAAGCTTAGCGCGGGGAGGAGGGATTCAGACACCTGTCATGGATGGTCTAGGTCTGGGTCCTGCCTCAGTGCAGGTTGATGAACTGGACAGCCTCCCAACGTTCCTTCCAGCACTACATTTCTAGGATTCTATGATTTAGACAAGTCTTTCTCAATGACTGGGCTGTGGACTGGCGCTGGTCCATGGCAACCTCCTTGCTGGTCCCTGAGATTTCCCTGATACAAAATACTAATATTTAAAAAGGAAAGGGTTTTTTTGTACTTGCATTTTACATCACTGTATTCTTTCAATTTCTTAATATTAAAAAATAACAAATGAACAAATAAATAAACCACCTGGGTTGCCATCGGTTGCCAGAGTGCTGATACGTAAAGCACATTTGCACACATTGGTTGGAAAGAAGTAGCGACAAGTGAATTTTAAGCTCTAGTAAAACTTTTACTTAGCTAACCCAGACAATGTCATTGTCAAAGCAGTTACCTCTGGATTGATTTTTCCAAACTAACAAAAAGTTCAGAAAAACATAATAGAGATGTGAGAGACTCCGAACATGAGAAGAGAGAAAAAAGGAAAGCAAATGTTCATCCTTGAATGGAAAAGACGATTCATCTTAAGTTTAGTATGGGTTTGTTGCAAGTGAGAGTGTCGATTGCCTGAAACCTCTCTGTGTCGTGTGTGGCACGACTCTGAGCAATGATGCTATGAAACCTGCAAAAATGAGTTGACACTTTGAAACCAAACATCTGAATTTAAAAGAAAAGCCAGTGGAATTCTTCCAACAGAAGCGAGGTGATGTGCAGGGATAAAAAAAATACTGTACACCGCCATAACATCAAATGGAGGTATGTTAAAAGCATTATATCTGCTAAATTCAAATAGCCATTGAAGAACTAAACTAAGAACGTGAAGTCTTGGGTGATGGAATTGCCAGAAAATGAGTTGCATTCCACTGTCAAATGATACCGTCTCATGTTGAATCACTGATATTGGAGAAGATATCAAAGCTCAGTTGATAGAAAGGGTGAGCGCATCAAGCTGGTTTGCAATTCAGTTTGATGAGTCAACAGACATTTCTAAGACAGCAGTTCTTATTGTTTATGTGTGCTATGCCCATGAAGACATATTTCACAAAGATCTACTCTGCGGTGAAAAACTGCCACAAAACACAACAGGGGCTGAAATCTTCTAGGTCCTAAATGAGTATATGACTGGATACAGACTTCCAGGGGACCACTATGTTGGAATTTGCACTGACAGAGCAGACACAGTAACAGGCAGACATTGAGGTTGTGACACTCTATAACCCCATGTTCACCCTTACAGTAGAATTGAGTATTGTTTCATGCAAAGTATGTCATGTAAGATGCCTTTGGTATGCTCACGGTGCACTGGTCATTATTGTTACAGTAATATGTATGTTGCGATTTCCTGTGTTTGATTATGAGGCTTCACTATGTAATATTCCCAGAGATGTGTCCTCATGACTTGAAACGTGTCCAGGCAAAACTCTGGAGGAGCACAGGGGCAGTTCACACCTCATCAAGGTGTGCATAGGACAAATCCAACTCAGCCTTCCAGGAACAAAGGACTGGCCTGGGCATCAAGGGAGGATCAGTTGGACTGTCGAGTGAGTGACCTCCCTTCCCTTGGTCATCTTGGAACCCCGTGGAGGTGATGCTCACTGACACAGGACATGGATGAGTCCAAATAAGGACATTGTTTGTCACCTGAGACTGAGAGCGGGACAAAGCCCCAGTGGGGCGAAGGAACATTATAAAAAGGGGAAACGTTTAACTGAACATTGTAAGATGGAGGTTCCTAGGGTGGCATCTGGGAACTGGGGTGGCTGGGGTCATTCTGTTGCATAATCCAAAGAGTGGCTGGCTATAAGCACTCACTCACTTAGTTGGGAGCTCCTTACATGCTGGAGGTTGTGCGTGAACAGTGGGGAGTGGGGATTCTCACAGCAGAGCAAGATGGGCTTTGGTGGGGATTGCGGTGACACAGCAATTCATCAGTCCAGATTACACCAGGGAAACGTAACACTGGTGTAGTGGCAAAAGTGATGGAAGTTGCATCGATTACTTAAGCAACACACTGCTTTATTCACCAAGAGGTCTTGGCAGCCAAGAAATTGTCTCCAGGCCTTAATGATATCTTCAGTTGTTAAAATTGTGAATTTTGTGAAAGCAAATGGACTCAGTTCTCATACCTTTGCTACAATGTGTGAAGAAAAGGGGTCCAAACACCATAATTTACTCTTACATACTGAAGTGCAGTGGTTATCCCGTGACAAAGTATTAAACCAAGTGTATGAACTGTAACGTGAACATTAAGCCTTTCTGTCTCAAACGAAGTCTCCTCTGGCAGCATATTTTCAGAATTTACAACGGCTCACCAAATTTCCATATTTGGCAGATATATTTGATCACTTCAGTCAGTGAAATCTCTCTATGCAGGGAAGTATGTCAAGTATCTTTGTACTGGTTGACAAGATAACAGCCTTTAAAAAAAAAGCTCCAAATATGGAAAGAGAGTGAGAAGTGACTGCTATGACGTTCCCATCTTTTGCATTTCTGGCTATTGATGACAGCAAAGATGGATCCACCTTTCCTACATGACAGTTGCATCCCATCTAAAAAACTCTCCAAAAGTTCGAGGACTGTTTCCCATCAGACTCTGATCCATGGAAAGGAAATCAGTGGGTTCATGATCCCTTCTCCTCTCTAGAAATTGAGATCTCTCTGTCACCATCACTGGAGGACAAGATGCTTGAACTGTCAAGTGATAAAGGCCTGAAGTGACTCTACCTGTTTTCTGGTTCAAAGTCAGAAGTGAATACCCACAACTCAGTGAACGCACTGTCAAAACTTTGCTTCCATTCTATTCCACATACCTCTGTGTACTGGATTTTCAGCAATGAGTGCAATGAAGATAAAAAGTACCCTAACCAACTGAGCATTGGAAAGATGCTCCCTGTGTCCTTGTCAAACATTCATCCCTGGACTGAAAGACTTATGTCTACAAGAGAGGCACAAACATCTCCTTGACAGTGTGGTGAGTAGATCCATCTGATTTTACTCATTATTATTATTTAAAACTAAATCAACTGCATTATCTCTAATGTACAAAATGAGGCATAAAGCTTCAGACAAAATTATTGGTAGTCTTCATTTGAAACAATGTTTAAAAATCAGGTTAACGTTTTTGTATCACAAAACTGATTGAACTGGACTTTATTTTAACAAACAAGCAGAACTGGAGTAGTAGCTCAATGTTGGTAAGCGAGTAAGAAATGCTTTACATGCAGATAATACAAAAAAGATAATACAATGGTCTGTGGGAATGCTGGATGGGATGGGAACTGAGTTACTGCAGAGAAATCTTTTTTGGGTGCTGGCTGGTGAGTCTTGCCCACATGCTCAGGGTTTAGCTGATCGCCATATTTGGGGTCGGGAAGGAATTTTCCTCCGGGGCGGATTGGCAGGGGCCACGGAGGTTTTTCGCCTTCCTCTGCAGCATGGGGCATGAGTCGCTTGCTGGTGGATTCCCTGCAGCTTGAGGTCTTCAAATCTCACTTTTGAGGATTTCAATAACTCAGTCATGGGTTCGGGGTTGTTATAAATGTGTATGGGTAGGGTTTTGTGGCCTGCCTTGTGCGGGAGGTCAGACTAGATGATCATATTGGTCCCTTCTGACCTATGAGTCTATGAGTCTATGAGTCTATAAGAAATGCCTGGTAAAAACCCAGCAGGAAATACCAGTGAATCACTGTCCTTTTTTTCCTTCTCAAGTTGTCCATGACAGCTTAGGAAGGCAGCAAGCTGAGCCTTGGTATCAAAAAGGTTGAGAAATACCGATTTAGACAAATGGGTGGTACAAAGGAACAATGAGATGGGGCGCTGGAAGGGAGTGGTCTCTGCGCGTCAGCAGCCTAACTTTTGTTTTTAGTGAGCGTGGATGCTCCAGGTCTGGCTGTAGAGTGATCCTGGATTGACCATCCTTTTATCATCCATGGGAATTGTGGGTCATTACAAAACGGCTCAGAATGGGACTAATAACTAAAAATTCCATGTAGAATTTTATACAAACAAATACAATTTTCATTGGCTTTCATTGAATCCACCCTGGAACAGTTAACAGGAAAACTGGCAAAGTCTTATAAAAAATGAAATGCAGAGTATTTGCAAGCTTGACGGTTTTACAGTTGTAATATACTTCTGGCAAGATTTGACAGCAGAGGTTCCCTTGGAACTATTAATGCAAAATCTGGAAAAGATCTTGAAATGCCAGCAGCTGCCTGAGTTTCAATATTATGCTGAGATGAGAATACCCTGCAGGTAATTCATAAACTTGACTTTAGGACAGCTGGTTATGTTCTACTCAGGTGTCAGAAACTTTCACAGCATTGTTGGAGAAAGGGCTTCACTTCGCAGGGCTGCACTGCATTTTATTTAATTGCCACAGCATCTCTCAGCTGGAATGGAATTAGGAAATTGATCCAATTCCAAAATATACTATCCACTCTCTTTACAACATGACCCTTCAAAATGACCTAGGTCACAGGCAAATTCCAAAAAACTTTGTGCTTCTAATAATTTAGTCTAAATGTTAATCAATTTCATTTGAAAGGCCAGGGTTGAGCAACCCCTTTTGAATTTATTAGTACAGCATTAGCTAGTCACAGGGCACAAAAGTCATCTTTATAATTTGCAGATACTGTTCCGGACTTCAACAAAATTTAAGGGCTAAAGGCACTAACCTTTGTGTATCCCTTCAGCTTTATTGATAGTGTTGTAAATGCTGCCAATTGATTAAGTGAGCTTCTTTTATTTATTTTGGTCTTCAAGAGTTGTCAAATCAAGGTCTTGGCTCTGTCCTGTCATCACTTTCTAATACAGGAAGTGTTAGTAAGTTACATGTTTTAAATAACTTCGGTTCCTTTAAGTGGACAGAGCTTACAGATGATTAACAGACAGAGGTCCAGAAGGAGTGATCTAGCACAAGTTAATGACTAGGGAACCTGACGAAAAATAGCATTGAACTGGAGGGGATACAGCAAATGAATCTTGTGCATCTAAATGGGGAATGTGAGAACTCTAAAAAAAACCAAGTGTGTGTGACCGTTTAACACAAAAAGAAGCAGAAAAAGAAACAGTGGGACATTATATCAAAATACTAGCAGTGATATTGAGACAGGTCTAAACAAGTGTGTAAGGACTGTGTGTATTAAGATGATATGGCATGGCCTTGCATTAAGCTATGAAGATCTCACTGAATAAGTTCCTGGCTAATCAGTTGGCTCTCAGTATTTGGATGTCAGCTTTAGCACGCTCAGTGTGATCTTTCTGCACTTTAGAGCCCTATTAGGTAGCATAGCACAGGGCAGACCAAGAGAAGTGAATAATCTCAGTAGTGGGAGGAATTGTCAATGGCTTTTCTGGGTGTTCATTTCTCTTGCTCTCCGAATGTTTTTTTTTTTTTTTCAATGAAGCTCTTGTGTAAATGGGAAGCCCCCTGAGTTATTCCCTTTTGTTTAGGGATCAGATCTCTAGGCTCCCTTACACACCCACAGACATTTTTCATTTAAAATGTTTCAAGGACATTAATCTACATTTGACCCAGGGTTAGGGCATCAGAAGCAGGGTAAGCCAGGGTGCAGGGCGCCTGGCAATGGAACGTGTGCCCAGAGGGGCATTGTGGCAGCACAACGAAGCCCACAGCCCTCCTCGGCTGGAGGCCCTTCAGGCATAAGCAGATGGCAGTGCCTGCAGAGAGATGTGCTCAGGAAAGCCAGAGGTTAGGCTGAGCAAGTGCGTTCCTATGGTAGCCTCTGCCCCTAGGGCTCCCGTGGAGACTGGTACAAAGTTTAAAGCTGCCCTGCCCCAGGCAGATCACCTAGATATGGCAGCCATGCACTGCCACTCTCCAGGAATGGATCTAAGGTTTGGCATATAAATCCTGACCAGGTTTCCCTGACTCTTACATAGTCAAAGGACCACAGCCCCTAGCTCTTTAATCAGCTGGGGAACAACTCCTCTTCCTCAATCTCCAGCCCCCTCCCCACAGCCACCTGCCAGTCTTCCACCCCCGTAACAACATCTCACTCCCCCCACCACCCAGCTGGCATAGATTTCCTAAAGGAGGAAACACAGATGCTGCAGTGGGGTGTAAGTTGGATCCGTCCGCTCTGCCCAGCCCCTGACTTCCCCCTACTCAGCCATAGACCCTCCCGGTGGAGGAGCTGGGACTCTGCTCTTTCTTCCCCTCCTTACAAACAGCTGGCTGGGATGGAGAACAGTGCGGAGTCCGAGTGTGAAGGCGCAGTATGTTTGCTCGAGGGGGCACAGAAGCATGTGCCTGTGCGTGCCTGTGGCACAGCGGACAACAGGCCTGGTTTGGCCTTTTGAATGCCCATCCTGAGGAACAGGGTTGTGACAGCTGGTGGGCGCCGCACTCCATGCTTTCCCCAGGAAAAGAGGAGGCAGCCCCTGGCCTAGTAGGGGACGTTGGTTGTTTTACAAAAGCAGAAATCTCAGAAGCCTGTGTATGCATGAGAGAGGGCGAGAGAAAGAGAGAGTGGTTGCTGGTGGTTACCACGGCTGCATGTGAACCAGCTTGGCTCAGTACATGGGCTCTCCCGACCCTAAGAATAACACTTTACACATAACATGAATGATGTTGAGTCTTACAAACGCCTTGTCACGAACAAGGTCCTGGCTTCATGCTTCATTACCTCTCAGTGGGTCAAAATCCTAGCATCCTTCCTAGCTTCCACGGACCAGTGTTACAGCCGGCTGTGTCAATCACTTTGAGTTACAGTACGTGTCATTCTGCAATGTAACATCTACGTAATGTGTAATAAGAGGCGCTTAGCGCCTGGAAGCCTGAGAAGGCAAGATTTCTAACACAGCGGAAAATGCGTTTCCTTAACGAGCCCCCAAAGATTAACCAAAGCCCCCAGGCAGTGCCTGGAAGGTATTCTGCCCTTCGTAGCAACCCCAAACTGAACAGCAGAGTCATCACCCCTGCCTGACCTGGCAAGCAGTAAGGACCAAGGACCATCAACTCTGTTGCTAGGGGTTGGAGGGAAATTTGGGCTGGGCACAAGGACTAATCCAGCCCCAGATTAGCTCTGCAATTGCCAAAGCATAGCTTTCTCTCAATCCCTGATTCTCACCCTACCCTCCAAAATAACCTTATCGTCTTCAGGCCTTGGCTGTGTATGATTATATGACGGCCCTTTAACAAAGATGCTACAAGACTCCACTGAGGATGCTAAGGGAGTTTCCTGATGTCATTCCCCAATCATTTTATCACCTCAAGCAGAACTTCCCATAAGCAGAGGAGGAAGAAGAGCCAAAGACACCATGAAGTGCAGTAGGGACCTTCCTATGCCAAACTTGGGAGGCACTTATTACCCAGGTTATCAGAACCCAAAGCACTGGTAACTTAACTGTTTCGCTCCAAGCAGTGTCAGGAATAAATCCCTGGGAACACAGTGCTTCAAGCTGATGAAGATTAATACAACACGTGTGCTTTTATATAAAACTACTATTTATTAGATCTAAGCACACACAGACATAAGTAATAGGTATAGAAACCCCAAATCATTATCTAGAATTTGAAATAGTATTGAGTAATTTGCAGCAGCTCAGTGTTGGCCAAACACTTCCCCATAGGGGAGTAAAGTGTCAGGAAAAGTCTCTCAGGATAGATTCAGAAAATCGCTCCAAATACACTCTATTATCTGGTCCTTTTATTACTAACTTTCACAAAACACATAAATCATAGTGACCTCTACTAGGTCATCACTTCTCCTAACTTCAGTGAACTACTTGTTAACAAAACATTCTTAACAATCTTAGTCATAATAAGTTTGTGTATCAAAGGCCTCCAATTTCAGGGTCTCATCCACTGATTTTCTTTGAAACTCACATGTTTGACTCTTTTCTCTCCTCCTCCCATTCTGATCAGCAGAAACTGGAAACTTGCATTGACCTTGCTTCTAGAAGCCTTGCTTGTTCAAATTAACCCATAACTGTGTGTTGTTCTATTTTATTAATTCATGGTGGCTGAATACACCCAATATGACTGCTATTACTGTGATCAAGGTAACACACCCTTCAAATTCAGGGCAACATGCTCTGATACTACCATGATGGTAGTACAAAAAGCTACTGTGCATAGCTGAGTTGGCAAATGTCATGGTACATGAAGCCACGGAGTCATTGCAAGAGCTAATTGGCAGTTAATATAGTAGTTCTTCAGACCAGGGTGGTTTTAAAATAGAAGAGTTGGATCCAGGGCCTGAACAAAATATTATATCATATATTAGGGTTTCCCAAACATTTTCATAGGGTGGATCACAACTTCAGACACCTCTCCACCCACTAGTGCTGAAATAACATCCCCAAGGCACCACAGCAATTGCTTGCATGAAAAACTAAAATTAGAAAAGTACTGAATGTAATTTATCTTCTTCCAGGTCAGTTTGGCAGCTGGAGACAAGGAGAAGGAGGCAGCACTGTGTGACGAGACCATTCTCCGCAGTGCGCCAGCGAGTCCTACGCAGAGCACCGTTTGAGAATCTCTGCCATATGCCATTATATCGTCAGTGGCCATGCTGTATTAATTTAGATGGAATATATGGGCCCAAAGAGTCAAAGGTGTTAACATGACCCAGTCACTCTCCAATATTAAACAGTGTAAACATAGTGTGGGGTTTGGCATCCAAAGACCTTAGCCTGCTTGGTACCATGATAAACACTCCATTAGAAATCCTTTTAACCTGTTATCAACGAAACAGAAAAATAAGAAAAACTAGTTAAAGTATTTGAAATATAAAGTATTAAATAAGGCCTTCATTTGAACAGCCGCCCATATTCTCTTTCCTTTTATCCGGACAGAGTCTTTAGAAGGAAAAAAACCTTGTTAGACAGTCTCTTAGATGGTAACAACTGTCCTTTCGGGGGAAAATAGACAACGTTAGTTGAAATGGGCTGAAGCTGTTTTTATTGTTTCTGTTGTTAAAGTACGATCCCATTTCCTAGAAGACAACACACACACAAGGGGAGAGAACAGCAAAGACAGAAAATGCAGCTTCTGTCTTTGATGTTGACTTGCAACCTTACTGCTGGAGAAACACAGGCACAGCACACAGTCTAATCAGCCACTCCAAGACGTGGCAAACTTGTACTTGTATCGTGCTGTTTGGGGCATTGCTTTTAGTTATCAAAGGCTTACAGCCATGTTGCAAACTATACATTCTTAGCCAGCTGAGCCAGACTTTTTTTAGACACAAGAAAAAAAGACGAGAGATAGGAAAGAGAAGACATAAGGTGGGAAAGGAAAAGGACACTTGAAAAGGGATGACAAAATATCACATCCCAGGTAGTCTTTGCCACCTCCACAGGCTCTGGCTACATGGCAATGTCACCTCTCTCTTGTTTACCAGATATGATCTTAACAGTCCTTGAGTTATTAGTAGGCATTTTTCTTTAGACTGACTGAATCTGTCTTGCTTTTGCACTTTTTCCCATCAATGTTTATTGTTATAGGTTATCGTAAGATTTTTCAACTTTCACCCACTTCTTACAGTTGAACTCATAGTTGGGTAAATTTGTAGGGCCAGTTATTACAACACAGGTCATATCTATCTATAGCTACTCACATGGCCCGCCCTTACTATAATATCTGAGCACCTCACAATCCCCATTGTATTTATCCTCACGACATCCCTCCAAGGTGCTCAGGGCAATTATCCCATTCTACAGCTGAGGAGCGGTGGCACAGATAGTTGGATTGTCATAAAAAAGAGACTAAGGAACTTGTCCAGTGTCATACAGGAAGTCTTTGGGGGAGCAGAGACTTGAAACCAGGTCTCCCAAGTCATAAGCAAGTCTCCGAACTACTGGGATACCCTTCCTCTCTTTATTAGGTACTCTGCATACAATACATTTCACAGGCATGAAATGAGAAGCTTTGACCTTGTCACCTGCAGAAATCCAGTCAGAGATTGCATTACAGAAAGCATCACGCATGTACAAAGTACAGTTTAAACCCCTTAGAATGGTGGTAAGTCATAAGCAATTTTCAACAGAACACCAACAGGCAAATCTGTAAGCTAGGTACTATTTCGCCACCAAATATAGTTTCTACCCTCTACAGCTGATGTACAGGGCTGTTCAAAAAGTGCCATCTTTTTAAAAATAAATAATGAGAAACATGTATTTTGTCACTTTGTTCTCAAAAACAGCTGAGCCGGTTTAGCTCAAAATCCACCCCCACTTCCGTCTGCCCCCACCCAAAAAAAACCCTAGTCATTGACTCAGAACGAATTTGTGATATTTCATCCAGAAAAATAAAATTTTGAAAAAGTTCTACCTAACTGAAAATGACCCTTTACAATCAAAACTGAAAATGATCCTTTACCTGGTGCAGCGGGTTTAAAACAAACAAAGAGGAACTTCTTCATGCAATGTACAGCCAACCTGTGGAACTCATTGCCAGGGGATGTTGTGAAGGCCAAAAATATAAATGAGTTCAAAAAAGAACTAGATAAGTTCATGGAGGATGGGTCCATCAGTGGCTATTAGCCAAGATCATCAGGGATGCAACTCCATGCTCTGGGTGTCTCTAAATCTCTGGCTGACAGAAGCTGGGACTGGACAACAGGAAATGGATCCCTCAATAATTACTCTGTTCTGTTCATTCCCTATGAAGCATCTAACACTAGCCACCATTGGAGGACAGGATACTGGGTTAGATGGACCACTGGTCTGACAGAGTATGACCATTCTTATGCTCATGAATTTGTTGGAGTTTTTTAAATTATGACCACTATTCCTCTTAACTATTATGGTATCTTATGTTCTTACGAGTTCCACATAATCACAAGACTCCAGGAGCTGGGGCTTTAAGAAATAATCCAAATGTTGTGAGACTCACGATAAAATCACGAGAGTTGTCACCACTGGCTTTTCCAACTATAAAATTAGGGTAATAATAATGCTTATCTACCACAAAGAGTTTTGTGATGCTAAATTGGCTAATAGTTGTCCACAGATCTCAGACCAATTTACATGATGTAGAGACATCGGATATTATTATAAAGGGGTGAAATGGCCTAAAGGAAAATTTAGACAGACTAGCTCAACGAATGTTTGAAAGTGTTGACACGTTTGAAAATAGTTGCCATTGGGACTTTTTCAAAGTCACACAGAGAACAGATAGCAAAGCCAGGAAAAGAACCCACATCCTTTGACCCATTGTCCAGTTCTTTTACAGTCCAGTGATGTCATTGGAAAAGCCTTCACTGACTTCAGTGAGCGTCGGATCAGGCCCTTAACAGCTAAATGATCTTCCTTCTCTGACAAGCTGAAACAATTTTCCTCATTTTTGGTGTTTACAGCTGTCACATATTTGTAAAAAAAAGAGCTTCTGTGAGTTAGCTCCAGTTTGGCTTATGGTCAAGATCAGAGATTGCTTTCGCTGAGTAAAGCCTGTCATTTTTAAAGTAACAGATGTTATTCACAAAATTGGATATTTCCCAGCTAACCACTGGTAGGAACAGGAGAGTAAAGAGAATCCATTTAGCTGACTCAAGAAACTCCAGGCTGCAGCTTAACTGTGACGGTCACAATGACAGCTGTCCTCTGGGTGGGAACAAAGTTCAGATCAGGAAAAAAGTCTGTGCATCTGCTTTCTTCTTCAAAATAATCATCCACCTTATGCTTTACACTAGCGAGTGTCTCCAGTAAAGCAAGCATAGGAGTTTCCTGTCAGACATCAGTTCATTTGAAAGCATTTTTACATATTATTATCTACTCTAGTGCCGTAGGTGTGAATAGTGTGACAAGAGTGCTGTGCAAAAGGGGTGTCCGTATATATGTGATTGTCTATTAACTAATGTGCCAGTTGATGGTGCTCAAAAATATACAGCATGGGTCGGAGGTTTTGTAGGCCCAACGAAAATCAGCAGCGGGGGCTGTGTGCATGTCTTTACAGGGAGCGCTTAACAAGTTGCATTTTACAAACATGTAAGAAGATAGGCTCCTGCCCTGAAAAGCTTACAGTCAAAGGCTTTGTCTACACTGGGATATTGTCCACTGGGATAGTTGTACAGGTGTGACTGTACTGGTGCTAACCACTTAGTGGGTATCACCTACACCAGTGCACCACACTTTGTCCTGATCTAAATCGTGTCTACCTTAGGGGCCTGCAACCGTGTAGTTCCTTTACGGGCCTCCCTCCCTGCATAAGTGTGTTCAGAATGGGGGCTCCACGCCTCAGTCCTGCAGTCCGTGACCCATGCAATGACACCTTATTTGCGTCAGTGTAGGCATTGTCCGTAGGATTACTTCTGTGTGTGTTTGCCAAAGCAGGCCTTAAATGAGCAGTAGAGACAGAGAGAGGATGAAGACAGACAAAAGAGGACACAAGACTTTTTTTTGGAAGTTATGCTATGGTGTTTTTTTAATCTTTCAATTGGAGTGGCTCCAGCCAAAATACTAGATTATGGCTAAACAGGTAGTCAGTGCTGGCTAATAGGCACCTGTAGAGGGGGATCTGGAAAACGGGATTTAGTTCCTGCCACTGCTTTGCTGGATAACCTTGAGTAAGGGATTTCCCTGCCTAATTTCCCCAATGTGGAAAATTATAAATAATGCTATTAGCCTTCTTTGTACAGTGCTTTGAGATCTATGGATGAAAAGCTCTGAATAAGAGCTAGATATTATTAATAATAATAATGAGAGGCAGTGCTTACTGCCAAAGTAAGCATCCTGTAGGAATTTACACTCTCTAAGATAATTAATGCATTGTACAGGAAGCGTAGCCACAGAGAGAGGATGCAACTTGCCCAGGTTCACACAGCAGGTTGGTGGCAGAGTTGGGACTAGATCTCAGGTGTCCCAAATTCCAGTCTGGTGTCCTTTTCTCTAGACAATTTTGTGAGTATCATTTTGACCCATTTCTTTTTGCCAGCTAGAATTGCTATCAGACAAAGTTTTCTTGAAACATCTTCAGATCTGTTTCTTTATCTGGTGGTGGGAGGTAGCATTAAGGACAGGAACGCCTTCTTACTAGCTCGCTATTACATTGTCTGATGTAATTTAGATGGAGTGTGAGGATGTGTAACAGGTTCCACCCACTGCTCTTGCACCTCCTTTTGGTTAGTCTGGGCAATCAGCTCTCCAGGTCCCACTGCCCCCTACAGTTTATGTCTCACCCACCATTACATCTCTGCCTTAGGACCCACATCTCTCCAAAGCCCACAGCGTCCACTTCATGACACAGCCCTCCAGCCATGCCACAATCTATGCTGCCCCCTTTCAGAGGATTCTCCAGTCTAGCCACTTCCTTCAGTGGCAGCTGCAGTTCACTGTCCACTGTCCACTGTCCACTGTCCACTGTTCAGTCCTTACCTCAGGGCTCTCAGCTGCTCCTTAGCCCTGGCTGCTGGCTGCCTATATAGGGCCCCCTAAGCCCTGATTGGTTGTTCCTAGCACAGCCCCTCCAGAGATTTATTAACCCTTTCCAGCCTAGTGGGGGGCAGCTGACCAAACACAGGATGTGACTACCTGCTTCTTAGCTTATGGCTTCTGTTGTTCTAATATGACTGCGGCTGCTTAGCCAAAGATCAAGGACTCAAACCTTACACGATATTCTCCTGCAAGCCGATGGAGCCCCTCTGATTCTAAATAGAGTCTCTCCTCTCTCCCTCTGGGTTACCAAGCAGACTGTGAATCTGCCCTTGGCCCCCCAGCCCATGCCAGGAACTGTGTGCCTCTCCCTGAGGTTCGCGCACACAGAGCCCCAGGGACCTAGGTGAGTTCCTCGCAGGTTACATCTGTGTAGAATATCCCCCATTCTGGGTTCTCCAAGCATTTTACTGACATTAATTGAATAAGTTTGACAACACCCCTAGGAGGGAGGAATGTATGATTATTCCCCCCTCCCTTTTAGGCAGGCCATTCGTCTAGTTTTAAGTCAGACCAGTCCTATTTTTAAACGGTTTCTCCCCTATTCTGTACTGAGACGAAACTGGACATGTTTTTGTCCCATATCACGGACAGGGGATGCCATTTTGAAGAGCATGCAGCTGCGTTCCCACCACCGTGACCTTACATGCACGATGCCTGCGATGTCATGTTGGTGGGGGTGGGGTGTACCGTTCCAATCTGCAATCTGGACTGCTATGTCGCTGTGAGCCCGTCTTGCACTTGCCCTGCTGTGTGAAACACACACCCCTGGGTCAGCTCACTCATAGCCTCCCGGAAGCAAGCAGCTCTTCCGTTAGTCAAAGAGGGCTCCTGGCCAGCTACTCATGGGTTTATGCAATGGTGTGACCCCCAGCCAAATCCCCAGTCCCCGATGCAATCCTAGGAAATGCCATCTTACAGACTTCAGTTCTGCCCACTGGACTCCGTAAGTTAATTGGCAGTCAATTTATCAAAGAAAAATTGATATGCCCCAGCTCTGTCCCTCTAAACGAAGTCTCTGCACACACCCACACCACAAGCGCTGCTTTAGATAAAACAAACTACTAAGCTTATTAAGTACAGAAAGATTTTAAGTGATTACAAGCCAGAATAAGATGAGTCAGATTTGATCAGGAAGAAATAAAACAAATCGCATTCTAAACTAAGGTTAATACTTTCAGTAGCCTTACAGTCTTAGATGGTTCTTACCACAGGCTGGTTGGACACCCCCAACCAGGCTCCCTCCCCCGCCCCTGGTGGGCAGTTTGTCTTGATGTTGCCTTGTCGGTGGATTGCAAGAGAGAGCTCAAGAGATCAAAATGTTTCTTATTTTAACAAATTCCCCTGTCACCTCTTGGGGTCCAGTGACTGGCAATGTCCGGCCTGGTTTCCTCCACTTGAGTGAAACGCGCATCAACTTATCAGGTGCTCAGGCCAGTCCATTGTTCCTGTATGCATGCCTCACTGAGGCGTGAACTCTCGCTCTCCTTTGTGTTTGCCTGGATCTATTCAAGCCACGTGAGACACACTTTGGGGAATATTACATAGCAGAGATTCATAACTACGCATGTGACATTGCAGGAAGCATATCATAACAGTAATGTTCAGTATGTCATGACCATTCCAAAAGCACCTCACATGCCACACTTTGCATTAAACAATGCACAGTTTACACTATAAGAGTGAGCAAAAATGATACACAAATCACATCCTAAGACTGTACATGGAGTGTCACACAGTGTTGTGCCATTATTGGATGTACCAGAATGTCAGGTAGTCTGAGGATGCATGAGAGGCCATGCTACCTCCTTTACACATGGGAAAGCTGAAACACAGAGGTGAAGAAGGAAGGCACAGATCCGCAAAGGTACGTAGGCACCTAACTCCCATTGAATCTGAACTGACGTCGCTTGCCCAAGGTCATCCAACAGGTGAGTGGTAGAGCCTGGAAATGAAACCCAGGAGTCTCAACTTGCAATCACACTGGAGAGCTTAACAGCAATGATGAAGAAACAAAGCACATTTCCTTTGATTTCATGGTACCTGGGGTCTGTTTGAACCCTCCTATAAGTGGTCAGAGCCTCTATATCAGGGCCGCATACCCCTGCTCTGCCTAGAAGGGGACATGCTTCTGGTGCCCTCTGTGTGAGGAAAGTTGCACATACCATGTATCTGATCTGTGCACAGAGCGAATTCCTGTCTGCCTCACAGAAAGCATTATTAACTAAAACGCAGCCCTCTATGAAACACAAATGAAATGGGTTTTCAGACCTTTCCTCTCGCTGGCTGCACGAGCACGCCAGCTAATTTAGAAGGAAAATGCACCGTGAATGAAGGACGCAAAACAAATGATTTTTCTTTGCCTTCAGATTTGCTTCCAGTCTCTCAATTAAACCGTGCCCACCGCGCGTAAAGAGCTCTGGCTTGCAGAGTAGGAATCTAGTGACACCTACTGAAAGAGGCTGAGAAAGGCAAAGCCAGATCTGACACCCTTCCCCCATGGCTGGGGGCTTGTCTGTCACTTCATGAGAATCTGTTTGCTTGCTGTGCCCTCTAGCTCAGCTGGGAAAGACAAGACCTGACCCAAAGCCCACTGGGTGTCTTTCCACCAACTTCTAGTGGCTTTAGTCCATGCCAAGAGTATGGCTTGGTAGAATCGGTTTGCAGTAAGTACTCCGGGATCAACAGGAGTGCTGGAAATGGATCATACATCCCTAGATGGTAGATATAGGAAAGATCCATGTCTTCCTGTCATTGCAGGCTTATCCCTTAGATTTCCTGACTGAAGGGTCTTGCAGTGCTCCCTCCGCTCTGCCTGTGGAGGCTGGAACACTTTCTGCCAGCTCAAGAGCACCCCGTGTGGGCCATTAAAGAACAAAAACTAGCAAGCTGCAGAGGGAAACTCTCAAGCGTGGGGAGAAGGTTGTAATGTGAGGGAAATTAGTGGAAGGTAGGAGTGGGGAGGATGCAGAGGGTGGCTCTTGGGAACGAGGAGAGGGGGATGGGAGAAGAAATACTGGAAATCACACAGCAAACACCAACAATGAGATCATTCTCATGGCACCTTGGTATCTGCACTGCAGACTAGAACACTATGATGGTGAATCTTGCCAAGGTGTAACTTCGTATTAGTATTTGTAATCGTTTCCCTGCATAATCAGAAACTATGCCTTGGGATAACTGGGGTTAGGAGGCAATGGAGGACAGGAAATGAGGGTTAAGAGGAATTGAAGTCAGGGATGGTGATTAGAGTAGTAAGTGTGGTACGGTGTTGGCTACCAGTGTTTATCAGTGTAGGATGCATGCATGCGTCCCCGTGTAGGTGGTGTCTTAGCTCTGCAGACAGCGGAGACGGCTCTCATGATCGAATAAATTGACAAGACCACGGATTAGCTGAGCAACAAAGGCATCTGAGCCAGGTTTATTGCATGTGGCACAATGAGAAGTGACCTACAGAGTATCTCTGGGTCAGCTTCCAATATGCGGCGTTACAATGCCCACGGCCCAACGGCGGGTCTTTCCATTATCCCCTCGACCGGGCGACATTGTTCCCTCTGACACCCTCTTTTATACATTGTTACAGATAATTTTGTTCTCCCCCTTCGACGTAGGTAATTGCCACCCTCTTGACGTAGGCTAATACCACCCTTTTCCATTAATTGGCTGATTTGGGCAAAACAACTCCATTCATCACCTTTTAGTCCTTTCTGTTCATCACTGTGTCATTTTAGGGAGTTAGTCCTTTCTGGTATCTTGGTGCCTTCTGCACCTGCTACATAATTTCCATTTTAGTAATATTTTGGCAGTGTGTAAACTTGCAGTAGCAGCACTTTCCTGTGCCAACTTCAGCTAACTTGGGTTTTTCCACTTATACTCCTGTTCACTTGGCTTTTTCCACTGAGGCCTTAGCCTGTTTTACAGGTCTTATGCTCATTTCTTACTACAGTTAGCAAGGTCCAGTGGATAGAGAACTGAACTAGGCCTCAGGAAAGCTGAATTCTGATCCTGGCTCTGCCACTAACTCATGGTGTGCTCTTGGCCAAATCACTTAACCCAATTTGTGCCTCAGTTTCTCCATATGTAAAATATAGGTAATCATGCTTTCCCACCTTTGCAAAGCTGTTGGAGAGATGAAGAGTGTTGAGGGCTATTGTTTATCTGGCCCACGTATCATGGGGTTAAGTCTTTAGAAATCATTCTACATCAAGCCAGAAGAAAAAATGGAGTTTTTCGTGCAGTGGCACTATTTCTTTTTAAGGAAAGCAGCTGCTACAGCATGTGCTGGTGCTTTAAGGCAGCCTCCAAGCCAGCACTGCCCATCCTGGAATTCAGCCCAGACTGAGTGGCATTCTGGAAGTTGAACTCCTCAGGGCTGATGGGAGCCATTGGCCTCTTTGCGGGGCTGGGCGTGGTGACCCATCATTGGGTACAACTTCCTACCCTGCATTTCAGGGCAGGCTGGTCTAGTGGTCTGAACCAATATGGCTGCCCTTGCCATCTGAGCTGTGTGGTCTAGTGGCCAGAGTCAATAGGGTGGGCCCTGGGTCCCAGGGTAACAAGGCCTAGTGGCTGAAATTAATGGAACAGCCCTTTCCGTCAAGGCAGCATGACCTAACGGCCAGAGTCAAGAGAGCAATCCTCCTAGTCCAGGCTGTGGGCCCTCATGGTACCTTGGGGAAGTGAGGAGTCACCTAGGGGCATGTGGCACCTGCGGTAGGGGGCTAAGGGCCCCCCACTCCTCTAAGCCTCAGACCAGGGCCCTAGCAGTGGCAGGGGTGCTCGCCACTGAGAACCCTCCAAAAACATGCTGACGAGGTCCCCAATTTCCCCACTGTAGCAAGGTTTAAGTCCCCTGGGCTACTTCCTACTCCTTTCCCCAGTGGCAAAGTCCGTAGCTCTCCCGAGTCTCTGGGATTCTCGGCTGTTGCAGCTCCCGGAGACTCTGTTCCCTCGGGACCCCCTTGAGGCAGTGCAGCATCCGCCTGGGTTGCGGTGCTCTCGGCCTGCGTGGCCTGGGGCTCTGGCCACCCCAGAGCTGGAGCCTGCACTGTGCGTCCTCTCCCTACAGCTGTTTACATCAACTGAACTGGGCTGCTCCCTTTTGTACTGGAGCTGCAGGTGGAGCATGCCCAGTAGAACCGAGGGGGCGTGGCCTCCTCAACCCGAAAGGTGTGATTAACTGAGGCCAGACCAGCGTGGGGCTTTTACACCTGTCAGAGCCTCACAGCCAGGAATTCTGGGAAGGGATCCCATATATAAGCAGCTCCTTTTCCTCAATTCAAGAGAGAGAAATAAAGAACTACAAATCTGTCCAGTCAAAGGGCCTAAAAGATTACTGAGAAAAGGCTTTGGAAGAAAACACTCAAAAGCCCTACGGCCAAAAGAGTTATCCAGTCAGGTGGGTAGATTACTCCAAGGATGGGGCACTGGTTGATCGAAACGATTTGTAATGCTGGACCTGCAGACTGTCTCAAAGGGCCAGTACGCCATGTCACAGTAATCTTTTTAAGCTCCTAAGAACATATGGGTGCCTAAACTCTGTCAGCATGACTATGCACAAAAAGTGAACTCTAAACTAGAATATTCATCAAGGAGAAATCTCAGCTAATCTGTAGATTTCCATGCTATGATCATTAGCTCCGTAAACTCTCCTATCAGAGAACAGAAACCACACCACATGATTTATACAAGCTAACAAACATGGCACAAATTTCAAAGAGCAAAGACTAATTATTCACAATAAATTGTTTGCCAGTTTTTCTTATAAGAGGAAAAAATAACCATTAATAAAATGCAGAAATTACATAATCTGCTCATCACTAGGTTATAATAATGTAATAAATTTAATAAAGTATTTTAATAAGTATTTAAGTATTAATATTATTAGTAACTAAATATTAATTAATTAAACAACTAAATAAATAAATGGTGATAATTATTAATATTATTATAATAATATTATTATTGTAATAATGTATAATAATATTTATTAATTTAGTAAATTTAATAATTTAATACATTTAATAAATTCTTATTTATTTTTCATGTGGGCCATTCTTCACTAAGAGCTAGATGGAAGCTGCCAGATCCTTTCATAAAAGGATGTTGCCACCAGTGTTGGCAACTCTTGCCATTTTATTTCCAGGCTGATGATATTTGGACCTTTTTCATAAAGCTTCAGCTGCTGGAATCATGTGATTATGTGAGACTCTTGGCTTTCATTTTAGAAAGTAAGTTTCTGGACTTGTTGCAGAGAAATGCTTGCAAATGTGAACCCTAAAGGCTCAAAAAGCCAAATAAAAAGATGCCCACATTTATTATTTTTTAAACCTCATGGATTTTAAACCAGTCTCATGATTTTTGGGGGGGGCCCTAACTCATGATTTTTAACTGCTTTGGGAGAAACTGCATCCAACAGCTGTTCCATGGTGGGATCCTTAACTTCACAGATTCTGCCCACAGATGCAGACATCAATGGGGTGTTTGAAGAACACGTGATATGAAAGGCCCCAGTGATTGGTCGATGGCTCAAGGGCACAGCTAAACCATATG
>ML675632.1:11734051-11800609 GCA_007922155.1 Mesoclemmys tuberculata | reverse complement strand
TTTCCCAAGGTTACATACAATCCTGTAATAACACATAAAGAATTACATTTTTAATACAGTAGACACCCAGGGCTGCATTTACACTTTATGTGCTCCTAGACACAGTATCTTTAGCACCCTCCCACCTTCATGCTTTCCAGGGGAGGTCTGAGCAGAGAGAGAGGGACTGGCTGGACCAGCTCTGCACAGGAGTGGGTGGAAGGGAGGAAGTGGGGCTGAGGCAACTGGCTTGTCCAGCTCTGGGCAGGGGGAATATGCACATCCCTGGACTCCGGTTTCTGGTCTGGCCAAGGAGGGAAGAGAAGGAGCAGGGCAGCAGGGTCCCAGGAGAGAGGAGGAAGGGGTTGGGCCAGAGTTCCGGCACTTGTGAGGGGCCCCCAAATTGGCCAGGGCCCCTGGGCATGGGCCCCGTTGGCACGTGTGGTAATCCGCCCCTATTTAGATGTCCCTGGAACACCGGCACCCGTAGGCACATGCCTACTCTGCCTAATCAGAAATCCGGCCTTGTAGACCCCAAAAATATTAAACTTAATTCAATATGGTTTAACTGAATTCAATAAGGTTTGAGCAGGATATCGCAGGATATCTCAACATTTTAGCTAAAGAAGAAACTCAATTAGGAGTACAGGAACTACGGCACACAATATTGCTATTCTGATTACATCCAGCAGAGGACAGAGGTACATGTACATAACTGGTCAATAGAGAGACCAGGTGAGTGAGATAATATCTTTTATTGGACCAATTTCTGTTGGTGACAGATAATTTTCATTACTGTCTTTGTACCTACTGACCTTAGGTACTTTTATGTCTCCCATGACCATAGATCCTGAGCACCATATGCTGAGATGATGCTCAGACATAATAGTGTGACATGGCAAGATTTGAGTTTGTACATCCATTTCTTGTGTGCATGGAGTAGCTGGCTGTGCTACTGTGTAAGAATGATTTAAAGAATCTGTGGCCAGTAATATAGATCAATTGCAATTAGAGAAAGCATGACGTAGTACCTTAAACATGTGCACCATCTGGTGTGTGAAATGTCATCTCTACACGCTTCATGCTTCTCATTCTAGGTCAACCTTTCCTGCCCTCACCTGCCTCTCCTATTTCCTAGCCTGGTTCGGCAGGGTCCCAGGAGAGAAGAAGAGGAGCAGGGGGTGGGGCCAGAGTTCCGGCACTCATGAGGGGCCCCCAAATTGGCCAGGGCCCCTGGGACTGCCAGATGAGAGACACAGTAACAGCTCGCCATAGCGGTGCACTTAGGGACTACTGCTTCCATTTTCACTGAGAACAAAACATTCCAGGCAGCATTCTTTTAAACCTGCTCCTGGCATACAAATATAATGGCAAGCTATAGATACAAGCCTCAATATCAAAACATGTCCCCGTTCTCCCATAGCTGTACCCACGCAGTATGCAAAGACATTCAGCCAGATTCTGAGTTCATGGCAATCAGCATAGCTTCCTAAATTAGAGTCAATGGAGGTAGATTGAATCACACCAGCTGTGGATTTGGCCCACCACATTCCATCTGCTAAACCATACATGGGAGGCATAAGGAAGAGCCCCAGACATGGACCAGGACCCCATTGCGCTAGGTGCTGTACAAACATAGAACAAAAAGATGGTCCCTGCCCCAAAGAGCTCACAACCTACTCTTTTGCAGTAGTGAAGAGAAGCATGTAAATGTTAAACAGCCTGGAACCCAGAATGGAGCCAGGGGGAATATCCCAGGGGGGTTGTTGTGTGGCTACAGAGGTGAGAGGTACAATAAAAGAAACCTACAAACATAGGTTCTCATGCTGCTGCCATTCAAGTGAATGGCAAAATTCTCAGTAATCTCACTGGGAGCAGATCAGGCCCCAAATAACAGAAAGACGAAAGATGATCAGGAAATTGTTATCATCAGTGCTATTGTGGTAGCACCTAGGGGTCTCCGGGCACGGCATATGGCCCTGTGGTGCTAGGCACAAATGACTAGAGCAAAGACAGTCCCAGACTAGAGTTGTTTGAGAAATATTTTTTCCCCTGTGAAAATTTTAGATTTTCATTGAAACCCCCAAATCTTATTTTTTAGCAACCTTAAAGATTTTGTTGAAAATTCAGTTTTTCACATTTTTTTTGACCAGCTCTAGCTCATAGCCTGCATGGGTCAGGATATCGGCCGTCAGAAGCATCGGGTCTAGTCCAGCCTCTGCCTCACGGGTGTTGGTGGGATTAAATTAAGCTCCTCTGCTAGAAGGCTCAAGAGATATGCAAAATATTCTTCTTATTATTATATAGCAATGGAGGTTTATATGAATGAATAAATCCATTAGCGCCTTGGAACTCTGTTGCCCCGGATCATGGAAACACACTGTCACACTGTCAAACATGGGTGCCAACCTCAGGGCAGACTTTTACAAACCCCAAACAGGTTGTAAGTTCTATGATAAGATTTCACCAACCAAGCATCAAGACTGAACTCCAGAAACTCCACAACAACCTTAATGTAGACTCACAGCCAGTCCCCTTGGGCACTCCGGTCTATCTTGCCATCCAAGCAAGCCTGCCTCTGTGATAGATGGTCACTTAATTCCAATCTCAAAGGACCAATCAATTCCACAGGTCAGTTGCAACTTAGATCTTTCACCAAAGACAACACTTGTAGCCAGTCCTGTAATAAATTAGCTAAAGATTCATTAAGTAGGAAAAAGAAAGGAGAGTTATTTACAAGGGTGAAGCAGAGAAACAGACACACACAAATGAGTTATTGTTTTAGATTTCAGAAGTGAACAGAAGCTGCTGTA
Source organism: Mesoclemmys tuberculata (assembly GCA_007922155.1). Classification (NCBI taxonomy): domain Eukaryota; kingdom Metazoa; phylum Chordata; order Testudines; family Chelidae; genus Mesoclemmys; species Mesoclemmys tuberculata. The sequence continues at coordinate 11,797,817 of ML675632.1, read as the reverse complement.
ATATGGAAGCTCAATAGGTCCTTTAGGGCTAACCTAAGCTAAACTGCTTGGAGATCACTTGCTTAAGTTTAAACATATTGCCCTTTCCAAATTTCCAGCAGCATAGTGATACAGTTTCTTCTCGTCAGGGTTTTTTATTCCCTTCCCACAGCGTTCAAACAGTGATAGGATGAGGGTTTGTGCGTGTCCCCTCTTCACGGGTGTAGGCAGAGCAATCAACAAAGAAATTGTCCACTGATGTTCCCCAATGACTCTTCTGGTGTCTATGGTTTTGGTGGGGAGGAGATGACACCTCTCATGGTAAACTAGCATCTCACATTTGGTAACGCTGCACTCCTGATTCTGGGGGTTTCCAGTGACATAACGAACACTTTACAGTTGCAAAGCAAACACTTAAAATCACCTTATGACATGGGATAGATATCATGAGCGAGATTAACACATGCTGCAACTCACAAGCATTTCATAAGGCCCAAACGCTAAACACAGTCTTAGAACCGTGACATCTGTTTTCACACTCCTGACACACAGAGCAGCCAGGCTGGTTTCCAGCGAGGCATTTGTCAGTGTTCAGTGAGGGACTTTGATGTGTGCTGACTCCCGGCTTGCCAGCTTCATACAGACCACTGTCCAGCGTGCTAAAAATTCCATCAAGTAAAGGACAGACATGCACCTAAAGTCCCTGTCAAATAGCCCCATTGCTCATGGGCAAAGGTCCCACTAAGCTATTGCTACTAGAAGCACACCAAGGGCAAGGACATGTTGACTTCCCCCGTGTCATGGCTCCTTATGGAGGGAAAGACATCCGCTGTGACATCTGATAGCGACCAGTTCTGGTCAGGGATATGTATTACTACACAAAAGAATGTCTCCATGCACATGAGTGAAGCCGATCTCCATATCCCTCTGTCAAGCAAACAAAATCACAGCTGTCCCTCTTCAATGGGAGTCATCCGGCCAGCTTCAGAGGGCAGCTACACGGAGGAGAACAACAGAGAAGGATGCGGAGCAAGCAAATGTTAAGCACAAACGATGCAGAGGTGAAAAGCACCCATATAGAATGTAGGCAGAGGACAAGTAAAAGGAGGTGGCCCATGGCTCAGGGAGGGACCACAATCAAGGATGGCACATCTAGCCCCAATCCCATGGTGCAAACTTGCTAGCTACCAATACATGCCAGACCTTGGGTTCTCCTATGTACTGCAAACATTACTGCTGCGATCTCCCATGTGGCCCCTCACGCTTGGGAGGACTTCCCCATAAACATCCACAAAGCCATCTCATACCGCACGTTTAAATCCGTCCTTAAAACGCTCCTGTTCTGTGACGCCTACAAAAAACTTGACAATGGTAAGGCCGCAGACCACGGCCATTCATGCTGGTCAATGTTGTCTCCTTGTACTTCCCCATCTATGTGTCTGTCTCCATCTGTTGTCTCTTGTATTATCCTTAGATTGTACGCTCTTTGGGGCAGGGACTAACGTTGCGTGTACAGCTTCTAGCACAATGGGTGCTGGCCCATCTCTGTGGCTCCTAGGTGCTACGGCAATACAATTAATTAATAAAATCACCATCATTATGATCACCACCACCCTGGGGTGTTACCAGAAGGATTTAGGGAAGTAAATTTTCTATTACTGAGAGAACTTTAGAATACAGGATTACCCCCCCAAAATACAGTAGTTCGCTCCATTGGAATTCCCAGGGAGACAATCCTCCCTTGAGAGGACATGGATACAGCCCTCCGATCTAGATAGAACACGTAAGCTGTGATACTTCGAAAAGAGACACCAAGTTTAATTGGAAGTGGATGGTTACATTAAGTAGAAAGAGAGAGAAATCAAGCCTGGTTTATAACCATATAACAATATACTTAAGATATAGAAATGAAACATTTAACAGAATACAACTATTAGAAGATACATGGTACAGAAAATATTACTTAGAACATGTACGGCAAAAGGATGTTCTGAGTAATGCTATTACAATAATTTAACGCTACAATATTTAATGCTATTAATTTAACAATAACATACTTAACGTTCGATCATAAACACCGATCATCCTGCGAGCGTTAGCCCAGGCGGTTGCTGGATGGGTAGCAAGGGAGAATCTCACTCAGACCACACGCATCCAACTTTATTGATATGCCGACTCAGGTAACCTTTACTCACACAACCTTTGAAACATCCCTCTGTTCATCAGGGAAGGTCCTTCTGCTCTGTCCAAGGAGTGCTAAGAGAAAGACGTCAGGCTCGTACACAGAGCGGGGACTCAGTTGTCCAAAGCCTAAGGCGCACCTTCGTTTCAGGTACACTCACTGCTGCTCAGATGTTTCCAGGATGTCATGCTTCTTTTCAGCTCTTTTCTTCCAAGCAATCTTCAGCTCTCCTTCTTTAGATGGTCAGCTCTCCCTACGTTCAGCTCGTCTTCTCCGCGGGTGATCTCAGCTCTCTGTCAACTGCCTGCTGCCAGTTGGCAATACCTATATATATATAGCTATCAGTTTCAGCTGGGGGAGGGGCCGCGTTAGAAGCGAGAGCATCAAAATGGATAGGACAGGGGCTAGCGGTGTGGAGGGAGTTGGGGTGAACAGAGAAGGGAGCTGTTTTCTAATTGCCAATGCCACACACACTTGCTAATTTTTATCCTAAAGATCTTTTGTTCTAAAACTTCTCAGAGTTTTAAATATCACAGAGCGTCCAGACACTGATACCACACTCTATTTATCTGATTCATTACTGATATTTTTGTTGTAATTTTAAACCCCCTCTAAGGCTTTTCTGCAACCCTTTTCACCTGATTATTCTGCCTAGCAGATTCAAGTAGCTCGAGACAGATGTCTCCGGCTACAAGGGTACCCTGCCACTTAGTGCCGCGTCTTGCCAGGAACTCACAAATCCCTGAGTAGCCAAAAAACTGAGCTCTGCCTTGCTATCCTGAGCATCCAGGCTATTTTTAACCTAGGGAGCTGCACACAAACATGGTACCAGGTGGAGCTGACCTGGTCAGATTTGCATTACACTTCCATGTCTTGCACACATTCAGACTCATTTACGTGTTTAACCCTATGCATGTGAGGCATGACCTTGGGCCAGCTGCTCAGCTGGTTTAGATAGAGTTCAATGGGGTGATTTATCTGCTTATGTCTGTACAGGGCAGAGGTCTATATTAGTAACTATCAAACTATGTATGGTTTGAAAGAGCTTCACTTGTTGGATAAATTAGTCACAATGTACAATCTGACCAGTACTAGCTCTTTGTTAACATTTCACATAACAGCAATAAATGCACATTAATAATCCAGGCTGGCTGTGGCTCTAATAGACAAGAAGGGAAGTTTAAGAGATGTGAAATCAAGTCCACAGTTTAACTGCAGACAGAAAAGTAACTAATGAATACATTTTTGCTCCATGAGCAGGCAAACAGAGGGGTGGCAATGAAAATGCATCAAAGGGTAAAATCATCCAGCTGTATTCCAAAGAGAAAACAACAAGATCTGCTCTGATTTTCCTCTCTGTCTTGTCAAATAGCAGTGATTTGACAAGCTGGGTGCAATCCCACATCATTAGGCAGATTTCTTCCCCACTGCTCTTTTAGCCTTTGAATTTTGTCACATTTCTCTCAGGGAGGGATGGGCACATGTGGGCTCCTTCTCATGTCGCAATCTCACCAAAGTCAGGACGAGAATGAAGAAAGTCCAGAGTTCCAGGACATGGTAGGGGGAGGCAGCCAGGATGGTGATGTTGGCTCTGGTAGCCATTTGTTCTTCCAAAATCTCTTTCTTTAAGAACCCCAAATAGGGAGTGATGGGTGGAATGGCCCATCCCCTCATTATTTTGTCCAGCAACTAGGCTTAATATGTGACAAACCAATTTTGGTCCATTAATTTTCAGTCTTGCACTGTTCTTGTTTACACAGTCCTTGAGTTATATCAGTCAGTCTTTTTGTTTGGACTAATTCAATCTGTCTCCCTTTCGTATCTTTTCTCATTGATATTTGCTTTGCTATTATAGGTTTCTGTGACATCTTACACTCACTTCCTACAGTTGAGCTCACAATTAGTGTAAATTTGTGGGCCCAATTATCACAACAGATCTTCCCAGTCTTATGTTCCTATATTACTTCTGGCATTGCAGCCTACAGAGATCTCATTTTCTCTGCAACCCGAAGGACAGGAAACATACTTATGTGAAAATTTCTGCTTTTTTTTTTTTTTTTTTTAAGTATATGACTCCAGGAGCTGAGGGTTTAAGAAAAACCAAGTGTTCTGAGAATTCTGATAAGATGTATGAGGGCTGTCAACACTGTAAACTAATTTGATGATTATCACTGAAAGAATTTTAAAAATCTAGTTCAATTTACATTGCTTCTTTTCTGCACTTCTCTCAGCTCAGACACTGAAAGTCAGTTAAGGCAGTTTCATTTCTGTCCTTGTTCGGTTTCACTTTCAGGTTCTCAGTGCTGCAGTGTTTGGGTGGTGAACACCAGATGCTGTTAGTCTGGTTAAAGATAACTGTTTCCATTGCAACCATGGGACTACTTGTATTGTCCTTGGATTTTGCAAACACTCGTGTTTTGTATACCGGGGGGAATATTTTGGGTTGCCAGTGTCCCTTTACGATGCATTCGCAACCCATAATACGTAATATCAAGACTAGATACCTTCAAACTTATTCCAATAAATTGTTCCAATTTATTTAAAACATTGCCTTTAGGTACCTCTGATTTACAAAGAAGGAAGTAAATAATATGAAGCTGACTTACATAAGAACATAAGAATGGCCATACTGGGTCAGACCAATGGTCCATTTAGCCCAGTAGCCTGTCTTCTGACAGTGGCAAACAGTAATCACTACCTATCTTGGCTAATAGCCATTGATGGACCTATCCTCCATGAACTTATCTAGTTCTTTTTTGAACGCTGTTATCATTTTGGCCTTCACAACAAAGAGTTCCACAGATTGATATGAGCACTGGGACAAAGGATGTCAGCGCTGGGCCACATTCCTGGGGGCTGGGAATTGGGCCTGGGCTTTGAACACGAATTGTCCTCTGTGGGACCCCTGGCTTGGGCTAAAAGGGTCATGTACTACACATGCAATAATCAAACGCTGATCACAGCAGCTCTCTGGCCTTGGAGTTAGAAAGGGGGAACGTCTGGAGCAGGGCAAAATGACCTGACCAATAGGTACCATGGTAATGGAGTCATAATATGGTCAGGCTATGTCCCCCTTCCTATTCCTCCTCTTACCACCTGGACAAAGAATGTGGTAAGAAGAGTGTTATCTCTTCTTTCCCAAACAGCATGCCTGTTAGGGAGAGCTCGAGATCTCTCCCCTTGTTCTTCTCTTGTAGTCAGTTCGTTAGGAATTTATGGTCATTCCTGCTACCAAGATAGCCAATTCATGCAACAATGCATATGCCACGCAGGTCAAGTGGTAAATAACAAACGGGGCGGGTATTATTATATGCCTTGTGGAGGGAAACTAATATGGAGTCTCTCTGCCTTTCTGGGGGAAAAGATGGACTCTCTTTCTATTCTGATTTCTAGTCTGTGAGGATAGCTGTCAAGGCCTAAGATGGAATGTGCTTTGCTAGCAGATGTTTAGACTTAGAATTTATTACCATAACAAGAAAGTTATGAGAGCTGGGTGTCAGTAGGTACGGAATGTGGAGGAAGACCTTGCTGTTCAGATAGAGGGGGGTGAGAAATGCTGGGCCCAAATATTCTTAGATAATGAGCCCTTTGCCTTTCCCTTTGTCTTAGCCTCTGCCTTTGTGATGGAAATTGTGACGTATAAGATTTGTTTGTGTAAGGTTATATAAGCTTTAAGAAATGTATGCTGAGGGTCGCCCCGACCACCGGGCCACCTCCTTACGTAAGGATAATAAACTTTGATTTTGCTAACCTGCTGTCTGGCTAATTTGGACCATCCGCTGGGCAACGGACATGTAAATAAGGACCCCTGAGTTTGGGTTCCTCGACAATCTCCCATAGCCATTAATCTTCATTTTATAACCATTTATATCACCCAGTAGGGGTTTGATGGGGCATTGTAGAAGTGTGTATGTTTACATATTATTTTAGATAAAAAGTTCTAAAGTGGTGAACTCGGGGTTCACTTTGTTGGACATGTAGTGGAGGGGAATGAGCAGATTAGAAGCTGTAACTGAATATGTGCTCCTTATCACGCCATCCGGCTCAATCTCTCTCTCTTCAGTTAACCCCGCAACAGTTGACTGTGCGTTGTGTGAAGAAATACTTCCTCTTGTTCATTTTAAAACTGCTGCCTATTCATTTCATTTAGTGACCCCCGTTGTTGTGTTATGAGAAGGAGTAAATAACACTGTCTTATTTAGTTTCTCAGCACCAGTCATGATTTTATAGACCTCTACACTGTCTTTTTTCCAAACTGAAAAGTCCCAGTTGTCTTAATCTCTCCTCATTTGGAAGCTTTTCCATACTCCTAGTCACTTTGTTGCCCTTTTCCAATTCCAGTCTATCTTTTTTGAGATAGGGTGACCAGAGCTGTATGCAGTATTCATACATGGGTGTACCATGGCTTTATAGAGGTAATACAATATTTTCTGTCTTATTATCTATCCCTTTCCTAATGATTCCCAACATTCTGTTAGATTTTTTTGACTGCTGTTGCACATTGGGTGGATGTTTGCAGAGAACTATCCACAATGACTCCAAGATCTCTTTCCTGAGTGATAACAGCTAATTTAGACCCAATCATTTTATATGTATAGGTGGGATTATATTTTCCAATGTGCATTACTTTGCATTTATCAACATAGAATTTGATCTGCCATTTTATTGCCCAGTCACCCAGTTTTGTGACAAGAAATGTTTGTTAAGATAGCTAAAAAAGAACGCAGATTTGATTCTTAGAAATCTACAAGAGTGACTTCTGGATTCTACTCAACTTTTACACAGCTTTTATAGATGTCTGTCCTATAAAACACCGACAGTTGAGTGGCATGCGGCACTACCAGCCATGGGGCTGCTACGTGATCAGGACAGAACAGAGAATTTGAACACAGAAAGGAATATCGTATGACGAATGAATGAAGATTTGACCTCAACTTCTTTTTCACCACCAGTAGTAGCTCGACCTGATCTTTGTGCCATGTTTCCTGGGGTGAAAGAAGTAGTAATTCGTCTCTTGCTAATCCCAGGCTCGACAACTACAGTTCCGCATTCCTTTTCATCACTGAATTAAATATGTTGTAAAAGAAGTTGCTTTTTGCCTGCACATGTGAATGAACTAATGAGTGTTTCAATTGAAGGAATGAAAGTACCGGACACACAGGAAGCCCTGGAGATGAGCACACTGCATACAAGAAGTTCAAGAAACCAAGAAGGATGTAGTAGATTCATAGAAGGCTTGAGTAGCCAACTTTAATTTGTGATGATATTAAAGCATGAGTTAAATCTAATAAAATGGCCTCAAAGGCTTGACAAACTTTGCAACCCATGAGCCCGATTCGACTCTGATATGTGGGAGTGTAGATTAGAAGTAACTCCACACCACTGAAGTTAAAGGTGTAAAAGCACTGCAAGTATAACCCTTCTACAGGGTGGTGTTAGCCATCTTCAGTATCTCTGAGTTCCTCCTAACATTACAAAACAGAAGTGCAAGTCCTCATCCAGAAATCTGGGAAAACTAAGCAGAAGTGTGCAGGTATAGCCAACACCATGTGAGCCATCGGCAGAGGTTGAATTCAGGACTGTGACATGGTGGACTAGGCTCCCTGCTAGGGGCCTCAGGGTCCTACAACATTCCATCCCAGAAAGGAGCAGAGGAGAAGTCCTCCAAGCAGCCTAGAGTGGTTGCAGGGAAGAAGCCAATGAGAGAGGCTGCAGGGAGCAGCCAATCAGGGCCCAGACTGGCCTATAAAAGGACCTGAAGGCCAAAGCTGTAGTGAGTTGCTGTGTGGAGTAGGAGAAGATGGTCTGCTGGCAGGGATTGGGGCGGGTACAAGAGGTGCACCTGACTAGCAGCAGGAGCGCAAGGGGCTACACAGATCTGTGGCAAGCAGGGAGTGAGGAAGGAACTTCTGGCTGGCTGCTGGGACTGAAGCAAGCAGTCACTGGCAGGGACTGGGGGAGTGAGAGACTAGCTTCTGGCTGGCTGCTGGAAATTCAGCTAAGAGGGGCTATAGGGAAGTGGCCCAAAGAAATACGGAGCAGCAACTTGTAAAGTGGCCCAAGGCAGTGAGGGTCCCTTGGTTAGGATCCAGAGCAGTGGGCAGGATGGGGTTCCCCACCCACACCAGCCCCTGGGGGGAAGTGACTACACCCTCATAACTTGCAGCTGAGTGCTGGCCAACTCCTTTCATGCATTCAAGCTGAAGTCTATATGTTGGAAACTGCAGCTGATTCAAAAAGCTTTTTTGTGGACCAGGCTCTTGCGGGGGAACTGACCTGTATTCCCTAGTGTGACTTACACAATCTTCCCCCACCTTACCTCAGAAATATGGCTCACTGGGGCAGTAGCCATGAGCACGGAGTTCAGAGAGTCAGACTTTTAAAGCCAAAAGGGACTATTTTCATCCAGTCGGACCCCTCTGCTTAATCAAAGCCAGAGAATTTCACCCAGGATTTCCTGTGACTTCTGAGTGAACTAGAGTATATTAATCCCCATGCTTGGTTTTTTGCCTCTTCTGAGCCATGCCACAAAGGCAGCCAGGTGTGCTGGTGGTTTTTACAAAGTGGACAATTCTCTGCTAGGAATTGGGTTGAAATCTGTTATTTCACAAAGGGTGAAAGTAAGAGGGTGAGTAGCAATCTTACCTACCACTTATTTCTCACCTAAACTCTAGATTCAGTGCTTAAGTGGTGCATAGGGCCTAGCCCAGGGGAATTTCACTTATAAAAAATTAAGTAGATTGTAATGATTTTTTGTTAATATGAGCTGAATCCAGAGGCTGTTGAAGTCAATGGAAAGACTTTGGGCAACCTGGCCAGATTAGCACTACATCTATGTGCTTTAATGGAGAACTGCCAATCAGAAAACACCTTGAAAAAGCTTTCTATGTGAAATAAGAGGGAGAAAACAAAGTTGCGGTACCCTCTCAAAAGCTCTTCTTTATCCAGACTTGAAAAATATCCTTTCAGGTTTCCAGATGGTTCCCGCTCTGATTATTTATTGTGAGGACACAAGAAAGCTGGTTGGTAATAAACAAAGGTCCACAAATTTTCAAAAGGAATTCATACCGCTTGTTGGAAAACTAATTAAGTATCATACAGATTTGATATATGCTAGAGTGATTGCAAATGCATTGTGTCTCAAGTGTTATCTTAGCACAGACATCAACTTGATCATTTTAATTTCCTCACACTCACCCTTTCTTCAGTCCCTCCCGAGTGATTTATTTGGGCTTTGCAAATGGTATAAATTAGCATAAATTGAAATGTCAATATCAGGCAATGTTTAAAAAAAAAAACAAACCCTCAATAACCTAACCACTACTGGAAAAGTTGCCTGAAGATTATTGCAGTTGCCTGAAGATAATTTATTTTTAACTAGGGAAGTGTTAACACATCAAGCTGCTGTTTGTTGGCTATCACCAGAGAGCTTTAGGCATATAAGTGCCAGCCCCTGTTTAGTAGATTTGTGCCAATTAGTGTCAGGGTGAGGCTGTCAGGAGAGCAGTGGAGAGCATCTGCTTTATCATCCTGTAACTCACAGATTCCTACATTTTATGACCAGGAGGGGTCACTGTACTCGTGTGATCCAGCTTCCTGCATAACCCAGGCCCCTGATTGCGCTGCACTGAGCCCCATCACCTGACAGGATTTACAACCGCCCATCACTAGGACAGCTGGTTGGCTAAACCAATGTCTCATGGCTAACCAGTTTATACCTGCTGAGCGACCATCCCTACCAGTGTAGGGCTGGGTTCCATTCCATAAATAAACTCCGACTTTATCTTATTTCTATGGTACTTGCAGATTGACGGCTCCTGTTACTGAATTTGTATTAGACTGTGTCTTCCCTGAGGGCTGTGGTGGGAAATGGCAGAGCGCCTCTCTCAGAGGCCTTATTGGAAGCCGCTTCACCGGAGACACTTAAATTAAACTGGACTAGACACTTGAAAGTATATTGTATTGGCAAGAGACATCCATGAAGCGCACGTGGGACTTTGCTGTTGCGGTTGGTTTTATCTGGAAGGCGCTCAGATGCTGTGTTGATGGGTGACGACGTAAATCAGAGACAGAGAGAGAAAAGAGGGTGAAGGGTTAGATGAGGCTGTTGTTCAAGAGGTCAGATTAGATTATGCTGATCTGACCTTAAAAAACACCTATGAACGAATAAGCCTTTTCCATCTCTGTAAAGGATCTGTGTTAGGTGTTCATCTTCTCATGCCACCTGTTCCTCACCTGACGTCGTCATCCCCCATGACGCAAATTTATAATCACAGCAATCAGTTAGGATGTTGCAAGCAGTGTATTAAACAGCAATGGTCCTTCCATGACTACGTTTGTCACCGCGTATTACGGCTGTGGCACTTCAGTGTTCAGGAAGTACATTAGCATCTTCAGACGGAAGGTGCTAAATAACTACAACGTGGTGTTATCGATGGTGGTTCCTGTACTGATCAGTTTATGATCCAAAGGCAATGCTGCAAAACCCCGGAACCAGCTTTTGTTCTCAAGTGGAATAGCTTCAAAAGAGACACTGTGGTGAAGGCTGCATAACTTTCGACAGCAGCGAAGCAGTTGGTGTGCTGCAACTGCTGCCTATTACACAGATCTTTTGTCTCACTTACCTTGTGCTTCCCCCACCCTCTCTGCTTGTTGTATCCACCTGCTGCGTCATCATCATACACTTTGCTTGTAAGATCTTTGGAGCAGGGCCTGTCTGTTCATTATGTATGCATTGTGCCTAGCACAATGCAGCCTGGATCCCCGATGGGGGTCTCTAGAAGCTACCGCAGTGCAAATAAATAATATAATGGGGGGCATATAAGCAGAGAGGTTTGGAACTGTGGCTTTCACTTACAGAGCAGGAATCTGTCACCTTTACCTTGTACTGCATAAGTGGAAGCACCCCTATTTGCCTAATGCATTATTGTCCCTAGAAGGTCATTACTTCCTTTCTCTTCAAGGAAAATTCAGCACCTGGAGGGATCAATAAGTACATTATTGTTCTTGTTCAATTACATTCGTACCTGATTCCAAGCCATTTGAAAGAAGTCAGCCGCTCGTTTGATTCAGCTTTAATGAGCTGATTGCGAAGCTAACGGGCTGCTTCACTCTGAAACAATGTCACACTTCCTCCTCTTGTACCAGGGATGCTGCCTGCAAGAGTAATTGGAAGGCTTCATTATCTGCAAGGCAGGATGAATTCAGGGGAGGGAGGAGCGGAGAAGGACTGCTGAATTTTCTTTTTTTGATCTTTAGATTCTTTCTGACCAATCTGGGGGCCCTGCAATTTCCTGCCCTTAGAGTGACAGCGTCATGGGGAACTAGAGAGACATCAGGTGGGTGGCTTCTTCTCCGGCACATTATTTGCTTTCTAAAAGTTCACTACTAAAAGGGAGACTGTTTGTTAGAGGGATTCACTGCATGAAAGGAAAACAGTCTTCCTTGATTGGTCGTCTGCATACTGAGACACGGCAGGCCTCAGACCAGCTCCTCAGCTAGTGTAAATTAGGGATGTAAAAGGTTAACTGTTTCAATGGTAACCAGCTGTTTAAACTGTTTGAAAAGCTGGTTAGGGTTTAAACTGGGGGGGAAAGGGCGAGGCACCTGCGCTGGCTGCCTGCTAGCAAAAGAACTGGGCAGCTCTTGCTGCGGGGGGAAGCGCAGAGCCCAGCATGGGGGTAGCCAGCGAGCCAGGGAGGCACAGAACACAGTGTGGGGGCAAGAGGGAGGTGAGCCGCAGCTGGGCTTGGATCCGGGTGAGCAGCAGGGAGGTGGAGGACGATCTATAGCTGAGCTCGGCTCGGCTCAGCGCTCCACAAGTGAGAACTGCCCAGCACACTTGCCTCTTTCCCCCCAGCGTTTAGCCGGTTAAACTTTCTATTTTCAGCCTCTTTCAACGGATTTTACATTAAACTAATTTTTACATCCCTAGTGTAAATTGGCACAACTCTGTTGACTTCCATGAAGCTATGTTGATAGAGGCTGTCAAGCACGGGCTGGTCCCAGAACTTGCAATCCCTCCAGGGAGCCGTACGTTCACACTGAGCGAGACAAATGACAAGATCTCCCTCCATTTCTTCCTGAGATTTCTCCGTGAAAGAGGAGACGTGGTGATAATGTATAAGTACCTGCACAGGGAGACATTATCTGATACCAGAGGGCTGCTTAATCCAGCAGACAAGGGCATAACAAGATCTTGTAGGCTGGAAGTTGAAGTTTCAGTTCGCACTGGAAATGAGCTGTAAATTTTTAACAGACCTAATTAGCCAGTGGCAGATATTACCAAGGGAGATGGTGTATTCTTGTTACCTTGGGAAGTGGTAGAACCTCCATCCTTGGAGGTTTTTAAGGCCCAATTTGACACAATGTTGGCTAGGAGGATTTCGTTGGGGTTAGTCTAGATGACCTCCTGAGGTCCCTTCCAGCCCTAATCTTCTATGAAATCAACGTTGGAGATCTTTCTAAAAGACATGCGTGCTCTAGTTCAACCACAAGTTGATGGACTTAACACGGGAGTCCCTTCTGGTCATAAAATCTACCAAGGATCATTTGGTGTCAAGGGATGTTGGGAGATCTAACACAATCCTCAGAGACCCCTTTCTCTCATCGACCAATGAGAGAAGCTCTGCCACCGAAAATATCAACACTGATCTTTTCATCTCCAGATTGAAAATGCAGCTGAATCAAGAATATTGATGGCTCCCAGATCTGAGTGGAGCTGTCACATCTCCAAGCTTCTCTACGATGAAAGGGTTAAATATTCATTCGGCGAATCAACAAGCTTCACATAGCAGTCGATGATTTTGTGCACGGAAAGGTTCATTCCTATAAAGGTCGTTAAGGGAAATTAATTCTTAGCGGAGGTGTGGGGTTGACATCTCTCCACAGGAAACATGTTTCTTTGTCCACAGAGTAGGAGCTCAGAGTAAGGTTTCCCCTCAGGCTGCCCTCTGACAATATTTCATGCCTTGGCTGGACAGCTCATTTGTAAGGACAGTTCCATTTCTATCCCCATTTAGGCCTCAGTGCACAAATGGAGGCAGGTGCCTAAATTCCCCAAACCTTGCAGGCATCTAAACTCACTTGGTGCCCGAGTTTTTACAGTAAAAGTTCACTAGGCGCCCGTGTTTCGGCCGCTGGGCCTGTACGCTGCGGACTTCCTCTAAGTGTCCAGCTGCCTATCTCCGCCTAAGCCCCACGGCAATGAGGGAAGACAGGTACCTAAGTCATGGGCGGGGCCCTGTCCAGTAGGTGTACTCAGAGGCCGCCTACCAGATCAGGTGTTTCACACGTAACAATCCTGGGGGAAGGAGGTGGACCTTTCTCATAACATTTAGCCCAGGGGTCAGGGTGCTCGCCTGGGACGGGAGTGACCCCCAGTTCAAGTCCCCTCTGCACAAGAAGGGATTTGAACTGGGATCTGCCACCTCCTAGCTGAGCAGCCGACCTACTGAGCTACCGAATATCCTGAGATGCGCCTCCCTCAGTCCCGCCTGTTGGAGTTGCTGCACTGTGGTTCAATAATTAAGAATCATTGGACCTAGGGTCTCCCTCGACCTCAGAGAGGGTTTTAACCGCCCAGCTCTAGAGTAATTCTCAGGCTCACGTGCTTGCTCTCTGGCCCAGAGGACTCTTGAAGACACAGCGAGAGTGAGAGAAAAGCACAGGTATGCGGATGACGCTGTCACCTGCTGGTTAGAGCACTGTCCCGATGTGGAGTAAGAGACGATCCCTGCCCTGAAGAGCTTAAAATCTAAATAGACTCATAGACTTAGACTCTAAGGCCAGAAGGGACCATCATGATTATCTCTGACCTCCTGCACATCCCAGGCCACAGAACCTCGCCGACTCACTCCTGCAGTAGACCCCAGCCTCTGACCGAGCCCCTGAAGTCCTCAAATCACGTGTTAAAGACTTCAGTTTACAAAGAATCCACCGTTTTCACTAGTTCAAACCAGCAACCAACCGAGACCCCACGCTGCAGACCAGGCAAGGCCGGAAATAGGAGGAGCTTCATTTTAGAGCAGTGTTTCTCAAATGCAGCCACCATTTTGTCGCCACAGCAGCCTTCTGGGTGGAGACTGTGGCGGGGGGACAAAGCAGCAGCCCGTCCCCGCAGCATATAGCTGTTGCTCGCTCCTGGATGCTCCACCTTGGTGTTTGCTGGCACAGCCAGCAGGAATCGGTGTCCTGCACTGCGCAGCCTCCTCAGGGGGCTCTGAGTAGTGCCTCAGAGACACGTGGGGCCAGTGTATGCAGCGCCAGAGGCAGCTCAGGGCTGCAGTGTTCGGTTACCAGGGTATCCCCTGGGCAACTCCCCTACTTCCGTCTGGCCAGGGCACAGGGGACCTGGGACTCTGCATGCACCCAAAGAGTTCCCAACCCATCTTGCTGGGGGCAGTGGGGCTCCGGCTTCGGGCTTCAGTCCCAGAGCAGCAGGCATCCAGCTTGGGAAAACTGTCTCAGCAGCCGCCTGCAAGAATTGGTGGCTTCACTTTAAGGCCCCTAAAAAATGTGTTGTGTTTTAGAGGCAGGGAACTGAGGCACGGACAGATCAAGTGACTTGCCCAAGGTCACACAGGAAGTCTGTGGCAGAGCCAGCAGCTGAACTCAGACCAATGGAATCCTAATTCAGTGTCTCAATCAAAGACCAGGCTGTTTCTCATCCATGTGCCCTATAAGTGTATCGTGACTCCAGTTATTCCTTTAACTGGTCCAGTGTTAGCTGCTTGGCTTCAGCCATGACACCCTGCTTTAGCTTTACAAACTAAACAAAGCTCTGATCATGCTTTCGCTTAAGGGGCCCGCATTGCACAATGCAATGCAGAGAATCTGAATTCTTTCAAGGAGACTCTTCCTTTAAAAGGGAGTTTTCTGAGGGAGCTCCTGGAAATCAGAGAAGTTCTTGTGCCACATGCTACAGGACAGAAGGAAGCAGGTTCTGATTGTCGTTTTTGTCCCTTGTAATTCATTTATCAGTTTGTATCATCCCACTCAGGGCTTTTTTTCACTAGCAGGTGACAAGTGACTCATTACAGCTCAGGGACAGGAGTCTTAAGAAACCTGCTTGCTGTGAAAAGGAAGAAAGAAAGCTCACTCAGAACAAAACAGTGCTGGGGGTGGGATTTTCAGCAGTGACTAATACAGTAGGAGCACAAGTCCTGATGAAACGCAAAGAAAGATTTAACAGCATTGCTTCCATGGGATGTGCAGCATAAAATTGAGAGTACAGTGGTGTTAACTTTAGGCCATTTCAAGGTTACACGCGCTGACGTTCCCTACTACATTGTATCTAGGTTCCCATGTGTAGAATTTCAGAGCAGTCTGTGTACACTCCTAAGCAGAGGACTAGCTCGTGGTGCATCTGGTCCCCTTGACTAGGGGTTATAGGGTTGTCTAACCTGAGCACCATTCTGCATGTTTCTCTCTGTGTGCTTGATTAATTAGTTGTGTGGGTTTATGGTTGATATGTTTTATTTCAACAACAACAAAATCCTCTTTGAGCAGAGACTAGACAAGGAACATTACAACCTAAATGCATTAAAATGGACATTTTGATTTTAACTTGTGTGGTGGCAGACACAGTAAGAGAGGTCACTTCCACCGCCCCTTACATGCATGTGGTGCAGAACATGGCCATCATTATAACGGTGCCTGGGGATGGATATGATGTGGCAATTTGGAAAATTCCTGGGAGCAAGTCCTGTCTTTCATAGTATATTTACACTGCACCCACCACAATGGAGCACAGCTCCTGCCTGGCACCCCTTGGTGCAACTGTAATACAAATAAATAAATCTTCTTTATTTATATTATCCATTTCAATTTTTATCAAAGCATATTTACATAGGCTCTTTTAAAAGAGAAGTCCTCAGGTAAGGCAGAGAGGAAGGTACAGGTGAAGTAGGTTAAAAGTGAAAGGAGAAATAACACAGCTGCAAAGCTATCTTGTGTATTTATGCTTTTTATTTTGGGACAGTGTGTTAGAATACTGCTCCAGGGGAGATGCAATTGATGGGAGACAGATTTAGCCGATTCCAGCAGCGAATGCCCAACTCACTCCGCACTATCTCCAATTCCGAACGGTAATGAGAAAAAGTAAATTACATTTAATAATGCCCTTGCTTCCACCTTTGAGGACCGCCAGTAATGGTATTGTCATAAAAAGAAATGTCTTGCTCGACTCCAAATCTCCCCATTTCACTTGGAAGTTAAAGGGAGGAATCATTGCTTAAGAAAAGATTTCTGCTGATGACTTGCATTAGTGTTCAGCTTGGTTAATATTTAATAAAATGGTGAACGCACAGTGCCATAGTTCAGATGCTAAAACCTGCCGATTAATAGCGCACATATGCCATGCCAATTTACTTACAGTCATTGTCAGAGCCCAGGAGACGCTGAAGCCCTGCGTCATTTTTAAGTACGGGTCCTATAAGGTTTGACAGGGGAAGCCATGCTGCAGGAGGCAAGGTACATCTCAGGAGCGTCTACACAGCAAGATGGAAGAGTGTTCTGGTGATCAGGCACCCACAGCACACGAGCCCCCCCTTTTACTTAATGTGACTCGCTGGCCCTTGTGCTGGCAATCTCCGCAGAGAAGCCAGAAACTGTATGGGCCTGTTGGCTGAACTCTAACACTCTAATGGGGTCTCTGTAGGGCAACATGGAAGCCCTGTGGAAGGGCAGAGAGGGGAATGTTACACTCCTGCGACTGGACATCACTATGCAGGACTGCCAATCCAGTACCACCCATGAAGACTAAAGTCATTTTTTTAATAACCAGAAAATAGACATGTTGGCCCCAAGCCAGTCTCCAGCATCCAACCTGCGTAGCTGGGCAGTATGCTGGGAGGGAAGGAATCCTCCACCCTCCTCTCTTTAAAGCCCCGGGCTGGCTTCACAGCCTCCCCATGGCCACCACGACAGCTCTTTGGCCACAGTAACCAGTTGGTTCCTCTGTATGGATGGAGGACGGGGTGATCTGCACTTTGCCTGACCGCTTCAGTGTGCTCTGCCTGGGCCTGACTTTGAAGTTCATGCAGAAGCTTTGACAGCAGCCCCCCTTCCTGGTCGGGAGGTCGAATGAGAACATTGCACATGGCTGCTTTTGACTCTACGCTGGTTCTCCATCCAATTCTGGGTCCGCTTCAAAGTCTGCACCCTTACAGCCCTTAGTGGGGTAGGCCTGGCTTCCTCTGGAACCTCATATTTTTTACTCACCCCACAGCAACAGCTGCAATCAACAAGGACGTTGTGGGTGAAACTCTGCAAAGAACAGGTTGAGTTTTTTGCCTGTGGACTTCCCTGATCCTACATATCAGATTAAACCCATATCTGGCCACAGCGCCCTGCTCATTCAAGACCTACCTTCGGTAATGGCCATCCGGTTTTCCCCTGGAGAAAGACAACCATTAAGAATGATCTCATTCAGGACCCCGACATAAGGCAAAGGAAGGGTGGAGTGTATTGAAGATCTATGGACAGCAATGCTGCTGCGCTTCGTTCTGTATACGCTGTCCCACCACTATTGTGGTGGGTGCATTTTATGAGGAAAGGGAGATCAATGACTGATATTTAGGTAGCACCTTGTCTTCAATAGGATCCCAAATTTTATCTGTACTGAAATTACTGCACCCACTGAAATGCAGCCACCTCTGGGGAAGGGAATGTACCAGCAGTTTAACAGTGCACAGGACTACACATAAGGACAAGGAGGGGAAAATACTATCCAAGTGAAACTTTAAGGACCATTTCTGATTAGGCAAAATGTTACTGGAATTCAGCCAGAACACCAGGGATAATATCCTGCACTTGTGGTAAGAGGCAGGGGATTTTTTACTAATCTTCAGAGGTGAGAACCTCCATTTTATTTCTTATTCAATATGCCACGTGGCCAGCAGACAGTACCCTCACCCCTCCTCCTGTGACATTGACATAGGGCATGTCAAAACCCTCGCCGGGATGATTTAGCTAAGGATAGTCCTGCTTTGAGCAGGGGGTTGGACTAGATACCTCCTGAGGTCCCTTCCAACTCTAATATTCTATGATTCTATGTTTGCACTGCAAAAAAAGGTGTGTTCTTAACTCATGTTAGCTCATCCACATTAGCTATCTTGGATTACAATAGCAGTGAAGACATGGCAACTCACCAATGACACCAGCTAAGCTTACAGAAGCACTCTTCTGTCAGCATAATTTTGTCTACACAGGGGATTTTGCCAGCAGACCAATGTTAACTATAGCTCTGTGATTCCCCTCCCTCTCCCCCGGTGCCCCTATTCCTAGCTAACTTCACTATACCAGCAAAACTAGATAACTTGACCGGGTTAGCATAAGCTGCGTCTACACTAGGGGACTGCTTTTTTTTTTTTTTTTTACATGTAGACACATTCATAGGTCTGACTCCGAGAGAAGAGGTCCATTGTGGGGAGAACCCCTTAGGTGACCAGCACCCCTTCTCTGATTTCTGTACTAAGCCTTGTTATTGACTTGGGCCCAACAAGGGATAAAGGGCTTAATATATCTTTGTTTAACTGCTCCAAGATTAAACAGTTAAGTGTGGGTAGAGGATTTGTGTCACATTCTCTCTGGCAACTCCCATCGTAACAACGATTAGGCCGTTGATCAGTATTGTCTCATTGTTACCTCTTGTTCCCCCATCTCTTTGTTGTATCCACCTGTTCTATCTTACCTTCCACAAAGGCTTTCCTTTTAACAATTTCCCTCCATTCCCTCTACTTAAAAAGTCTTTTTATATCTATAGAGGTGAAAATCCCCTGCTTTAAAATTGGTTTATATCTTCCCCAAAAGGGGCGTAAGAAAGTTTAGATGGCCTGGAGCTGTTATTATTGAATGCAGAGCCTTTTTCCTTTAAGATAAAACAAAAGGCTCTGCTAAAGGAGGAGAGAGGATAAAACAGGATAGAAAATGCAGCTTTGGTCTTTGTGTCTTACTTGTTTATAACCTAGCTGCTGAGAAATCACAGGCACAATGAAGGGTGGCAATCAGCAACCCCTGTTTAAGGCACTGTTTTTCGCTGGCTATTCTGAGCACAGGCGCACAGCAGTGTTGAAAAAGGTCGAGTTGTCAGATTCTTATTAGCTGGAAGACAAAAAGAGATGCCTATAGGAAAGAAGAGAAATAAGGCGAAGCAGGAAAATGACATACAAGGGAAGGGGTGGCAGCAAACAAATAGATTCATAGATTCCCAGGCCAGAAGAGATCACGGTGACCATCTGTCATGACCTCCTCTGTAACACAAGCCATAGAATTCCCCAGAATAACTCCATTTGAAGCAGAGCACATGTTTTTAAAATAAGATCCAATCTCGAACCTGAGGCTGCCATACCAGCTGCTGTTCAGGATTTAACCAAAGCTGATGGAGGTGGGATGCTATCTGACTCCCTCTCTCCAGTCAGGACATCTTTCAGGGCTAGGACAACACAGGCCCAATGGTGTCACAGTAGATCCGCGGACGCAGTGGTGGTGAAGCTTGTTCCTTCCAGTCCATTCGTTCTGCTGTCCCGCTGTCGTGGACAGTGACCCCCAGATAAACAACATCCAGAAATGGGTGGCAACCTCATTCCCGTCAGAATTAAGCAATCAAGACACATGTAGGTGATTTCATCTGTAAACATTGCCGTCTGTTTCTCAACTTTCCGCTCCTTTTTCTGCCAGAATGTCCTCTCCAGCAACTGCAAAGACTTTTCATCAAGTCTGTTAACATACACAGTCCAGTCAGTGCCAGTTTTTTCTATTTTCCATTTTGTCTTACTCTTACAAACTATTTATATAGCAGGCTGCGATGGAAATTCATTTTCTTTGACACACTTTGGACAATTCAGGTTCCAGGCCACTGACCACCTTTGATTTTGATTCTGACCATGGTTTTCCTGTCAGACTTAAGCGGAATAATCCCGCCCGTGGTTCCCGGGCTATGCAACAGCGTTTTTTTGTCAGTCGTTATCAGCCGCTTGTAAAGAAAGCCAGGAATCCCTGAGAAGGTTTGTCTGTTTCAACTGTGGACACTTGGGATGTGTGTCCAGCCAGGTGCACCGACAGCCAAGTCAGCCTTCTCTGCGCCGTGGAGCTGAATTGTTTGCAGTGAAACTGATTGCTTTGCGCTGATTGCTGCACAAATGATTGAGTGTGTCCACACCAGTCCCGATTAAACGTGTTTCATTTCTATGAGGTTCTCCTTAGCCATGAGGTCTACAAAAATCTTAATAGTTCATCTGCTAGTTTCCTTGTACCTACCTGCCTGTCTGTATGTATGTATGCGTCTGTTGTCTCTTGTCTTAAATTTATGCTCTTTGGGTCACAGACTGATTTTTTGCTCAACGTTAGTACAGCGCCTAGCACAATGGGACTCAGGTCCATGACTGGGGCTCCTAGATGGTGCAAATAATAATAAAAAACACCTAACAAAGCAGCCAACGTTCTTCCTGGGATTCCTGCTGCAATACGGAGCTGCCTCCCCCTTCCTACTGCAGGGCCCTGTTTTAAAGGCACAGCCAAGCCCCGAAGGAATAGACTCGTACATTTTAAAGTCAGAAGGGACCATCGTGATCATCTAACCTGATCTCCTGCACACCGCGGGTCACAGAACCTCACCCATCTACGCCTGTAATAGACCCCTAACCTCTGGCTGAGCTGCTCTAGTCCTCAAATCATAGTTTAATGACCTCAAGTTACAGAGAATTCACCATTTACACTAGTTTAAACCTGCAAACAACCCATGTCCCACGTCGCAAAGGAAGACAACGTAAGTTGAGAAATCTTGTACACTAGGATTCTCAAAGGCCTTAAGGGAGTTAGGTACCCAACTCACAGTGACTTGCAAAGGAAATTGGGCCCCTAATTCACTTAGACCCCTGTTGAAAATCTTAGCTTTAGTCTACCATTGAACTATTTACTCCAGCCAAGCAACTGGCTCCAGGCACCCAGTTGCACCTATGGGAGCTCTGCCTAAGTAGTGAGCAAGGAGAGCAGCGAATTGGCTTCTCCAGCACTAAGACGTAACATGGCCCGTCATGGAGGCAGGAAAGGCTAGAGGCCTCTCTTCTTGCTGCCTACAATGAATGCTTTTGTGGAGAACGTGTACTTCCACAGACTTTCCAGTTTGGTTTGCTCCTTCACTCCCCTGCAGCATTTCCCACCTGTCTCCCATGACCCAGAGCTGATCTAGACATTGGTTTTCTCATAGAAAAGCTGGATCAGGAACTGTTGTTATTTTCAAAGCTCTCTAAATGGATATTGCACTGGTTTGACAGCCTGGGAAACTGAAGTCCACAGCTCATGTTGGCAAGTTTCTTCACACTACCCAGCAGGGACCCTATCCATGGAAGGAGCTGAGGAGCTTGTTCTACAGGGCTGGTTGTCCTTGACCTCTCTATTGAAGAGGCCAACAAGGTGACAACTGGTGGTGGTGGTTGTTGATATTGGACAACTCAAGTTGTACTGGGCCTCGAACAGTGGTATCTTCAAGGAAGGGGAAACCAATGTATGGGCTTCTTCTGTCCTAAGTGCAGGATTCTGCACTTGTCCTTGATGAACCTCATCAGATTTCTTTTCGGCCAATCCTCCAATTTATCTAGGTTGCTCTGTATCCTATCTCTGCCCTCCCGTATATTTATCACTCCTCCCAGCTTACTGTCATCTGCAAACTTGCTGAGAGTGCAAACCCCATTCTCCAAATCATTAATGTAGATGTTGAACAAAACCAGCCCAACCCCTGGGGCACTCCACTTGTTACTGGCTGCCAAGAAGACATTGAGCCGTTGATCACTACCTGTTAAGCCTGATGATCTAGCCAGCCCTCTATTCATCTTATAGTCTATTCATTCAACCAATGCTTCATTAACTTGCTGGCAAGAGTACTCTGGGAGACCTTATGAAAAGCTTTGTTAAAGTCAAGGTATCTCATGTCCACCGCTTGCCCCACATCCACAGAGCCAGTCATCTCATTATTCTGGTGGCACTGGGACCGCTCCTGTGGTCTAAGTGGTCCATACAAACTATCATGACAGGGATGTGTGCAGTGTGACCTAGTGGTTGGAGCATGAATTAGGAGTCAGGCCAGGTCCAATACCCAGAGGTCAGAGTCCAAGACAGGTCAGAGGAAAAACTGAAGTCAGGAGATCAGCGTCAAGCAGTAAGAGAAGGTATCACAAGGGAAGCAGTCCAAAGCAGGGAGATTCCAGTTGCATGGACAACTTCCTGTTCCTGTGCTGGATTTATAGGGTTTACATAGAATCAAGGCTCTCAGCCTTCTGCCATTCGAAGTCCGGGACTGGGTACTCTGTCAGAGTTCAGCCCCTATTCTGGCAACAGTTAACAGGTCGTTGGGTGGCAGGCTGGAGCTCACTAGTACTGAAGAGTCCTGTGAACCTTCAGCACCTGTGGTCCCTGACAGTATCTCTAGCAAACTAACTCCTGCCCTCCGGCGCATTCATGCGATGCCTGTTGATCTGACTCTTAGCCCTGGACAGGGCAGTTGCTGGTTGTCTAGTGTAACCCCATTCCCCGCACAGCAGATTCCATCTACCTGCTACAGTGCCACGTATTCTCTCTTGACAGGCCTGGATCTACAGAAAAGAGATCTCCTCTCACTTGTAAAAACAAAGAGACTCAGCCTAGCAACAGTTTTCATCCCAAATTGGGAGGAAAAGTTGAAATATCAATCATTTTTGCAGAACAGAGTTCTCACAAGTTTCAGATTGGCAATGGTAAACCATTTCATACTGTAGGCCCAAAGCTTGATTCTGTTATATTGATTCTATGTGAAATACCCTTATTCTTTTGGTACCTGACAAACCACCACAGCAGTTTCTATAAGGCTTTGCATTTTGGGTATGTAGGGTGACCTGTTCGTTATTAATAAGTTGTCCGAAACTAACATCTGGTCACCGATTAGCCTGTTTGTAAAGTTACCAAAGATCATTCTGTGAAACTGTTGCTCTTGTTGAAGTACACGTTTTAAGATCACTGCTTAAAGAAACATCAGCAAATGTTCAATGTTAAATAAGAATGTTTTGTAATAGGAGTGAATGTTTTAAATAAAAATAAATCTTATTGTTTCTGAAGGACACTTGTGTCTTCCCGTTACAAGTTTTAAGCAAATGTTAAGAAATTAGAATATAAATAAATAAATAAATAATGTGTGTATGTGAGACCAAGGAGTGACAGGAAAAGCTGGCAGCCTCGGATGTTCAAGGGAGTGAAAATAACTTTTACCCAGATGGCTGAAGACTGCCCGCCCTAATGACCCTGGGATCCACCTCAAAGAACAAAAACAAAATAAACTATAAAAGGTAACAACAATGGTCATGCTTGCAAAACATGGGTGATTAATAATCACACCAGGATGCAGATGCAGCATGACGAAGCAGAACCCATAGAGTGGCATAAAAGCTTACCCCTATTAAAAAAAAAAACCCAGAAAGATAAGAACTTTGGGTTTGGTTCTACAATCATCCTCCAGCAGCATCGGTGTGCATTGACAGACCCCTGTTTCCTCCCTCGTGCTTAGCCACCTGGCCAGTGGACTAACACGAGCAAGCAAGACTGGTAATTATACTCCATCTCTGCAGAACCTTGTGTGTTTGTATGTAACAGAGTGCAAGCACTTGTTTTTTAAATTCTTTATATTCACAATAAATGTGGCGTATTGCCTTGTCCCCTAGAATAAAATCCTGCTGTTTATTTTATAAACATAACAATAACAGTTTCGTTGATCTGAAACATCTTCCACATGGTACCCCCTCCTGAGAGCTGGGACCCTCCATCCAACTGCCTGGACCTTGACATTAGTGGTGGCTCCCCCAAAACTCCTGCATAGATTAAGCACACCCTTCCCAAAACTGCAATCCTGTGAACACCCTGGTTTACAGTTTAACCCTATGGGGACATATGATAATTGAATCAAATAGACACAGTCTTTACTTTAGACAGCACAAGAGAGATACAATGATTTAGGTCTGATGGGGTGTCTACCCCACACAAGACTGGAGGGGCTTAAGATAGCCAGAAGGACCAATTCATTCCACAGGCTGCATCTGGAGGAGGCGCCAGGGAGCAAGGCATTGACTGGGAGCAGGGTCAGCTGGTCAGGAACAGGAGGGGCTTTTATAAAGCCAGGAAGCAGGCACCAGAAAGAGGCTGCAGGAAGAAGTCTGCAGTCATTCCCTGGGAGAAGGGAGGTGTGTCAGGGGCTGGGTCCATAGAAGGGTCCCCTCTTCCTGAGGGGAGGGAGTTGGGAGGCTGGCAAACCCAGAGAGGGGGGAAGCCAGGTAGGTAGGAAAAGGCTCTGGTGGAAAGCAGCAAGGTAGAACAGTGCCGGCCTTAGCTGCTGACCAGAGGCTTCCTGAGCGGGGAGCTGGGACCTGGAGTAGAGGGTGGGCCTGGGTTCCCCTACTATCCCACTGGGGATGTGGCAGAGGCCAGGCAGCGGACTACCTGGGATGGTTTGTCCAAGAAAAACTTTGTAACATCAGCCCCAGAAAGGGAAACCACATAGTGACCCGGGCCAGAGGGTCTACTCACAAAGAGGAGGCTGCAGGTCCAGGAATGAGAGGGGCTGCAGGGCGAGAGGAGATGCCCCCAGAGGAGGGTGCAATGCCTGGCACAGCTAATCCCCAGGACAGCCAGGAGAACCCGCCACTAGTGATGAGTGGACACCATCACGTGAGGCAAAATAAGATACATCTGCATGGGAATCCTGCCTCAGTTTCCTAACCACTTTGAGCACTTTGGGGGATTTGGGTTGGTGTTCATTCAGGGTTCCACAACCCCTCTTCAGGACTCCAACCCCCTAGGTCTTGCTTCTCTTTCGGCTCAGTCATTCTTTCATCTCTACAGTCTGCTTCCTGCAGCCTTGTCTGGTCCTGCAGTCACAACTATCCCTTTCTCCTTCCCTGGTTTCTTTATTCCATTTCCTGGGAAATTCTGCTGCTCCAATCCCACTCCATTCAGATCTACTTGGTTAAACCGGTTCCTTTAGGTTTCAGCCATCCCACTGTCCTCCATTGAAATGGGAGCTGTTCCTGTTAATGACTCTCCATTGTCCCTGGTCTGGGAGGGATGTGACACCTGATAGCCAATGGCTGACTCCATATCCACTGAGGCTTTCAATGAGACTTCAGTTTCATAAAATCAACCTGAATTCCTAAGTTGTACATAGACCAACTCTACACCCGCCCAAAAAAATCGTCACATGGCGCACCATAGGTTACCCAAACGAACTTCAGACGTCCAGTGTGGTGCCATAGGAAAACGCAGTTTAAAGCTGAACTGACTCAAAACTAAACATTTCAAGTCAGTTCAACAAACCAAAATATTTTGATTTCAGTTGAACTGACCAGAAACAAAATATTTTGTTTTAGTTTGCCACGTGAAAAATGGAAGGTTTCAGAAAATTTTGTGGAAATTGTATTTTCCATTGAAAAATAATTTTTCCAGAAAATCTTCAACCAGTTCTAATCATTAATCACCCTCTTCTTTATTTGCAGTGCAATAGTGCCCTGGAGCACGGATCATGGATCAGGATCCCACTGCAGTGTTGTAAAGACACACAGTATAAAGATAGTCTCTGCCCCCAAAGATCTCACAATCTAAGCGGTGACAAAACCAGATCCTAGTTGGAGCTATGCCAAATCACACTAGCTGAGCATCCGGTTCAACAGGTGGAGGAGATAAACAAATGATGAGGTGGAATTAGGTAACAGGAAAGCAAACAAGTTATGGTACAGTGGGCAGTAGATTCAGCTCACCATCTTGCTAGCCAGAGTCAGCTGGTAGTGGTTGTAGACATAGAATCATAGAAAAATAGGGATCTCAAGAAGTCATCCAGTCCAGCTTTCTGCACTGAGGCAGGACCAAGTAAACCTAGCCCATCCCTGACAGGTGTTTGTCCAACCTGTTCTTAAAAACCTCCACTGATGGGGATTCCACAATCTCCTTTGGAAGACTACTCCAGAGCTTTACTACCTTTACGGTTAAACAGATTTTGTTAATAGCTAACCTAAATCTCTCTTGCTGCAGATTAAGCCCATTCTTGTCCTATCATCAGTGGGCATTGGGAACAGCCTTTTATAACAGCCCTTAACATATTTGAAGACTGTTACCAAGTCCTGCCTCGATCTTCTTTTTCTCAAGACTAAACATGGCCAATTTTTTAAACCTTTCTTCATAGGTCAGGTTTTCTAAACGTTCATCATTTTGTTGCACTCCTCTGGACTCTATCCGATTTGTCCACACTTTCCCAAAGTGTGGTACACAGAATTGGACACACTACTCTAAATGAGGTCTCACCAGTGCAACGTAGAGTGGGACAACTATCTCCTGTGTCTTACATACGACACTCCTGTTAATAAACCCCACAGAGTGATGTGAGTCTTTTTCACAACTGCACCATATTCAATTTGTGATCCACTGTAACCCACAGATCTTTTTCAGCAATACTACCGGTATCATCTAGCCAGTTATTCCCCATTGTGTAGTTGGGCAAATGAATTTTCCTTCGTAAGTTAAGTACTTTGTACTTGTCTTTACTGAATTTCATCTTGTTCATTTCAGACCAATTCTTCAATTTGTCAAATTCATTTTGAACTCCAAACCTGTCCTTCAAAGTGCTTGCAACCCTTCCCAGTTTGGTGTCATCTCCACATTTTATAAGCATACTCTCCACTCCATCATCCAAGTCATTAATGAAAATATTGAATAGTACCAGCCCCAGGATTGACCCCTGTGGGACCCCATTAGATACATCCTCCCAGTTTGACCGTGAACCATTGATAACGGCTCTTTGAGTATGGTCTTGATGAGTCATCATGGTGTTGATGAGTCTGGAGAAGAAATGTAAAAGAGCGAAAGTCAGTGGCTTTGCAGAGTGTTTCCCCATTAAGGAGTGGCATAGCTGTGGGCACACAGTGGGGTTTGAGGGAGAAGTGGACTGGCAGATAGTGAAGGCTGAAGTCACTGGCAGAGCGGCAGTAGCTGTCAATGCCTCAATAAGATGAGGTACCAAGAGGACAGGGTGAAGCCTAAATCATGAAGGGCTTTTTTGTCAGTACATACAGGAAGCTTGTGCATGTTACCATAGGATGGTGGCTTGGAGGCCTGTGTGAAATGATTTGGTTGCCTCTATCCAGTTCCTAATGGATCCTTGATGTCATTACAAAAAACATCATGATTACCCCCTGGATTTCTTGGTAGCAAGGCCAAGGACTGAACAGCCATGAACAATGAAAATCTACACAGAGTTCATCCTGCAAAGGGTTGAGACACATTTGCAAAGCAGCGGAGGGGAAGCTTGCACAGCTGATGTATGTGTCCTGTGCCTAGGCCTGTCAATCTAACTGCTTTCACTAGCGTTAAATTGGCTGAACATTTTCTTTTCTTTTTTTAATATCTACGTTTTCTCCAAGCTGGCAGGTTATCTCCAGGTACTTTGGCGTCTCTGTTGCCCAAATGGCTTTTCTCATTAGTGATTTTCCATTCAGACTGACATCTGGGGTCTTTGCCAAGCGACCTTCTCTTCTGTTGGGAAAAAATGTTCCTGTCGTCTGGAAGTAGATGGTTCATTTTTCTTGTTGGCATCTCTATGACTTTTTCATAAGACACATGTTTCAGGAAGAATTAGAAATATTCTGAAGCAAAAAATATGGAATGACTTTCCAGACAAAACCTCTCTTGCTAGGAATTGAAACCCACTCTATTGAGCCTAGTTTCTTCTGTGCCATCTACTCTTGATGAAAAGCTACCCCTGTCCGTTACTGAGTTTCTGGCTACTGATGTGCTGTGAGTAGCCCTGTGTTTGATATACTGTATTGGCATGGAGTATTTGGCTGATTATGTGAACAGAATACTGAGTTCAGCAGTAATATGGAGCGTGAACCTGCCGGGATGCATGGACATCTGAGCAGCCATGTAGGTTTGAGCCTGTGGTGGAAAATTTACTAGCTCCATTTCACAGAGTATTGAAATGCAGCAGAGGACTGACTTGTTTGTTCATACAGTTTTGAACTGCAGCAGAGGAGAGAGTTGCCTGCTAGCTTGATATCTGTGTACATTTTTATAAAGTTTGCCCACCACCATGATATCTCAGCCCCTTCCATGAAAAGTAAGCAGAAAAATATACGGAGCTGCTGTGGAACGTTGAATCCTTGTGAATAGTGGCAAGGAATATTGAATTGGATCAAAGCTCCAAGGTGTTCAGAGTCACGCAGTATGTGCCACGGGCAGCTTGGTATATCTGCAAGATAAACTGATGATATGCTAAAGCCTTGGAACCAAGACTTGCTGGAGGTGGGTGGCATGGTGGAATCATGTGGCACTAGTAAAGAATCACAGAGTCACTTTCTTCTAATGCTGAACAAGGAACTTCATCAGACTAAGGAAAACATTACTCTTGTGTTAATGGCATACAAACAGAGAAGTTTGATTAAAAACACAAAATACTCTTTTTGTTAGTTTGCAACATCACGCTACGTTATTTCTTAAAGTCCCAAACCTTAACAAACAAGAACCAAAACCAGAGAGAGAGACAAAGGAGGCTGTTCCCAAAGACAGCGGGGCACAACTCAACCCACTTTGCGCTAGGCTGACTACTGAAAGACCCAGATGAGAGGCTTCCCCCTAGAGCCCCCTAACCTGCAAACAGGATCAGGAAACCTTCTGAGAATTTAAAGTGATATCTTCTCATTTAACATGGTTCTCAATACACCATAAGCATCAACCTTAAAACTGTGCAGTCTCTCACTCTCTGCTTCACTGTAGAGCTACCACCTAGACTTTTCCCCGTCCCACCAAGCCAGACTTCCTGCAACAGTATTAAAGAAACAGTGCACATAGCCCGAAACAGTGTGCTGTTCCCACAGAGGATTGTCATATTCGAAAGGAACCGTCTTGGAGTAGTACCAAGAGGAGCTGGGTCAGAGTCTTTCTGCCATGATACATCTTTGCTTCATTATCAACTCCCTGAGTTGCCCAAACCATCTGGACATATTTTGGAAGGGTGAAATTGCACACACAGTCTTGGGCTGAGCCCAGCACTCAGACAGTTTTAGGCACTCAAAGAAAGCCACACTTGGCCAGGTAAGGCTCCATTCTGTGATGAGTACAGGGGATTTACCCAAGATTTGCCAGGAGGAACATTTAAAAAAAAAAAGAAATCTTCACTCGTTGGGCCCATCCAGTCACGGAAGTCTCTTTATTTTTGGTTAGAAGCTGTGAGTCATTCTGCAAGCCCACCACCCACACCCATAAATAACTGCCAGCACAACAGGAGGGACTTTGCCCTGAGGGAGCACACTGGCAAGCAGCTTGATTTCCTCCAAAGCACTTTTTTTAATGTAACTTTTAAAGATTATTTTTTCTTCCTCCTTAAAATAAAACACCAAAAAAAAAACCTTGCAACCACTTTGCCGAGCTCAGCGTGAGCCTTCGTCACAACTCTGAAGTAATAAGTGGCTACAGATGCAATGCTTTATTTCCCTAAAACTACCTCCTGTCACAGCCGGCACAATTCAATTCAGAGGCATTACTCCTCCACTGATATAGTGCAGTGACTTGGCTCTACCCCTGGCATGTAGCGCACAAGGCTTGTGGTTGTGGCTCGTCCCTACACAGGGGCACAAAGAAGATTGGGGGGGGTCTGTAACAGGGCATAGGGGCCCTTTGATGATTGCGAGTGTTTCATTAGTAATAAATGATGCCACAACCTGGCAGAGTTACAGGTAAGAGACCTACATCGAGCATGCTGAGAGGCCAGTATTACATGCCTGAGTGACCTGCCGTTATTTGGTAGCAACGTGGTCTAGCTTGCATTGTGGAGCTCCTGGGGAAAAACCAAACTAGGATTCCTCCTGAATCCGGACCCTCTCTCTTTGTTCCTCCTCTTTCTACAGTGAAGAGAATTCTCCTGGGCCAGTACCATCCTGTTCCATCCTTGTGTGACATAGGAGAAGAGGAAATCGTCTTCGGGAAGCAGTTTGGAGTTGGGCCCAAGGCTGGAATTCTTTGAACATGGTGGGCTGGAATTCCCCTCTTCTTTCAGCAGTGAGGGACAGTCAGGGTTGGTCATGCTTTGAGCAGGGGGCTGGACTAGATGACCTCCTGAGGTCCCTTCCAACCCTCATCTTCTATGATTCTATGACAAGTTAGCGGTTGGTCTCTCTCTGAGATCCAGGGCAGCCTGGGAGCTGTTGTCCATCATGGTAGCCATATTTGTAATCCTAGCTTCTGGCAAGGGTTGATGGGAAATGGGTGTATATATATATAAATAGAGTGGGTCCCTCCTGAGTGCTCCCTAGTCTACCTAGGCACTCTCTCCTGAGGGAATTGGCGAGTAACCCATTTTTTAATATTTATTTTGTGAGTGTTTTCTGTGGAATGACTTTGAGGCAGACACCTCAGGGAAGTGTATGGAAGAAGCTCTGAGACTGCATAATTTTTATTGCTGTCGGGAGCAAGTTAAAATAAAGGTAATTTTTTTTTTTATGATTTCTTTGGCTGGCCATCCTGTGATGAGCTCCTTACAGCATGTTGTCACCTGCACAGCCATGAACTGATCTTTAATGTTTGCCACAGGCTTTGAAGATGAAAACTGCTGGAAAAGTGCTAAGCTTCATTACCGCAGTTTTAATTAACAGGTGCAGCAAAGATACAGTGAGACCATTCAAATCTCTTCTCCAGCCAAACAGAAAACTCCAGTCACATAAAGAGACATTTATTCATTTTCACCTTCTTTTTGAATGCTGGATCAAAGTGATAATATAAGACACTTCAAAACACAATGTGAGAATATGAGATATCCAGTAGTACAATTACATGTGGCAGACACCTTAATTAGTCATCTCAGTATAAATTCTAGGAATGGTGAGATTAAAAATTAGGACTGCCTGGGCCATAAAAGCGACAAAAGCTGAATGCAACCAAAAAAACTGCTAGAAAGGAGATAATGTTTTAACTATTTCTGTTAGAACATCATTCATTGATCTGAAATACCAAGGGAGTTAGAAAAACATTTTATCTCCTAAAACTGATTGATTGTCATTTCCCTGAGCATAAAGAATTTTAGGGTTGTTGCTAATTTTTTTCTTGAGAAGTTTCTCTTTGCTGCAGAGACTCTTGCACGGATTCAGACCCTGTTGAACTACAACTACTAGCCGCAAGGCCTGAGCGATTTTTTTTTTAAAGGAATAGACTTGTTATTTTATTCTGGTGAGTTAAATGAACTCTGCTTTCTGCATCGATCCAGTAGCCTCTGCAGAAAACATATCACCAGCATTTATTTGTTAGAACAGCAGCAAAAGTGATTGGTGGGGTTTTTATAAGGCATTTTCTTCCCATCACAAAAAGAGAGAAGGGGAATTGATTCAGCGATACCCTGCCTTAAAGCTCCTTTGCAGAAATAGCAGTGCATGTTATGCATGGTTCAAGAAAGGTTGTACAGTTACTGAATGATGTGATGAATGATCTAAATCACAACATACAGAATGTGCTGTTTTCTCTGGCCCTCTGCATCCATTAGTGTACTTTAGCTCAAAGGGGTCCAATTGTTGGGGTTTTTTATTATAGCTGCTGTTAAAAAGTAGCACCTAGACTCAAAGGCTCTATTGTAGTAAGTGCTATATGGACACGAAACTAAAACATGGCCTTTGTCCCAGAGTGCTTACAATCTAAGTATGGTAAGAGACCATGCTGAGGGCACAACACACAGTTTTGTCAAGGTGATTCGGATCAGCCTAACTGCTTAGAATAATAGAGTGATAATAGGGGAGTTGGCTATAAGGACTAGGCCTAAAAACTATGCAAGGCCTAGCAAAATACAAAGAATTGACCAAATTGCATAGGGAACTCAAATAGAGCAATGACTGAGCTAAAATGGTGGAGCAAGAATAGAACAGAAATATGCTCAACCGCAGAAATATGCTCAGCAGATAAGCTCAATAGCAGGTCAACTGCTGGGGGCAAGCAACCACAGAACACCGGAATGCTTTTAGGCAGGCTTCCGCAGAATCGCTAAACCACGTAAAATTGTTCGACCACAGAGTGTCAGAGAAGTAAATAAATACTCAGAGCAGACAAGGGTTCAGTGGACTGCAGCCCGGCTCAAGAGGGGGGTGTCTACTCTTGAGGCTATCGAGAGGACACCAGCCCTAAGAAGCTTGCGAGCTCCAGATCCCAGCAACCACCTGTCGAGGACGAGGGTTTTGAAGCAAGGATCTAGACTAGAGGCTGAGGCAGAGTCTGGCCATGAGTCTAGCATCCGGATAGTTCAGGAGTCTGTGGACTCAGGGAATAGGGGAGATTTAATTGAGCTCTGCAAAGCACGTCTTCCCTAGGCAATTGCTAGAGTGCTTATAAGGAATAAAGGTTAATAGGAAATTAAGGGAAATAGTTAGGTTTGTTTAGGTTTAAGGATCAAGCATAAGTTGTGTATAAGTTAAAGGACTTGTCCCAGCGCCCATCTATCGAGGATAAGGATAATCAATAGGGAAGCCCCCATAAATAGTAGTGATCAGTGTAAGTGTTAATTGTCAAATTGTTTGATTGTAAGAAGTATTGTCAATTGTCTTGTTTGTTTGTGTTATCATCAATAAAGCTATTCATGGATTCAACCAGGGGTGTTCTTTCCCATCGGTCTCAGAATCCTCTTAAAAGAACCCAGGTGTCTTGCTACCCGTCTATTTTGGCCTTTTCCCTACTAAATTTTAATAGCAGCAAGAATAGAATCATAGAATATTAGAGTTGGAAGGGACCTCAGGAGGTATCTAGTCCAACCCTCTGCTCAAAGCAAGACTAACCTCAGCTAAATCATCCCAGCCAGGGCTTTGTCAAGCCGCAGCTTAAAAACCTCTAAAGATGGAGATTCCACCACCTCCCTAGGTAACCCATTCCAGTGCTTCACCACCCTCCTAGTGACAATGTTTTTCCTAATATCCAACCTAGACCTCCCCATTGAAACTTGAGACCATTTCTCCTTGTTCTGTCATCTACTACCATTGAAAACAACCTAACTCCATCCTCCCTGCAACCCCTTTCAGGTAGTTAAAGGCTGCTATCAAATCCCCCTTTATTCTTCTCTTTTGCAGACTAAACAAGCCTAGTTCCCTCAGCCTCTCCTCATAAGTCTTGTGCTCCAGCCACCTAATCATTTTCACTGCCCTCCACTGGACTCTCTCCAACTTCTCCACATCCTTTTTGTAGTGGGGCGCCCAAAACTGCCCACAATACTCCAAATGCAGCCTCACCAATGCCGAATAGAGGGGAATAATCACTTCCCTCGATCTGCTGGCAATGTTTCTACTAATGCAGCCCAATATGCTATTAGCCTCCTTGGCAACCAGGGCACACTGCTGACTCATATCCAGCTTCTTGTCCACTGTAACCCCCAGATCCTTTTCTGCAGAACTGCCGCCTAGCTTGTTGGTCCCCAGTATGTATCTGTGCATGGGATTCTTCCGTTCTCAGTGAAGGACTCTGCACTTGTCCTTGTTGAACCTCATCAGATTTCTTTTGGCCCAATTCTCCAATTTGTGTAGGTCCTTCTGTATTCTATCCCTACCTTCCACTGTATCTACCACTCCCCCTAGCTTAGTGTCATCTGCAAACTTGCCAGCCTTTGTCAAGTGTTTCATAGGCAATGTGGCCGCCATGGGTTTTAAGAAGAAATTGGAAGGAGGATGTGTACAGGGAGCTCCTCTCATGTAGAATGGGATTATCATGGAAGGAAAGTCAAAGATGCTTGAGGAAAAATAGGCTTGATGGGCAATAAAGCCTGGTATCAGTGGCAGATGGTCCTGGTTGAAGCAGCTGCATGCAATGACACACTGCCCTACTGACAGGTGGCAGAAATCCGGGGGAGAGGTACTCATAACAGGCCACGGCCCCTCCTCAGTGTAATTCAAACAATTCAACCCAAATAGGCCAGGCAGATAAAGAAAATAGAGTCACCAGGGGGAATCCCCTGGTGAAACCATATTGCTCTGACCTTCTTCCACTATGGACCCCCGTGTCAGAGAAGTAAATCCTCCCCTGTCAAAATGATTCTCCACTACTTTGCATCATCATTTACAGTCTTGCAAAGGGTGCGTGACCCATGTTACCAAGTCAGATTCCCACTCTGTACAGGGGAGGGAAATGGCTGCACAAGGTGCAAGGCAGGCCAGAATGGGCCCCCCATGCATGATGGAACCGATGCAGTAGTAAAGGAGAATGAGGAGAGCTTGTGAGACACTCGTGCAACCTAGAGTCCTGGGTCACTGGGTTCCACTTGGAAGTAGTTTCAGAACAACAGGTGTGCCATCAAAACAAAGAGCACGCATACCAGGGCCTGGCCCACTCATCCACCGTCTTCCAAGTTTCCATTTCCTGTTCCTTCGCTATGGAGGCTTGGGGAAATGATGCTGCATTCAAGTACAGAGGGGCTAGCCCGGAACTGATTATGGCCTTCTCTATGTTGGGAAATTACTCCACTTCCAGCTTGATAGCAGAACAAGATCCCCTGTGTTTCATTAACACGACGTGGTGCAACGAGGCATCAGCGTCTGTGGGGAAGAGATATGAGAGGCCAGTGTTTCATGTCTGAGGCTTTTTCTCCAGATCTGCTCATCCTACTGCACACCAGTGCAAATCGCTGCTTGGCATGTCTACATTAGAGGTTCACAATGGCACAGCTAGTCAAGGCCTGGCCATCGATTGCTGGAATTGGAGCAAACTCCCGACATAGACTAGATCAAAGTGTGTCCAAACCCTCCAGCCACACTTATGCAGCAAGGGCAATGCCAGTTCTTCTGGGCTGGTACTGGACACATTATTCATTATACCAGTTCTCTTGCTATGCTTATGGCAGCCCTATAGAGGTCTATGAGGATGAAAGCAACAGAGTCTATAGAAATTACTCTAAAGCCCTATAGAATCTAATAGGTTAAGAGCTCTCTTCTACAGGTGGTTTTTTTAACTATCCTATAGAATTCTGTGGCAGGGATGTAATATAAGATTTTGTAGAATGACTCAGAAAACCTAAAGAAAGGGGATTGGCTGGGGAGATGTCTGTCAGAGGGCTCTCTAAGTAGTATGAGCCAAGCCTTGAGACTTTTTCTTGAACCTGGCATCACATCAGCTGCAGTCAAGAGCTGCTGAGTGTACTCTCGCTGTGGGTCAAGTTTGTATTCTATGCAAAGCTCTCTCAGGACCCTTCAGTTCACGTATCCAGCATCGGGTCCCCAGGCACCCTCCTCCATCTGCCTCACGCATCTCTCAGATTCCCATCCAGTGAGCGACTCAAGGTGAACAGCTACGATTTGTGTGCCTTAGGAGAGAGGCAAAAAGTATTAAAATGGATCATAAAATTGGCTTTTTCAGCTTTTGTTGTGGTTTTTCTCTAGTTAAGATAAGAAAGGTCCCAAAAATAAAAGCAGAAGACAACTGTGAGGAGTAAAGTAATTTTTGTTTCATCAGTGCAGACTCCTGCTCACCAATCCCTCCCACAGGCCCAGCAATTGTCCTTTGACCCCTTGGCCTTGATCTTGGAAGGTGCAACACTTTGTACTCCAAAGTAGCACCCCAGAACCCCCATATTCACCATTGTGATATGATCATGATATGTTTTGTACAGTGTATACCTCGTGAAGTATCATTTTAAAAGTCTTGATCTACTGAACATTAATATCCTGTTGGATTGTAGGTGCTCTCATTATATGTGAATTTATGAAGTATTGCAATATGTATTACTGAAATATGTTGTGAGGTTGGAAGACATCCACAGCCAACCTTTCAATTGCAACCAAGGACCAGCCAGGCATGTTCTGGTGGCCCATTAAAGGGAATCCACTTTCCCAATGGTCATCCCAGAGACTTCTCTGAGTCAACACCTAAGCACTGGAGACTCCTGTTCAAAGGGGACTGTCTGATCCCCATGTCACATCAAGGATCTTTCTAGCAAGATGGAAGATGATGTAAAAAGAGAGACAATGACATCATCATTTGGCCTTCCCACCCCCCCAATGTCAACACCTGGAGGGAGGTTTGGAAGAAAAAGACTTCGAACTGAGGGAGTTTGATCCCAGGCTGGAAAAAGAGACCACTCTGTGTTCTGAGGAACTGTAACCTGCTTGTACCATCTGTCCGGATGAGACATTGTTTGAGTCAACTCTTGCTTGGACTAAAAGTTTAGGATTTAGAATGCGTGTTTACATTTTATTTTCTTAAGGTAACTATCTCTGACCTTTATGCCTACCGCTTATACTAACTTAAAATCTACCTTTCTGTAGTTAATAAATCTGTTTTATATTTTACCTAAAGCCGTGTGTTGTGGTTGAAGTGCTTGGGAAATCTCAGCTCAGTTTAACAAGGGCTGTTGCACATCCACCAACCTTTTGTCAGAATAATGAACTATGTAATGAGTTTACACTGGCCTGGCTTCTGACCAGTGCAGGATGGTTCAGTTCTGAGGTGCAAGACTGGGGAGCTGGAGGGCACTGAGTGGAGTCTATCTATTGATAGTTCATGAGTGACTGGGAAATCATTCATTATCTCAGTTGGGTATGTTCTTGCCTGTGGATGGCTGTGTAAGTGCAGGGCTTATCGGAGGTTTGTAGATTGATGTCAGCATCACAGTGAGAAAGGCACCCCAGGTTGATGCATTTGGAGGATTTAGAAGTCCCACAGTCCAGGTTGCACCCTGGGGACTCCATCACAGAAGGTCTATGCTTAAGATCAAACCATCTAGGGAAAGTTAAAATGCTTCGCTATGGATAATAAGAATAATAAAAGCTATAATGCAAGTACAGAAAACAAATGTAAAAATATTTGTTATAGGCTTTGTAAATGTATGAGACCTTGAGAGTTACCCCAAAGTGCTTGACCTAGGTTCTGAGATTTAGCCAGATGTATCTTGTAGTAAACAAGTAAACCCCAAAAGGGGCAGTTTAAGTTTGAAATGACAGCTTTTTAGGGGATTTTTGGTAACAGCTTTAACGTGTTGGAAATACAGCAGAACTTCAGAGTTACAAACACCAGTTACGACCTCACCAGTCAACTGCACAGCTAATTTGAAACCAGAAGTATGCCATCAGGCAGCAGCAGAGACAGCAAATATATTGTAAAAAAAAAAAGGGGGCAGAGGAGGGTAAAAAAAAATTTGCCAAGCTAAGGAAACAGTTTCTGTGCTTGTTTCATTTAAAATAAGATGGCAAAAGCAGCATTTTTCTTCTGCATGTTAAATTTCAAAGCTGTATTAAGTCAATGTTCCATTGTAAACTTTCAAAAGAACCACCGTCATGTTTTGTTCACAGTTACAAACATTTCAACCTGCATTCCCAAGGTTTTCGTAACTCAGCAGTTCTGCTGCATTGGGAAAGGTGTGACACACATGACTAATGCTAGCAATCAGAACCTCAGCGATGGCTTCCAGAATGACAAATGTGTGCAGGGGGCTGAAACCTAAACCAAACCTGGTCCCAGATGTGTAGAGGATGTAAGGAAAAAGAGTACATTGAGATGGGCAGATCATCCCCTAGTTGGGTCATCAGGATAACAGGATGGTGGAAACCTGAAAAGTCTTTCCCACTTATGGTGCTTCTCTACTTACTTTTCTTTCTGTCTTCTCCTCTACTTGTCATGGTTTGTGAGTATGTATAATGTGGGGGATTGTTTTGCTATACTTATGTTGCTTTTCTGTGATTTCTATTTACTTATATGTATTTAAATACTAATAAAGTCCTCCTGTCTCTATGTGTGATTCACCAATCTCATCTCCACTGATAAATTTACATAGCTGCCTGGGTAAAAGAACCCGTTATTAGTGGCTTGGGCATTTTGCACTCTAAATTAATGAAAGGCTACCCAGTGAATATGCTAGAAGGGGCACCGGTTTCTAACAGAGTGGAAAGAAAACAGCAGGGAGAATAACTATGAGATGAAGCACGGCTCTGATGGATACCACTAAGGAGAGAATTACCAAGGAACTGAATCTCTGCCTTGACAAGATTCACTGTTCTTAAACTGAACACTGAGTTCATTGCTTAGTGGCCACACTGTTAGCTTGATTCTTGTCAGAGTGAACTGGCCTTTTAAAGAGGGCGGAGCTCAGTTGCATGCTGTGCCAGGCTCCTCCCACCTTCCAGGGTCACATGGTAGACGACTGTGATTCTACAGCCAGGCTTGCTGGGGTATAAAAGGCTGCCTGAGTTCAGGGAGGAGACTAGCGATGAGAAGGGAGGGGAGAGGTTGTCCTGAGCTCCCAGGCAGATGGGCTGGGAGTGCAGGCCTGCACGGAGCAGGCTAAGAAGGCTGAAAACCGGTCTGTGGGAAGAAAGGCCAGCAGGTCGGAGTGCAGAGAATTCAACTGCTAAGCCGAGGGGGTTGTGGGGTGAGTCCCGCAGGGAGTAGACAGCATCCTGCAGTGACCACAGAGCTGTCCCTGAACTCAGCCCCGAAGCAAAGAGGCTGTAATCCTGTGGTTGTTGAGAATTACATGGTGCTGGCTGGTTTGCTGGCTCACTGGCATACAATCCTACCCCACGGAAGTCAAAGGAGTGTATATCATTGACTTCAGAAGGAGTCTCTCAGACCCCAAGTCTCACGCTCACAGGATGTCACATGATATGTAGGTGAGATGGGACCATGTGCTGCTCCGTGACTGTGGAATGTTTTGATGAGCTGATTTTCTATCTACCTGTAACCTCAGCCAAATCAAAAAGGGCATGCCTGGCCATTTGGGGAGGAAGTGTAGTGCTGGGGCTCACATACGGGGCTTTGTTCTATCCCAGGCCCTGCCAGGCACATCACTCGTGACCTTGCATTCACCTCCCTGCTCCACTGCTTTCCTGTCTATAAAATGGGGCAACTGATTAAGGCTGTGTTCTTCACAGCCATCAAGGATTTCCCCAGTGATCGTAGGCCATGGAAAAGTGAAAACTGCTGTGCAAAGCATGAAATTCAAGCTTGCCACCTGTCTGTAGGGTCTGTTCCAGAGCCAGTAGGAGTCCATGGAAAGACTCCCATTGACTGTAATGGGCTTTGGAGCAGGCAACACCTTTCTGCACCCGTGCAAAGAAAGGCCGAAGAGCTGTAAATGTAATTGACTATCAGTCTCACAGAGTAAGGCATGAGTGGAAGAGGTGGGGAATGGTAGGATCGGGGCTAAATCCAGCCGGCCTGCTCTTGGGCTTTCTAATGCAGAGCTAATCTGATTATTTTTTATTAGTATTAGAGTTGTGCCCACCTGAGGGAGAGGCCCTATTGTTCTCAGTGCTCTACAAACACATGGTAAGAGACAATGCCCATCCCAAAGAGCTTACAAACTAAATAGACAAGATGGACAAACTGTGGGATGGAAAAGAGAGTCCCAGAGAAGTGAAGTGACTTGCCGGAGTTCACACAGCAGGCCGGTGGTGGTGCTGGGCATACAACCCAAGTTTCCTGACTCATGTCCTAGTGACTGAGCCACATAGCAAAAGCACAATCCAGGAGCAACATCCAATAAAGAAATCTGCTTGGTTGGCCTGACTGAAAAGAATATCCCCCTTCAATTCTGGCCAGCTAGAACACAATGTTTCCTGGATCTGGGAATACCACAGCTAGTTGTGTGTGAGCTGGTCCCCTGTGAAAGTGCGGAGAGATCCTTTTTTGCACTAAACTACACTGCTGTATATGATAAACACAGAATCATAAAACCAGAGACTCTCTCCACACAGCAAGCTGGAGTAACATGAATTTAACTGAGCCAGACTTTCCCTGAGCAGAAATTTCAGCAAATTCATGTGTCAGTTTTATTGAATTTTGCTGTTTTGAACAAGTTACCCACAACTTGTTCTTGACATTTTTCCATGGAAAGCAAAATAAAATCAGTGGCAATGCCTTGTTTCTTTGCTGTGTTAGCAACACAACAATTGTCTTCCATCAGAAATATGCAGAGATATAAACTTATTGTGTGGATGCTTCAATAAGTAGATATCCAAGGACGGTTACCAAGATTGAGCCAATACTCTCGTGTTTCCACAGACTGCACCCCTCCAGCTAACTAAGAAATTCAATTAGATGAAGACCATCCAAACTAGCACTAAGTGGAGCTGTGACTTTGAGAAAATCATCACTGTTGGGTTTTTAGGCCTGGTGTTCCAGATTGCCTGACACCCCACTTCCTTGTCTCTCCATTTCATTGATCCTTGTGTGAAATTTGTCCACCCCGGGATAGAGTAGAGGCCACATTGAGGGCACAAATCTTGGCCACACTGAGGTCAATAACAAAACTCCTGTTGACTTCAACAGGGACAGGATTTAGACCTCAGAATTTTAAATCTTTTTTTAGGCCTGGGCAAAGTTGACGCCATTTAAATGGTAGGTTCATCCAGTTAACTAATCTTCTAAAGGACTTCACCTGTGAGGAAGGTGGTCTTGTGGTTGCAGGATGGCCGTGTAACTCAGGAAATGTTGATTCACTACCTGTCTCTGTTATAGACTTCCTCTGACCTCAGAGGCAAGTTGTTGGAGGAGCCAAGATTTTCAAAAGTGACTTTTAGGTAACCTGACATTATTTTGGGGCAGCCTATTTGAAACACCTTAAAGGCATTTAATCTTGAGGTGAGTGTTTACCATTTTCTTGAGGCATCCAAATTAAACATCAAGTTTGGCCTTAATCTTGCTATGCCTCATTTCCCCATCTGTCCAATGGGGACGATGATCTTCTTATTCACCCTGGGTCTGTCTTGTCCATCTAGATGGTAAGGTCTTCAGGGAAGGAACCTCACTTACTCGGTGTGTGCGCCTAGCACAAGGCTGTGGTCTTTGTTGGGGCCTCTAGGCATTACTGTAGTATAGAAGATAATGAATAATTACTACTAACATTAATAATAGCACTTGCATAATTGCCATTGAAACTTAGACCTTCTTTCATCGGCAAGCATGAGAGATCATGTCAGTTGAGTATCAAATTAATATATCAGGAACACAATTTTAACCAAAGACCCCGGGTGCTTCAGCTACATATCCAACTTTAACAAAACCTGACTGTGTTCCTCCTTTAAATCACCAGGCAGAAATGTTGATGGTGCACCTGCCAGCATGAGGAAAGCCATACAAAAAAAGCTCTACTTAGCCGTTGCATACTGGCAATTTAAGACTGTAGCTTTGATTAATATGAGGTGACAAGAGTCAGGCAGGCGGGAATTCTAATGATTCCAATTAATCACAGAATAATTTAGATGTCTTATTACCAAATCCTAGCTAGGTTATGGAAGGGGAAGTTGGGAAGACATGTGTATCCTTAATTTCAAGTGCTCAAACGCATGCCACAGAAGGCAGATCTGGGAAGCCTGCCCTGGTTTTATTCATGAAGATGGCTCAGCTCTCCACTCCCATGCTGCTACTCTGGTATATTACAATCAGAACTGACCAAGAAAAATTCCAGAGAGCAGGTTTCCATCAGAAAAATGCCATTTTAATGAAACTGAAACATTCTGCAGGAAAATGTTGATTTCAATTATATTTCCAGTGGGAAAAATGTCAAAATTAATCATTTCAGCCTGCCCATTTAGTTTTGATAGTATCTGCATGTTTTAAGAGGGAGCTTGATAAGTTTATGACTGGGATTACATGATGAGGGTGCTGCTAGAGCAGGGGTCTGGACTTGATAACCCAGGAGGTCCCTCCCAGTCCATGTTCTGACATTTTGACTTGCTCATGTTTTTTTATTTCATTTTGACCTTTATATTATAATTTTAATATCATATTATATTTATTTTTAATGTATATATTTTATATGTATATGTATATTATATACTTTATATTTCATATAGGTCACATTTAATATTTTATATTTCAATATTATTAAAATGAAGCATTCATGAAGAACAAACTATTTAAACGATAGTTAAAGATTCAAAATATATCAGAATTGCCATTCCACAGTAGATTTCAACTCATTCTGATTTGGAATGAAAACAAGTTTTGAAATGCTGGCATTTCCCCTGGAAAATAATTTTCCCACTGGCTCCAGTCCCAATGATTAGTGCTCTGTTGTGTGGAAGAGTGCCGTGTGATTCCTGGTTCAGTATCCGGGTACAAGTACAGCAGTAACTACCCTCGTGTCTGAGTTTACATCTGTGAGCAGGTCAAGTTCAGACTAGAAATATCTCAGAAGCCTGAGATCTGCCTTTCATTCCTGACCCTTGCAGGTCAGTGGGATATATCTGCAGTTGGCCTTCACCTGGAAATCTAGTGACTGGTTCTTAGAGTTCAAAGCCTGAATCTACACATAATACTGCATCCAGTGGAATGTGCAGTGATAAGCCCATGAATCCCCTTCATTCCCACCTCCATCCCTCGCAATGCATATGTCTGGACGCCTCCCATCCCATGCAGGACAGCTGTTACTGTGGAAAGATGTTGCTATGTTTGATAATTAGAATTACTTTGCACTTAGAGAGAAACTAACAGACATGGACACAGGTATGCTTAAGCCCAGACCGTTCTTGAACAGACTCAAGATTCACAGCAACAGTGTAGGCTATCCCATAATGCTCTAGCCCTGTTAGCTATGGCATGCTAGGCAGGACACAAAATACATAACAGATGTGATGTGTGGCTGCAGGGTCGTCCTGCATGTCAGAAGATAGGGAAGGGGCAGATCAAAGAATTGCAGGCTGCTGCCAATGCCATGCTCTGGCCAATGTTCTCAAAAAGTAGTCAGAGAATCATAGAATATTAGAGTTGGAAGGGACCTCAGGAGGTCATTTAGTCCAACCCCTACTCAAAGCAGGACTATCCTCAGCTAAATCATCCCAACCAGGGCTTCATCAAGCCACAGTTTAAAAACCTCTAAAGATGGAGATTCCTCCACCTCCTTAGGTAACCGATTCCAGTGCTTCACCACCCTCCTAGTGAAAAACTTTTTCCTAATATCAAACCTAGACCTCCTGCACTGCAACTTGAGACCATCGCTCCTTGTTCTATCATCTACTACCATTGGTAACAGCCTAG
This sequence comes from Mesoclemmys tuberculata, assembly GCA_007922155.1. Classification (NCBI taxonomy): domain Eukaryota; kingdom Metazoa; phylum Chordata; order Testudines; family Chelidae; genus Mesoclemmys; species Mesoclemmys tuberculata. Next base: position 11,754,670 of record ML675632.1, on the reverse strand, counting down.
CTCCATCCTCTCTGCACTCCTCCTTTCAGGTAGTTAAAAGCTGCTATCAAATCCTCCCTCATTCGTCTCTTCTGCAGACTAAACAAGCCTAGTTCTTTCAGTCTCTCCTCATAAGTCTTGTGCTCCAGCCCCCTAATCATTTTTGTTGCCCTCCACTGGACTCTCTCCAAATTGTCCACATCCTTTTTGTAGTGGGGGCCCAAAACAGGACACTTGAGGACCTCTCCATGATTTTTCCAGGTATTGAGGTGAGGCTGACCAATCTGTAGTCCCTGGATCCTCTTTCTTCCCTTTCTTGAAGATGGGTATTGTATTTGCCTTTTTCCAGTCATCAGGGACCTCCCCCAGTGGCCACGAGCTTTCAAAGATAACAGCCAATGGCTCTGATTCCTGGGTTTGGATGAACATTTTCATTAGAGATGGATAATGGAGTGGAGAGCGTGCTTATAAAATTTGCAGATGACACCAACCTAGAAGGGGTTGCGAGAACTCTGAAGGATAGGATTAGCCTTCAAACCAACCTTGACAAATTAGAGAATTGGTCTGAAATCAACAAGATGAAATTCAATAAAGAGAAGTGCATAGAGAGGTGCACGCTTTGGAAGGAAAAATCAAATGCACAAGTACAAAACTGGGAATTGCTGGCTAGTGGTAGTACTGTTGAATGTTGCTAGTACTGCTGAAAAGGATCAGGGGGTTATAGTGGATCACAACTTGAATACGAGCCCACTATGTGATGCAGCTTCAAAAAAAAGGCTAATAGCATTCGGGGGTGAATTAACAGGAGTGTTGTATATAAGCCATGGGAGATAGTTGTCCTGCTTTACTTAGCAGTGGTGAGACCTCAAGCAGAGTGCTGCGTCCTGTTCTGCCTGCCACATTTTAGGAAAGATATGGATAAATTGGAAAGTCCACAGGAGAGCAACAAAAATGATAAAAGGTTTAGAAAAGCAGATCTATGAGGAAAAGTTTAAAAAAACGGGGCAGGAGTCTTGAGAAAAGATGACTGCGGAGGGACCTGATAACAGTCTTCAAATATGTTAAGGGCTGTTATAAAGAGGACAGTGATCAACTGTTCTCTATGTTCACTGAAGGCAGAACAAGATGTAATTGGCTTAATCTGCAGCAAGGGAGATTTAGGTCAGGTATTAGGAAACCTTTCTAACTCTAAGGATATTTAAGTACTGGAATAGGCTTCCAAGAGAGGTTGTGAACTCCTCATCCTTGTAGGTTTTTAAGAACAGGTTGAGGTTTTAAGAAACGCCTGTCAGGGCTGGTCTAGGTTTATGTTGACTTACCTCAGTAGAGGATGCTGGTCTAGAAGATCTCTTGAGGCCCCTTCCAGCCTTACATTTCCATTATTCTATGTCAGAATTATGTCATGTTTAAATAAAATAACATAATTATTAAAGTACAAGCTCTGCAGCTTTAATGCAAAAAACAGCACTCCAACCCATTCCAGCCATATGGAGAAGCATCCCATAAGTCATATTCTATTGCTAAATTAATTTTCAGTTAATGCCCAAATGGGATTGTACATTTATATGCATATCAAGAAGCCTCAGAGTCATAATGAATGGTATCAAAAAGTATGGAAGGGATATTAAATCTCATGCTTCAGGGCCGGAGCCAATCTCTAATTTACAGATGGGGTTGGGACTTATGTTGGGGGCTCCAGTTGCTCTCTCTTGCTGCATGGGCTAGCCCAACTCTCAAAGGCCCCGCAGTTGAGGCACTACGATGGTGGTTTAAATCCCACTGCGCCCTCCCTGGATTTGCATCAAGTACAGCTTGGCTATTCTGGAGGATCTGGGTATCAGAATGCAGAGCTGGCCCTCAGGGCAGAGTCCCAAAATCATTAATAACAGAAACCCGTGGGATGCCTTCTCTAGCCCAGCCCAAATCTCTCTGCTAACAGCTTGCTCTGTGTGGCCATCCTTAGGTAATTGCCAATATCGACGTCTCCAGGCCAGCATACAAATAGTGGCCCCAGCCCCACACAGCACAAGAAGACGCTGCATGAATGGACGCTTTCTGAAATTGTTCAGCACTCTCTGAAAAGATCTGCAAGGGGCTCATCTTCTCTATACCTGTGCTTTGCTGCCCTCTTCTGCTTGGCAGGGAAACCTCAGAAAACCCAGACAAGGGATGTCCCTTTGCTCCTCTGACAAGCCATCTGCCAGGGACCCTGAAAGAACGGCAAACTCCGTCATCTGCCTGATGTGTTGTTGCTTGATCGGTGCCTCACAGACCACTGCGGTAGATAGACAGACAGTCAGAAGGCAATGTATGGTGCACCTTTCGCACTTACCTGTGCATCTTTCTCTGGAAAAGTACTATGGAATTAATTGTCTACAGCAGAAACAGACCATAGTGAATGCCAGTGCAGCTTGCTCAGCACTCCAGATGTGGCCTAGGGTTTCTCCAGACCCATAGGCATTCTTGAAGCCCCTCTCTGAGCACTGGTGATCCTTGCATATTATTTTCTCACCCATTTTACTCCCACCTTTTATTTATCCACTGGAGGTTAGTGGGGTCTCTGTGGGGCAAAGGAAGAGGTGTACATCCCTTCATAAATTCCTCAAGGAAATCTCTGGGGTAGAGGACAATGAGCCTGATCCCCTTCCCTCCCTGCAGGCCCCTTCCAAAGCCACCGGCTGGCAGAGCAAGAAGAGCAGGGATGATATAATTTCAAGATAAAGGAAAGGTCTTAAAATTAGCCAGGGATGTGGCCATGCTGATCTACAATGTGAAAAGAATAATGTTCTTCCTAGCAGTCTGCGCCGTCCACTCAGGCCCTGAGATCAAGGCACTCACTTAGGCATACATTCAAGTGCTTACATATTCATCCCTGACTTAAGTGGGGCTTAAGCACAAGGTAAAGACATGCCAAAGAGCTTTCCTGAAAAGGAATGCTTCTGTTATTATAATTTGTATTGCAGTAGGGCCTTGTGATGCTAGTGTAAAACCCATCCTCTTGACTAACCCCAGGGATTGAACCAGGGACCCAGAGCTAAAAGCATGCTCTGCTACAGCTTACACTGAAGACCAGGCTTTGTGGTGGTGGGCTGTAATAGACACACTGCCTCTACAGAGCAGGTGCAGCAGGGGACAAATAACACACTGAGCAGTGGGTCACATCAGACTTTCCTGAATGAGGGCTTCAGAGAAGAAAGATGCTGTTTATTCCTGTAAAAGAGGAATTGAAGGAAAAGGGAGGGAAAATAACATAATTAGGGTTATGATATAAAATTACTCACTCTATTACTACCGGAAGGGCAGGCAAAAGAGGCAAATACACTCCCTTTATTGAGATTCTTCAAGAAATATATATATAGAGAGAGAGTGCATTTACATTGTTCTCATGTGATCCTGCAATGTGTAAACAAGGGAATCTCAAGTAGGAGTAGAGAGGTTCTTTTGCCTTTATTTTTGGCACTGGTGCAACCACTGCTGGAATCCTGTGTCTATTTCTGGTGCCCACAAATCAAGTAGTATGTTGATAAATTGGAGAGGGTTCAGAAAAGAGCCACGTGAATGGTTAAAGGATTAGAAAACGTGCCTTATTGTGATGAACAAAGAGAAGGTTAAGGATGACATGATTATAGTCTACAAGTACGTACATGGGAACAAATATTTAATAATGGGCTCTTCAATCTAACAAAAAATGGTTTAACATGATCCAGTGACTGGAAGTTGAAGTTAGACAAATTCAGACTGGAAATAAGGTGTAAATTTATTACAATGAGAGTAATTAACCATTGGAACAATTTACCAAGGGCAGTGATGAGTTCTCTGTCAATGCCAATTTCTAAATCAAGATTGGATTTTTTTTTCTAAAAGATATGCCCTAGGAATTATTTTGAGGGAGTTCTATGGCCTCTATGCAGTGTTGTAGTTGTGTCCGTCCCAGGATATTACAGAGACAAGGTGCGTGAAGTAATATCTTTTATTGGACCAACTTCTCTTGGTGAGAAAGACAAACTTTCAAGCTACACAGAGCTCTTCCTTAGGTCTGGGAAAGGTACTCAGAGTGTTACAGCTAAATACAAATTTGAACAGATAGTTTGCATAAGTAGTTAGCACATATTCTAAGGGATCATTCAAGGTGAAATGGTCTGTATTATATAGGAGGTCAGACGAGATTATCTTAATGGTCCCTTCTGACTTTGGAATTTATGACTCAGGGTTGTGGTATAACAAGGGCAGACGGCAGTAGGAAAGTTCTGGAAGGGTGGTATGTCAATTCTAGAATGATCCGGGCTTTATTCCCTATAGACTAGCCGGAATCATTAGAGGGTAATTAGGGTCAGCTGACACCAATTAAGGCCTCACCCAGGTGCCTGATAAAACTCTCTACTCCTGAGAGACAGTGCACGAGCTGGAGGAGTAGGTGTGCGGTGCTACTGAGCAGAGGGGTGTGTGGAATTATGAAGAGGAACAGAACAAAGTACAGTGGTGTGTGGAGTTGTGAAAATGAACAGAATGGAGTACAGTGATGTGTGGAGGAGAGGTGAAGTCCTGAGGAAGGTACTAGGCTCAAGAAGCCAGAAGAACAGAGGGGGCAAAATAGCCCAGGGGAAAAGTCTGCAGCTGCAAGTACGGTGCTAGCAGCACATAGCTGCTACTCATAGGGCCCCTGGGCTGGGACCCAGAGGAGCGGGCGGGCCCGGGTCCCTACCTCCTAACCAGCGATGCCCTGGCCCACTACAAGAGGCAAAAGTGAAAGACCCGCAAGGGAAAAGCCAGCCATTTGCCACAGGGTATTAAAGGAAATATGGTGAATTTGGATTCTAAAAGCTCTCTTCCTAATTATGCCATGTTATGGATACTAAAAGAGTTTCTGTTGGGATGCTGAAGAGCATTGTAACTCAGTAAAGAAAAAACAAAAGGTGCCAAATGACTTAAAATGCTCCCCTCAACAATCACAGATATAGAAACACAAGAAATGCATCTCCCTAAAAAAGTTAATTAAACTAACAAAGGGGAGGATGGGAGAAATATATTCAGCATCCTCTAAGAAGAGAAAACAAAGAGGCCGATATCCCAGTTAGAAAACACTTCCCATTTCAAGTAATGTAGAGATCATCTGATACATAGCGTAAATGTTTTTCTCAGGAGCTGTGAATATGCAAGAAACTCCCTTGTACAAATCTCTGTGTACCTAGCATCCGATCCAAAGCCCTTTCAAGTCAGTAGAAATCTTTCCCTTCAATAGAGACTGTTCACATGCTTAAATGTTTTGCTGGTTTGGGACTTAATAATCTTTCATTAGATTTTATCCCATGTGTCAAGGGTATAATATTTGTGATAGTTTAACTGGGTCTCAGCCAGAAAATTTGATCAAAAAACCCAACATGTGAAGGATAGAAGCATACAGAAAGAGATGCTGAAAAGCAAGCACTGAAATGCAGTCATGTTCAAAGTAAAACTGACAGAAGAAGATGCAATTAGATTAGAGGGGCCTGTAGTAGAAAGTGAGAGCCTGAGACATGTGGCCTAGTATAACAAGCTGAGGCCTGAGGAGTAAGCTAAAGAGTAGTTGGGCCCTGCTGTCATAAAGCAAAGTTAGCAGAAATCAGGCTGTGAATCTGCAGGCCAGTTTACAGAATCTGGCAAGAACAGAGCTGGTATTGCAAAAACACACATTCCTAAAGAAATGCTAAGCACAGAGTACTCATGCAAATACATTCCAGAAAGGTGGTACCAGAACATCCCAATACCAAGAATGGTACAAGCTCATTCCCCAAAGATAACAAGGACACACTAACCCCTTCTAAAGATAAGGTCAGGATGACAATGTGATGAATATGTTTTGATCACACCATCAGGTACAAGATAAAGGGTGATATCTCACCACATCAGAGGGGCACGATGTAGCATGTGACATGTATCCGTGTACAAAAGAGGATCTCAAAGGGAGTGTCTTTGGCTAGCCTAGGAGCGGGGAATGGAAAGTCCTGCCGTTCACTGAGCTGGTCCATTGTCATGGGTATATATGTATTAACTGTACTTGTAGCACATATAGGGTGCTTTTTACCATGCCTCATCAGCAATCAACCTGGCCTGGTGCCTTCGTTACTGAAACAGATCTCTGGTCTTATTGGGTGATCCAATCGTGGTCTGCTGTATCAGCTAACTGTGCAGAGCTGGGACAGCATACACACACAGAGAGAACCCACATGGAGCCAACACCTGAAAACAGGGCCAATATAGTGAATGGATATTAAATGACCTCTATGCAGTTTAAAGCTTGGGAAAGGCTATAAACTAAACACAAATTATTCCACATCTTTAGGCAAGAAAATATTGCCTTGTTAGTCAGCATTAATGGCTTAAATTCTGGCAAAGGATAATCTCTTGGCAATCTAGCACAGGAGGTCAAATCCACAGGTATGGGAAATCCTGAATGATTTCTCATTTAAGTATAGATAGCAGTACTTTTGCTAAAATACTGGTAACAAGAATCGAGCCTGTAATCAAACAATTGATCAGAAAATCAGATAGGCCATATTACCACCATTCGGTTTTCAGATAGTCTGTCATGATCACTGACATTTCATTCACTTGACCCTGTCAAAGAAACAGGAAATTGCCTTGTTGTTATCTCTGGATTCAGAGAAGGCTTTTAACTGGGTTGAGTGGCTAGTTTAAATTAGCTATCTTTGAAAATTATGAGTAACCCTAGTTTTAAGATACAAGTGGATGCCTTGGACTTAACCCAAGGTGCTATTCTGGTAAATGATTCCCTAACTAAGGCCCCAGCTCAGCAAGACACGTAAGCATACCCTCAGTGTATAATGTAATTAACATAATAAACTAGAATGGTACATGAGAGAGCCTTTGATATCCAAAATTAAAAAGAATAGTATGGGATAATAATGGACACCAGCAGTGCCGTTGCCTGCAACTTGATGGAAACTCAATATGAATTGTTATTTAGATTATATTGTCCCTTTGCAAGGGTGTCACACAGGGAACGTAGAACAGATGATTAGGTATTGATCAAAAATAGATCAATATTAATAGAAAATTATAAATTTTATCAAAACTATTACTGGGATGAGAAATATTATGTTCTCCCAACAGAGGGTAAATTTAGGAATGGATAATATCAAAATAGTGAATGCAAAGCACAAAAGCTTGTTAAAATATTATTCCTCGTAGGGAAACATCCAACAGCTAGAGCTTGGAAATCTGAGCTTCCCCACTCTTACAAGCTCTGCTTCAACACTTAAACATGTGCTTTTCTGTATCAGGGCCATCATGACTAGCTCCAAAGCATATGGTATGTGGTGGAAAGGGAGCGCTGAACTTCCTATTTTCAAAACACACTGTAAGAACTTTCTTTCTGCTCCATTAGTCAAACAGAGAAGAGCAGTAAAGAAAAATTAGAAGTCCAAGACTAATGTTCAACTTGAATGTTTCTTGGAAATATGTAGTATTTGTTTGATTTTTATATGGCTATGAACTCAGCAGAAAGCTATATTACAAACAAAACCCTCCAAATTTCACACAGCTCTTACAAAAACAGTGCTCACTGGCTCACCTGTAACAGACACTAACTAACTCTACAGTCCAGCGTAACGAGGTATGGCTATTTATAGAAATGCCAATATACCAGTATGTCATAAACTGAAAGACATGAATCCATCCATCACCCTGTGGACCAGGAGCTCCTTGAGGTAACCTGAATGGGTACATGAAATCCACAAACTGCTGCCAGCATGTGATCTTGGGGATGCTTTGTTAGACCCTGAAAGATTCTTCTTATCTGCAACTGCCATTGAAACCAATGGGTCTGTGGGCAGTTCTCTAAACCAGACCATTATTTATATGCAGCACCCCCACCAGGAGTCAATGGAAACAAAGGAACCAGTCTGATCTATTTCTCCAGGCAAGAACAAGGTGGTGGGAATACTGAAATTCATTTAAGTCCATTCGTAGGCTCCAATCCATTTTCACCAGTCAGGGCTGAATTCTAATCTCCGACCCACACAGCTAGCAGTCCACAGTATGGGTCTGAGAGACTAATTTTACTCTGAATATTTTAACCCCATTTAGAAAAAAGAAAAGAAAAACTACATGCACATATGCTGCCTAAGAATCTGATTTCCCAAAGCACCTAAATGTTAGGAGCCCAAATCCCACTGAAAGACATCAAGGCTTGTGTTTCTGGGTCACTTTTAAGTCCATGGGGCTATGACAATTGACACCAGCTAAAGATTTTCCCCTTAAGATCTTTTGAAAACCGCACTCTCTGTGGGTAAAAAGAATACCCCAGGTTACATTGTTTTTTAAATCTTTAACCAATCTGAAGAGTTTTGTCAGAGATACAAATGTTGATGTTTCAGGGCATGTCAGCCTGTAACTAATGGGGCTCCAAAGGAAACTTTCCTTGGGGACAGATTACCCCATCACTCCTTCATGCAGGGCTTCTAGAAACTTCCCCTGAAGCATCTCACGCTGGCCACAGTCAAAGACAGAATACCGGGCTACATAGACCACAGGCCTGATCATATCTGGCAATTCCTAGGTTCCTAACCAGCCAGACCCTACTGAAGCAGAGCCCCCATACAGCACTGGTGATGGAGTGTCCTCAGATATTATCATTAATAGGATGATGCTGGTGACTATTAGCAGATGTTCAGCAGTACCACACCCAGGCTCAGTGTGATAGTCCTCAGCTACTGGGTTAAATCAGATGGATAACGGGAAACACAATGTTATGCTCGAGAGTTTAGAATCAATGGGCAGAACTTGAAGTGTGGAAAGGTTGTTAGAGAGAAGGAGCCAGAAATCACCACTGGAACCAAGAAGAGAGGTGCAGAGGCAGCACACTTAGCCCTACAGGAGAAGGAAGGAAGTCCTGCATTGTATTCATGACTCAAGAGCAATACTAGTGCCAACAGCAATGCCCAAGGGTGGTGGTAATAGGGGAGATAAATGGAAAGATATCAAATGGACTCCTGTTTCCCTGTCCCCCAATAAAAAATGTATAAATAGCCCCATCAGATCCTGGCGCCACTGAAGTCGGAGGCAAGATTCTCCTTGACGTCAATAAGTGATGAGGGTTGAGACTTGTGCCCCGGTCTATCATTGGCAGAGCCACAAGAAACTTTTATAAGGAAACTTAGATCCAACTCCACAAGGTCATGAATCTTTCAGCAAGGCTGGCTCGCATTCCAAAGAAGCCTGGGCTGACTTCCAAGCAAACCCAAAGACATCTTTGCTTGTCATGTCTCTGATGACTCTATCTGCCCAGGGAAGGCTGGATGATATTGCAATCTTTCTTTGCAAACACAAAAGTGGTGAGGGAGCTTATTATCAAAAAACAAACAAAACCATGGAGGCCAGGTGTTTGCTCATGCTGACTAAGTGCGGCATTTTCCCCTCTCCGCTGCAAAATTACAGTGGGATTCTTCTGGAATTAAATATTTAATATACAGGAATATTAAAGGCATCCTGAATGATTCCTGTCCTGGTGCTGAACACCAAAAAGAAAGCAAGAGAAGTTTTTGTCCCTCTGCTCACCTTCTCCAGGGAGCAGGGCAAATAGCACTGTACCTTTCTCACCCTGCCCTGAGAGGGGGTATCGCTGCCATGATCCAGAGATGCAGGCACTCGACTGGGAGTTAGGAAACGTGGGTTCCATTCTTAGCTCTGCCACTGTGTGAACTTGGGCAAGTCCCTTTTCCTCTCTCTGCCTCTCTTTTTCCCCACACACCCCTTTTTTCTTGTCTGTTTAGATGGTAAGCTCTTCAGTGCAGGGTCTCTTTCCCACTCTGTGTATGCACAGTGCCTATCAAAATGGGGCCACTGATCTCATTTGGGGCTGCTACGTGTAACTGTAATAACAATAAAATAGGTTTGTGTGTTGGACTCTACTTGTGATACACAAGTGAAGAACAGGAAGAGTCCAACCTTGCTCAATGAACTGTCTGGCCTTGAAAAAGGCAGCATCAAAGGATTGAATTGGGGCTGGATCCTGTCCCCTGAGTCCTAACATATTAATCACAAGCTCCCAGAGATCTGGGAGTTAGCAGGCCCAACAATTAACTCCTATAGCCTCAAGGAATGAGACAGTGCTTGTACACACCACATGCAGAGGGTAGCTGGGGCAAGAAGAACATAAGAACAGCCATATTGCATCAGACCAACGTCCATTTAGCCTAGTGTCCTGTCTTCTGAGAGTGGCGGATGCCAGGTCCCTCAGAGGCAGTGAACAGAACAGGATGATTCTTGAGTGATCCATCCCTAGTCTTCCACTCTAGCAATCAGAGTTTTAGGGACGCCCAGAGCCTGGGACTGGAATAAAGAGAGAGTTTATATCCCTATGGCACCTTTCTCCCAAAGCACTCCACACACTGTAGACAAAGAATGCCGCTCTAGGGGTGAAGGGAGGCCCCCAGCAACTCCGTACCACACACTAGAGCAGAAGAAGGGGCATCCTGGCCAAAGGCATCAGGGGCAAACCCCGTTCCTCTGACAAGAAGGGTAATGGGGTTGTAACGGGGAGGCTGGAGAGCCTGAGGCTAAGCCAGCCAATTACAAGATGAGCCCCACCTGAGAGGAACCAGGAGCTTCCAATATAAAAGGCAGCAGGAAGTGCTGGGGTGGGCGTGGCTGAGGTTGAGAGAGTAGCTGAAACTGCTGGAGGCTGGCCGTCAATTGAGGAAGCTCAGGATTAGCAGAAGAGAATCTAAACACCTTGGGTAGGAGGGAGGGCATCCAGCTTAAAGGAAACTGACAAAAAAAAATCTTTAGTTTGGACTTTTGGGTTCTGCTTGGTTTGATTTGGTTTTTCACAAACTCTGTTGCTCTGTTCTCTGAGGAGAATGGATGAAGAGTGAATAAAAGGATTTAGGGATTACAAGGCTACTGGAGAGTTCTTAAAGGAGCTCTGGAGCAAGGGGAAAATAGAGGTAGGGTGGCCACAAAGGTACGAGGAGGCACTTGAGAGGCAATGATCAGCTGCCCATGCTACTGGGATGACCTCAATAGCCACTGCAAAGACAGTGTTCTAGAAACGCCACCAGATTGAGCTCCCATCCTCAAGACTGTGCTGGTAGCACTTAAAGGGAGACAAAAGATACAAGTAGTAAATTGTGTGGGGAACTTGATTTACTGCTGTTGAAAAAATAAAAGGGCTGAGCTCTGCCGGATTAATTTTAGGTGGAATAAATGGGCCCAAAAAGTCAAAGGTGTTAACATGACCCTGAAACTATCAGACATTAAACTGAGTTAACAAGTTTTGGGTATACAGAGAGCTCTGCCAGCTTAGCATGCCAAACACACCATTAAAAATCCCTAAAACACTTTATTAAAGATACAGTGGAAAAAGGAAAAAACAGTTCAAGCATTTGAAATATAAAGTATTAAGTAAGGCCTTCTTTTCAATAACATTCCTTGTTCCCTTGGTCTTTAGCTCCAGAGAGTTTTTTAAACGAAACCACCACTCTTTTAGGTGCATCAAAGATGGGGTGATTGTCCTTTCGAGGAAAACAGAAGTAGTTAAGATGAGCTAAAGCTGTTGCTGTTTTTGTTCCAGTCCAATCCTATTTCCAAGGAGACAAAAGAAGGCAAACACACAAAAGGTGAAAGAAAGAAAATGCAGCTTCTGTTTTTGCTGTCACTTGCAACATCACTGTTGAAAAAACACAAGCCACTCTGAGGCTTGGCAAACTTATAGCAGCACTGGACTATTGAGGACGTTAGATTTAGCTGCCTTTCTGGTTACAGGCTCACAGCAGTGTGGCAAAATCTGCAGTCTTAGCCAGTTAAGCCAGACCTTTATTAGACAGAAGGATAAAGGAGAGAGCTAGGAAAGAGAAGAAATGAGACAGGGAAGGAAAAGAACATATGGTGGAGGGGGACAAAGTCTCACATCCCAGATGGCGTTTGGGCTGTTGCCAGAGCCAGGAGGGGTGGAGATGTCATCTGAGTGCCTCTCTTAGCCCGATCTGGTCAAGGCTTCTCTCAGGATTAGGATGACAAAGGCCAACAATGTCACAGTGGCTCCCAGGAGACGGTGGGAGAGACAGCCAGGATGGTGAAGCTCACAACTTCCCCTTCTCTTTTCTTTCAGCCAGCCAACGGCACAGTAAGTCACTTCTCCCCACCCACCCCCCACGTCTCTTTCTGAGGACCCCAAAAGGGAGTGATGGAAGGAAAAGCCCATCCCCTCCTTATTTTGTTCACCAGTAGGGTCTAATTTCCAACACGTCCACTTTGATTCATTGATTTCCAGTCCCATACTTCTCTTGTTTACCAGGCATGATCTTAAAACTGTTAGAATCATAGAATATTAGAGTTGGAAGGGACCTCAGGAGGTATCTAGTCCAACCCCCTGCTCAAAGCAGGACTAACCTCAGCTAAATCATCCCAGCCAAGCATTTGTCAAGCCACAGCTTTAAAACCTCTAAGGATGGAGATTCCACTAACTCCCTAGGTAACCCATTCCAGTGCTTCATCACCCTCCTAGTGAAAAACTTTTTCCTAATATCCAACTTAGACCTCCCTCACTGCAACTTGAGACCATTGCTTCTTGTTCCTGACTTACATTAATTAGTCTTTTTGTTTGGACTAATTTGGTCTTCATCTCCCTTTTGCACCTTTTCCTGACCCACCACCTCACTATTTGTTGTTATAGGTTACTGTGACATTTATAAACTTTCATTCACGTTTTACAGTTGAGCTCACAATTAGGGAAAATTTGTTTACCCAATTACCACAACTGTGCCCTTCACCAGGATCTGAACTTGGGTATGCGTCCACAGTTGGTCAAGTCAGGCCATAGCTTGGGAGTGCTCCTGCATTCCTCACTGAGGCCAACCTCTCACATAGCAGCAGCCATGAGCCATGTGTTCTAGCATCTGTGGTTGACTAAGAGACCCGTCCTATCCTGACAGATGAAGACCTAACCTCAGTTATTCCCGTCTTCGGTCACTCTCGGCTGGGTTAAAGCAATGCAGTATATCTGGACAGGAAACTTTCAGCACTGAGGAAACTCCAACTAGTTCAGGACATTGCAGCGCACCTCCTCATCAACCCAGGCACATCGAGCCTGTCCTCTGATCAGTAGACTGGCTCCCCTGAGAATATCAAATCAAGTTCAAGGTCTCAGTCCCTGTCTCCATGGCCTATGGAATCTAAAAGATCATCTAAAGCTCCAGGATGAAGACCATGTTTCAGAGCTTCACTCCTCTGGCTTAATGGAACTCTCCACAATATGGGTAAGCCTCATCTGTGCAGGAGAAAGAACAGTCTTGCGGATAGTCCAAGACTGTGGCTTGAACTCCCCAGGCACTATGGACCATCACCAACCTCATCACTTACCACTCCAATGCAAGGCACATTTCTTTGACCCTGACTTTTCCAACATAAATCCATAGCAACATGCATATGTAATACCATGAAAACCCAGAACATCTAAACACCTCCCCAAAGGGACACTGCACTGTACACACTTCTCCCTCTGCAGAGATGGCTAGAGAATAAATCACAACTGTCACGTGTTGCTCACGTTGCTTAATGCCGATGGAAAGTGCTTGGCATTACAGTGATGAACACACTTGACAGCATGTAAACCCCGCATAGGCACCAAAATGGTGAAGGAAGCCAGATCATAGAAACATAAAAGAGGAGAGTTGGAAGGGACCTCAGGAGATCATCTTGTCCAACCCCCTTCTCTAAGCAGGGTCAACCCCAACTAAATCATCCCAGTCAAGGCTTTGTCAAGCCACACCTTAAAGATCTCTAAAGATGGAGATTCCACCACCTCCCAAGGTAGCTCATTCCAGTGCTTCACCACCCTCCTAGTGAAAAACGTTTTCCTAATATCCAACCTAAACCTCCCCACTGCAACTTGAGACCATTGCTCCTTTTTCTGGCACGTGCCACCACTGAAAACAGCCTAGCTCCATCCTCCCTGGAACTCCCTTTCAGATAGTTGAAGGCCACTATCAAATCCCCCCTCATTCTTTTTTCTGCAGACTAAACAAGCCTAGTTCTTTCAGCCTCTCCTCATAAGTCATGTGCTCCAGTCCCCTAATCATTTTTGTTGTCCTCTGCTGGACTCTCTCCAATTTTTCCACATCCTTACTGTAGTGGGGGGCCCAAAACTGGACACAATACTCCAAATGAGACCTCACCAATGCCACGTAGAGAGGACTAATCACATCCCTCAATCTGCTGACAATGCTCCTACTAAATATCTTTAGCCTTCTTGGCTACAAGAGCACACTGTTGACTCATATGTGTTAGAATATAGATATTCAGGTCTGCCTGTAAAGGCCTATGATTTTTTAAGTATATTATCACTTAGCTAGTTATAGGGGTATAGAAACAAAGATTCAAAATCACAGGCCTCCTGTCTATGGGCCTTCTCTTACTGTGACAGTCTGAGGCCAGGTACTTTGACTAAGCAAAAACAGCAGCCATAAACTGGGTCACATCCACACATTCCAAACAAATTACATTAAAACAAGGTAATACCAGGCTATTTAGAAGGCGATACAGTCTAACACCTCCAGATAAAGACAAGACCCTAGAATGCTCAAAGAAAATTTTGTTTGATAGCAATCTGTCTGCTTTTTTAAACACTTGTCAACAGTGGTAGAATCTACACTTCGTACTGTTTGGTCGTTATGGTAACCACTGTTCTGATAATTTCTGTCTGATTCTTTGATTGTTTCTGTCTGTTGCATAATTGTAATCAGTTAAGGTGATGGGGAGTGATTGTTAGAGAATTATATTACAATATGTTAGGATTGGTTAAAAAATTATCTTGTAATTATTTTTTTTAATGATTGGTTAAGATATACTATAAAAACTGAGGTGAAAAAGGAAGTAAGGTGGGAAGAAGGAAATTTATCGGTGTAAAAAGTTGGGATTCTTGCTTGATTACCCCCAATAAACCCATAGCATTGCCTGTTGCTGGCCTCTGGACTTCTGTTTCTGTCAGCGAACCATGAACTGGGGGGGGGCCCTAACAATATTCAGTTTCTGGTCCACTGTAACCCCCATGTTCTTTTCTGCAGAACTGCTGTCTAGCCAGTCAGTCCCTGTTCTGTAGCAGTGTATGGGATTCTTCCATCCTAAGTGAGGGACTCTCATCAGATTTCTTTTTGCCCAATCTTCCAATTTATCTAGATCACTCTGTATCCTTTCCTTACCCTCCAGTGTATCTACCACTTCCCCCAGCTTAGTGTCATTTGCAAACATGCTGAGGGTGCAATTTACTCCATCCTCCAGATCATTAATGAAGAAGTTGAACAAAATCGGCCCCAAAACTGACCCCTGGCGCACTCTGCTTGGTATCGGCTGCCAACTAGACATTGAGCCGTTGATCACTACCCGCCAAGCCCAATGATCTAGCCAGCTTTCTAGCCACCTTTCAGTCCATTCATCCAACCCATACGTCTTTAACCTGTTGACAAGAATACGGTGGGAGTGTGACGTCCTGCACCCCCCCATGATCACCCTTATAGTGTAATTGTGTACTGCTTAATGCAAAGTATGTCATGTGTCGTGTTTCTGGAATGCTCATGATGTACTGAACATTATTGTTACAGTAATATGTTTGTTGCAATGCCATGTGTATGGTTATGACACTCCGCTATGTAATATTCCCAAAGATGTGTCCTCATGGTCTGAAACATATCCAGGAAAAATTCGGCAGAGCAGAGGGGCAATTTGCACCTCATTAAGGAATGAATAAAACAAACCCAGCTCAGCTTTCCAGGAACAAAGGACTGGCCCAGGTATCAACAAAGGATCAACGACACTCTTGAGTGAATTCCCTCCCTTCCCTTGGCCAGTCTGGAACTACAATAAGGTGACGCTCACTGACTCAGGACATACATGGAGCCATACACAGATGTTTGTCACCTGACCCTGGGACCTGGCGAGGCCCCAAGGGGAGAAGGAACATTTTAAAAATGGGAGACATTTTGCCTTTCTCTCTCTCTCTCTTCCATTTCCATCTACAAACACCACCCAGCAACTAAAGTGGTGACCAAAGGGGGGGACCTGGCTGGGAAAACCCCAGCCAGCCTGTAGTGAGAATCGTCTGAGTTTTTAAGGGTGCTGAAAGTGTTAAGCTTAGTTTAGAAGTGTTTGGCTTTTGTTTGTTTTGACTAACCCTGGCGTGTTTACCTCTGACTTATAATCACTTACAATCACTCTGTAGTTTAATGAATTGGTTTGTTCATTTTACCTAAAGCAGTGCCTTTGGTTTAAGGTGTGTGGGAGATGCCTTCTGAAGTGACAAGGCTGGTGCACATCAATTTCTTTGTTAAATTGATGAACATATGAGCTTGCAGTGTTCAATGGGCAGCACTGAACATAGTAATGGCAATTCCTAGGGTTGCATCTGGGACTGGAGATTTTGGCTGGGGTCATTCTGTTGAATAGCCCAAAGTGTAGCTGCTTGGAGGCACTCATCCGCTAAGTTGGGGGCAACTTGCTTGCTGGACGCTGTGCGTGAACCCCCCAGGAGTAGGAGTTCTCACCACAAAGCAGAGTAAGACGAGCTCCAGGAGTGGGGGGTTGGGATGACTCAGTGATTCACCAGTCCAGATTGCACTCGGGAAACATCACAGGGAGATCGTAACAAAAGCTTTGCTAAAGTCAAGATATATCACATCCACTGTTTTCCCCACATCCACAGAGCCAGTCAGTTCATCAGAGAAGGCAATCAAGTTGGTCAGGCATGACTTATCCTTGGTGAATGCATGTTGATTGTTCCTGATCACCTTCCTCTCTTCAAAGTGCCTCATAATGGATTCCTTGTGGTCCTGCTCCATGATTTTTCTGGGGACTAAGGTGAGGCTGATCGGTCTGTAGTTCTCTGGATCCTCCTCCTCCTCTTTTTTGAAGATGGGCACTAGATTTGCCTTTCTCCAATTGTTTGGGACCTCCCCCAATCGTCACAATCTTTCAGAGATAATGGCCAATGGCTCTGCAATCACATGAGCCTGCGATCATATGAGCCAACTCCGTCAGCGTCCTCAGATGCATTGCATCCAGCCCCATGGACTTGTGTTTGTCCAGCTTTTCAAAATAGTCCTGACCCTGTTCTTTCAGCACTGAAGGCTGCTCTCTTCCTTTCCATTCTGTGCTGCCCAGTGCAGTAGTCTGGGAGCTGAACTTATTTGTGAAGACAGAGGCAAAAAAAGCATTGAGTACCTCAACTTTTTCCACATTATCTGTCTCCAGGTTGCTTCCCCCACTTTTCTGATCTTCTTGTTACTACCATACCTGTAGAAACCCTTCTTGTAACCCTTCACGTGCCTTGCTAGCTGCAACTCCAGTTGTGCTTCGGCCTTCCTGATTTCATTCCTGCATGTTCGAGCAGTATTTTTAAAATCCTCCCTGGTCATCTGTCCAAGCTTCCATTTCTTATAAGATTCCTTTTTGTGTTTAAGCTCACTGAAGACATATTTGTTAAGCCATGCTGGTTGCCTGTCATCTTTCCTATTCTTTTTGCACATTGGGATGGTTTGCTCCTGTGCCCTCAGTAAGGTTTCTTTAAAATACAGCCAGCTCTCTTGGACTCCTTTTCCCCTCATATTAGCCTCCCAGGGGATGCTGCCCATCAGCTCCCTGAGGGAATCAAAGTCTTTTTTTCTGAAGTCCAGAGTCTGTATTCTGCTGTTCTCCTTTCTTCCTTTTGTCAGGATCATGAACTCAACTATCTCATGGTCTCTCCTTCCCAGGTTTCCACCCACTTCTACTTCCCCTACCAAATCTTCCCTGTTTGTGAGCAGCAGGTCAAGAGGAGCACAGCCCCTAGCTGGTTGCTCCAACACTTGCACCAGGATATCTCCGCAACAGTCTCCACAAACTTCCTGGGTTGTCTATGCACTGCTCTATTACTCTCCCAGCAGATGTCAGAGTGATTGAAGTCTCCTGTGAGAACCAAGACCTGTTATCTGGAAACAAGATAGCACCAGTCGCCTCACTGATGGCATCTGGGGAGGGTGTGGTCAGGTGAAGGGGAAGGACTAGATAGAGGAGAGAGATGGTTAGTTGGGGAGAAGACCCACTGGAGGGGATGTGATGAATTGCCGCTTTCTGGGAAAGGGTCTGAAAGAAGGCCCGGAAGGCTGGACAGTCAGACGGTCTACTCCTGAGGCCAGCCTGAAGCCTGAGAGAAGATCAGGAGCCACTGAGGCCTAACAAGCTGCCTGGAACAGTGGCGTATCAATGGAGGGAGGGTCGTGGAGCCCAGCCAGATCCAGGGGAGCCGCTACCAGGAGCACCAGAAGGAAAGTGGCATGTCCTCCATGCAGGTACAGATGCCCCCTCCTTGGGGCAGCTGGGGGACGGTGCTATCTAGTGGGAGACGGGGACCCCTCCTGCCCTGCCTGGGGAGCATGTGAGGTGGGTGGGAGTGTGCAAATACAAGCATTGGCCTCTGAGCACTGGAGACCCACAGTATGCCACTGCCCTGGAAAGGTGGAGAACTGAACCAGCTTAGACTGTGGGGTGGAACAAGGCACAGGGGACTGACAGGTGTGTGGCCATTGTGTTACAGGACTGTGGTGGCCAGCTGAGCCTGACTCAGGCTGAAGATTTAGTTCTCTTTATATTTCTGTTGGATGTGTCAAAGGACTCTGGCACCCCGGAAGGAGTGGAAATAAAACATGACCTGGCTGGAGAGAGAGGCCACTCCGACAGCTGGAATAGGTTGAATGCTAGAGGGAAACAGCTGCTGAAATGCTGCATCCAGCCATAAAGAGGCATGCTGAGGAACAGAACAGCAAACCTGTGGTACTAGCAGAAGGGTCGGCCACCTTCAGCAAGGGGCATGCCAAATCCCCCCCCCCACCACCTCTCTCCCGTGCTGCAGTGGCGACGGCGGGGGGGTGGCTGCAGCCCCATTCCCAGCAGCAATGGCGGTGGTGGGTGGGGATCTGTTGCTACAGGTCCATGCCGCTCCTGGCTGGTGCACCACTCAACCCACGTGGAGGAGGGGTTGGGCCACATCCGCATCAGCATGAGGAGATGGGGCACGTGGCGCTGCTTGGGGCCAGGAGTGGTGTGGTTCCAGCCAGGGAGCTGCATACTGCTCAAAGTCGGCACGCGCGCCACCTTTGACATGCGTGCCATAGGTTGCCAACCCCTGTTCTAGCAAGAGAAATCAGAGGCTTGCACTGCTAAACCACCTCTCTGAAATCCAGGGAGGAGTGGCTAGGACGCTGCTGGGGGGGGGTCACATTCCAGTGGGGGGGTGAGATGTGCCACCAATTCACACTTCTATAGATTCCTTCAGATGGAGTGAGACAGGAAGAAGAAAGAGGACCAGATGGATATGTTGTAATGTGCTTGCTGTGGGTTTGTATGGGTATCGCTGACCTCTGGTGGGTAGTACTAGACCTACTTGGCTGTTTGTCATTGGTCCTATGCCACTAAGATTGAATGGAGAGTCTCCTTCAGCTCAAAAAAGAGCAGGAAGATCTGATTTCTATTCCTGCCATCTCCAGGAAATTTTGAGCATTCACGGTGAGAAACATAGTAATCACCATGAAACCTTTAAGGGGCCATAGAGTTATGGATGTTACAACGTCTTTTAGAATAAGAAAGGCACTGTAGGAAGGCACCCCGGCCTGCCCCAGGATGGGGAGGCGAAGGAGGGCCACAGCCAATCGGCCAGCAGGAGGGCTGGCCAGATAAACCTGCCCAGCAACAGGCCAGGATTGGTCCAGCGGCCCGGGCCGCCCGTCAGCCCTTCAGGCCGGCCCGGATAGGACCACCGTGGATGGCCAACCAGGCGCCGAGGGGCGGGACTTCCCCCGGAAGGGGAAGTATAAAAGCCAGGCCCCTGGGCTCAGTGAGGGGCAGGCAGCAGTGGGAAGCAGACCTGCCACCCAGGGCTCCGGCCGGGGAAGGTAACGGCTATGACCCCGGGCCGAAGCCCCGCCGCTCCTGGCGTAAACCCCGGGACCGGGACTGGGACTGGATAGGGCCACTGGCTGCCGACGATTGGGACTGGCCGTCGAGACCTCCGAGGGGGCTGACACCCCCCGAACCCCAAGCCTGGCCGGAGGGGCTCGGTCCGCCCCAGTGGGTCCCACCGCCCGAGGCGGGGCTAGACCTGGAGGAGCTGCCGGCCGCCGACCCCCCGGAAGCTGGGGCCGACCTTGAGCTACCCGAGGCCGGACCCCCCCACGAGCCCCTGGATCTCGAGGAGCTGCCGGACGCTGAGGACTTGCCCCCGTTGCCGCCTCCGGACGCCAACGGATGGGTGAGCCTGCCGTGGACCGCGCCCCCCGCCCCCGGGTGGCTCGGGGTCAGCTCCTGGGAGTACGGGGAGGAAGTGGCCCAGGGGCAGCCAGGCCTACTGGCTAGAGTAGGGGCACAGGCCCCGCGGCGTGTTGCGGCCGGATCCCCGCCGCACCAGTGGTACTGACGGTGCCACTGGTAGGGCCCTGGGCTGGGACGCAGTGGAGACGGGTGGGCCTGCGTCCCCCTCCCCCCTCCTCTACCCGCACTTGCCCCAGCGAGTGAGAGAGAGAGAGGGAGACTCCTAAACCGCCGACCAGACGGCTGGGAGCCGCCCGTCTCAGCCTGCCCTGCTGCCCCGGGAGCAGGCCGCTTGAAGTGCTTGTTTGC
>ML675632.1:11653986-11734041 GCA_007922155.1 Mesoclemmys tuberculata | reverse complement strand
AAGTGCTTGTTTGCCTGCCCTGCTGCCCAGGGAGCAGGCCGCTTGAACTGCTTGTTTGCCTGCCCGCCCTTGCCCAAGGGACCGGGCGCTTGAACTGCGTTGCTGCCTGCCCGCCCTTGCCCAAGGGACCGGGCGCTTGAACTGCGTTGCTGCCTGCCCGCCCGCCCTGCCAGAGGGCCGGGGCGAAGGACTGCCTGCTTGCCCGCCCTGCCAGAGGGCCGGGCCTAGAGACCGACCAGTCACTAATTCCCCTTCTATTGAGGAAGAGTCCAGGACCTTCCCCCAGCAGTTGGGCCCACCGGAAGGGCCGCCGCGATCAGCACGGCACAACCGCCGTCCAACAGGCACCAAGACCATCCTTAAGGAGGAAAGAACCAGTTTGATTTCCTTCTTTGGCAAGGTAACTGGTTCGGAGGATAGAGAGAAATGTGGTGGATATAATATACCAGGACATTTGCAAGGCTTTTGACACAGTCCCACATGACATTCTCATAAGTAAGCTGGAGAAATGCGGGTTTGGTAGAACTCCCGTTAAGTGGATACATAATTGGTTAAACAACTGCAAACAAAGAGTAACTATTAATGAAATGATGTCAGATTGGAGAGAGGTCTCGAGTGGGGTCCCAAGGGATCTGTTCTGAGTCCTGTGATACTTAACATCTTTATTAATGACCTGGATGTAAGAATATAGAGCATACTGATAAATCTGCAGATGACACAAAGCTAGGGGTGGTTGCAAACACTTTGGAGGATAGAGCTAAAATTCAACGGGATCTTGATAAATGGGAGAACTGGGCAATAGACAACAAAATGAAATTCAGCAAAGACAAATGCAACGCACTACACTTAGGGGAGAAAACCCAAATGCGCCAATAAAAAATGGGGAATAAGTGGCAGCAGCAGTGCTGAGAAGAATCTGGGAGTTGTGGTGGATCACCACCTCAACATGAGTCAGCAGCGCGGTGCGGTCGCAAAAGAAAGCAAATGTAATTTTGGGTCGCATAGCATGCAAGTCACGGGAGGTGACGGTACCACTGTAGTCAGCACACTGTAGGCCTCAGCTGGAGTACTGTGTCTAATTTTGGTCACTGCTATATAGAAGGGATGTAGAGAAATCAGTAAGGATCCAAAGGTGAGTGATCAAAGGGATGGAATGGAAGCCATATGAGCAAAGGCTGAAAGAAAGGGATATGTTTCGTTTGGAAAAGAGAAGATCAAGGGGTGACATGATAGAATATTGAAAGGCTGCCATAAAAAGATGGAGAAAATTTGTTCTCTTTTGCCACAGAGGGCAGGTCAAATGGCAATGGGTTCAAACTGCAGCAGAGCATTTTTAGATTAAATCTCAGGAAAAATTTCCTAATTGTAAGAACAGCAGGACAATGGAACAGACTGACTAGCAAGGTCATAGAAGCTTCTTCACTGGAGGTTTACCAAAGGAGGCTGGAAAGCCACCTGTCTTGGATGGTTCAGATACAACAAATCCTGCATCGTGGAAGGGGATTAGACTAGATGACTCTTGTGGCCCCTCTGACACTATTGGTCTATGAATCTATGGTTCTAAAATGATCTTGAGGTTAAGCTGTGGCCTGGGCCTAGATAGATCTAGATTCAGTTCCTGGCTGTCTCTGTGTAACCTTGGGCAAGATTCTTAATCTCCCTGCTCCCTCAGGGCCCCGTCAGTGAAGTGGCTAATGATCCTGCCCAAGTTCCTGGGGGTGTTTTAAGGCTAAAGGTCTTCATCTCTCTCAGCTACGGCAGAGATGGGATCCTACAGGCACCTAGACAGATCAAATACAGATTATTTCCAGCTTTGCTTCTTAGTTCAGTAAATTGCCATTTGCAAGTAATGGGGTGGGGGCGTGCTACTGTCTGTGAGCAGAGGGGGGAAGAAGAGAATTCTGTAATTGCCAACTCGTTGCTGTTAATTGAGATAAATGTGCTTTTCTCTTTCTTATCAAATTACTATGAATGGTGAGCAGACTGTGCAGTACCAATCTGTCCTCAGTATGGATAGAGGCCGTATGTGCTTCTGGCTGGCAGGGCGAGTGATTAATGAGACTTTGCTTAATGACGATGCATTTTTAGCTACAATTATCACTAATGAGAGACCTAAAACCAGTAAGTGAATTTCACCCATTTGTTCCATATGAACTCCCCCACCTCCCACCCAGCCCAGTTAGGAATCCCAGCCCTTGGAAGGAGTCAGTGTTGGCGCTGAATTTCTTTTTTTAAGTGCCTTTATGCCTGATGCAAAGCCTATGGAAGACTCCCATTGACTCCATTGGGCTTTGGGCCTGCACAAAATTAATAAACAGAATAAAGGAAAGCCACAGGGCCTCATTTTTCATTCCCCAGCATCTCGTGTCATCATTTACTCTAATGTGAGGTAAGGGTAAATGTTGCCAAATCAGGATCGAAACTGCTCTGAGACTACTGAAGTTGTTCATACCAGTGCTATGAGGATGAGGGGGGATTTGATAGCAGCCTTTAACTACCTGAAAAGGGGTTCCAGGGAGGATGGAGCTAGGCTGTTTTCAGTGGTGGCGGATGACAGAACAAGGAGCAATGGTCTCAAGTTGCAGTGGGGGACGTCTAGGTTGGATATTAGGAAAAAGATTTTCACTAGGAGGGTGGTGAAGCACTGGAATGGGTTACCTAGGGAGGTGGTGAAATCTCCAGCTTTAGAGGTTTTTAAGCTGAGGCTTGACTAAATCCTCACTCGGATGATTTAGCTGAGGATAGTCCTATTTTGAGCAGGGGGTTGGACTAGATGACTTCCTGAGGTCCCTTCCAACTCTAATATTCTATGATTCTATGAGGAATCAGGATCACAGTGTTTTCTCCCACCAAAATTCCTCCCTGACGTTTTAAACTTGCAAGCATGCATTCAATATAACAGCATGTCACTTAACTCCCTTCTTCATTTATACTGCCTCCCACTTACGTCTCTCACATGTGAAGCTAACTCCTCTCCTCACCAGTAAGCCATCTTTGGAAGCAGAACAGTATTACTGAAGAGGAAAAACAAAATTCAGTCAACAATAACCTCGCTGGATGATGAGATGTTCACTTGCCCTCTCATTGTGCCTAAGCGCTCTTGTTACTCTGATTACAAAGCCTCCACCATGAAAAGCACTTCAAATGTCTTGTTTAAATGGCATACATGCCACCAAAAAAACCCTCACAAAGCAATTAAATATGGCTCCAGCACTGCCTTTCTAAGAAAACTAGACATTTTGATCAATGCAGTTTGTGCTGTAATTAGGCTGGGCACAAGTCGATCTCTATTTTTTTTTATAATTTCCACAGATAACATCAATGTTGATTTTTAAGCCTCAGACAGGCACAGAGTGGCACCACGGGGAATCTGGGACAAATGCTGTCCTCAAGTCGTTCAGCCCAGGCCCAGGACTTGAACTCTGCATTTCAGGACTCTCCCACCCCATTTGGGATGGGTGCTCACTCTATGGGGCATGCTATAGTCCTAAGACTGTACCTGGCTCTGCATGTTTGCACAAGGGGTGAGAAAGGGCAGCAAGTGTCTCGCCCCTTCACACCTAGGCAGAGGCCACATCCTGGCAACTCTAACCCTCCCCTGCATACAAGGCTGGGCCGCTAGCAAGTTATCAGCACCAGCCTCTTTAAAATGGGTGACCCAGGTCACCTCCACAGCATCCTTGAGTTTCCAGCTTTATGGGGCAGGCTGAACACAATAGGGGAGCCCATCCCCAGAGCTTGATTAAGGGCTCGGCTTTCCCTGGCCGTGCTGCTCGCCTGCAGTGTCGCCCACTTGTGTGGCAGTGGGGTCCCCTTTCCACAGCTGTGGGAGGCTGTGAAATCCCTGGGGTGAGCAGGAGTGGGAGGGGTGGGGGGTTATTCTTTGAAAATGATCGTAAGGCCCCATCAGGGCTCTTAGTGTTTGTTCTCCCCCTCTCCCCCATCCAGTCACCCCGGAAGATCCCTGAGGGTTGCTTGGTTTGGACTGATCCGCTGAGGATGGAACCTGTCAGGAACCAAGAGCCCGCTCCCAGCTGTGAGCAAACCACAGCCAAAACGTTCCCATGTGACTCTATCCTATGGGTTGTTACACCTGCTTTTGGGCTTCCCTTTGTCTCTTTCTCTGACATTCCCAGGAGCGCAGCCTGTGTTCCCTTTGCTGACAAACACAACTGGAAATAGCTCATGAAAATGCCCCAGAATGCTGTGAGCCTGGAGGCACATTGCTGTGAGCCTGGAGCACATTGCATCACAATACAGTGCACTGCGGCCACGTGGCCCCTTTGGTGATGCGGCTGGCACGGTGTGGAAACACACCATTGGTCCAGTCAATTCAATGTGGCTGAATTGGTGCCAGCTAGACTGGCTCAATACGTGTGCTTAGCGGAGGCCGCAGAAGTGCGTTGCTAGCAGCAAGCCTCCCAAAGGAAGAGCCCCTCTGCAGTTGCTGAGGTGTTCCAGTGAGCGAATAAACGTGGCAAGGATCCTGCCGCTGCCCTTTAGCGGCCTTTACTCTCTACATTATCTGACAGGAAGACAGATGACTTTTACAAGGCTCCTGCCATGCAGCCAGGAGGGCACGAGAGAAGATGTACAGTAAGTGGTGTTGCCTCTGTAATGCCCCAGTGCTTAGCGTGTCATCCTGGATACAGAATGTTTTCAGATAAGGAGCGTTGTGGGAGCAGGGAATAAAATTGGATGTGATATGGAAGCTTTTATGTGCTTAAAAAACCCTCAACACGCTGCTGACTTTCAGGGTTTCTCTGTTCCTCCCGTCCTGGAAGCAAAGAGTGTAACTAGGAATTCAAACACCGCTCTCTTCACTAGGGGGACAAATGAGGGGATTTCGTTGCCAGGTGGAGCATGTTATGATGGGTTTAGAACAGCAGCTGCTGCTTGGCAGGAGGGTTAAGGAGAGAACGTCTCTCTGTTGGGAGGGGCTGAACCTTTCAACTGTGGTGCCGCATGTTCGGGCCCTGCATCTGAGTGGAGGCACCTAAATACATGCCATCTGGTGTGGAGCGGGGATGGTGTCATGGGACAGCCTAATTTGGCAATTAACTGATCTTTGACTACTAAGCAGTAAACATGCCCACTGGGTTAGGGTTTTAGATGGGCTGGGCTCTGAGTTACTACGGAGGATTCTTTCCGGGTGTCTGGATGGTGTGTCTTGACCACATGGTCAGGGTTTAGCTGATCGCCATACTTGGGGGTCAGGAAGGAATGTTCCCCCCAAGGCAGATTGGCAGAGGCTCTGGGGTTTTTTCACCTTCCTGTGCAGCACGGGGCCTGGGTCACTTGCTGGTGGGCTCTTTGTACCTTGAAGTCTTTAAACCATGATTTGAGGACTTCAGTAACTCAGGTCTTCAGCCCTTTTCAGTAGCAGGCCACTTCCACACAGGTGCCTAACTTCACCCTAGCCATTGTTTACTATTTTCTATGATGAATATTTATTATTCGTTTGTATGGTGGCTGCACCTAGAAGCCCTAGTCATGGACCGGGACCCCACTGCGCTAGGCTCTGCACAAACGCAGTCTCTGCACCGTCACTTCACTGTCTAGATTTCCAATATGACATGATGAGTCAGGAGCAACAAGCAACAGGGCGTGGTTGGGAAGAAGGAGGTGTAGGGTTCCTGCGGTTCTTCCATTCGCCCTCGGTGGCTTACAGCTTTCTCTCTTGTAATATAAGTACCACAGTTGCTCTTGATGCATGTGCTGAGTGTTGCTGGAGTCTCCATGGAGATTGCATGGACTGGTATAAACAAACAATGGTACCAAACCGCAGCGTCCTCTGTGCCCTTCATAGTATGATGGTCATCAGCGGGGATGGGTACGAAAAATGATCTGGGCGGGTGCTGGGTCTGGGACAGGTTGGGGCGTTGCCAGTGATGATATCCCAAATTTCCAATAACCAGTTCTATAAAGGCAGGTGATATTTAAGAACCTATTCTGAATAGGTTCTTAAACATCATGCACACAGCACCCCAACAACCCAGCACCCAAACTTCACAGTGCCCTCCACCGTGAAATTGACCCTCCCTGGTCAATTTCGGCTGCAGGGAGAATCACTCCCCACAGTGAAATTGACCCTCCCTGGTCAATTTCGGCAGCAGGGAGCGCTAAGAACCGGGTTCACTGAATTTTTTCTATTTTAAGAACCGGTTCGTGCGAACCGTTGCGAACCGGTTGGATATCATCACTGGACGTTGCTCCGTCTTGGGATTGTCAAACCGGGGTTGGCTCAGATTCAGATCCCCTTTTATCGGGGTGCCTCAACAGTGAGAGGTCAGAGAAATGTTCATATTTATTATTAATTATTATTGATCGACTGCAGTTACACCTACCTTCCTATCTCCTGCTACTATGCCGCTGCCCATCACCAGAGTGCCTGCCTGCCACGTAACAGCAACAGCAACAGCAAAGTCCCTAGTGGACTTCGGGGAGTCTCTGCCACTTCCTTTTTGAGGCCCAAAATGTGCTTGGGATGAGCCTGGGTTGGTTGCTTGGCAGGGACAGAAAGGGGTGTCAGTGCTGTGTGTGTCACGCCACGTATCAGAGCCCCAGGAAATGTTGGACACGCACAAAAGGAGAAGATGGCAATCTAAGTACACAGGCTGAATTTGGGAAGAGAAGCTGCTGGCTCTGCTGGAGGGAGGAGAATGGATAACTGCCCCTCAGGTGACCAGAGAGCAAGTGTGAAAAACCGAGACAGCTTTTTTTGCCAGGGCGGGGTTATAGTTGCATATAAAATACAAAGCCCCTAACATCGGGACGTCTGGTCACCCTAATTGCCCCAGAAGACTTTGAAGTGACACCAGGGCTGGCAACCTTTATCTGCAGGCCTGGGTTTCATCACGTTGACGGATCCAACCAATTCCACTCACAGGCTGTCTGCAGGAACTGGACAGTTGCAAAGAAAAGGAGATTTGGATAATTTAATCACCTTGGATCTGCTGCATACTCACTCCTCTCCCAAAAGAAACGAACCCACTTCCTGGGTCCCCGCAGTCTCAGTCCAGTAACACCAACACGCTGATGGGACCTTGAGAGGAGGAGCAACCCAAGTGGTACCGTCACTTAAAGAGACAGAGATTAACTGCTATGGACATGGACGCTCCTAGATAGACAGTGGTTCCGCCCCCTGTGTGATCAGTAGCCCTACAGCCCAGAAGCTGGAGTCAGAAAAGTTCTCTGAATGACATTAGACTGGGAACGCGAGTGACCTGGGGTGCTAGATGGGGAGAGGCTGCTATGCCATGTCCCACCATGAGGGGTGTACCAAAGATGAAGCCACTCTTCTACACTCCCGTTGGCGTCCACGGGTGTTGTAGCTGCTCAGCACCTTTGAAAATCAGGATATTAAGCCCCTATCCAGGAAAACCCTTGCGCATATGATCGGGATGTGGTGCCCTAAACCAGAGCCCATGGAAGTAAGTGAGAGCCATTCTCTAGACTATGTATCAGGTCCTTAAGCCAGCCTATCATTGTGGTAGCTGAGGGACTCTTTCTGGCTGCTTTTTGTATCCAAAAAGACCTGCTGCGATATGGTTTCTTCAACCCGCAGTGTAGATAGGAAACTGCTACATTACTATTACTGTGAATAAGCCAGAGTGGAAGAGAAATGTCCTATTTTCTTCTGTTTCTGTCCTGAGAATAAGAGATTCTTCTGCCTAGAAAGTGACAGAAGGTGAGCCGACTGACAGATTGCGCTGGGTTAGCAGAAGAGCTATTTTTAGAGCCCCTCTATTAAGCAGCTCAGCTAGAGCTCTCTCAAAAGGATCACAGACCACAGATCTTATTTTTTTTCTCCTTAAGACAATTTGATAACCTGTAAATTTCCAGCCTACTGTGGTCTCTTATCTTTTCTGTTCAAATCCTCCGGGTCTTTGTGGGGACCCTGAATTCATGATTGTGAGCTGTGGAATTGGAACCTACTTTGCATATTTCCTGATGCTTTGTTGGAAGACTTTGAACTCAGACTGGGATGTGCCTTTGTTTATTTAGATTGTGGCAGCTCCTCAACTCTTTGATTGCGTCGGTTCTGAGAGTGGGGAAACTGAGGCAGAAAGGGTTCAGCAAACTTGACCAAGGGCACAGAGGGAGTCAGAAATAGGATTATAATTCAGGATTCACTATTGAGTGCTGACTACACCTCTCTCTACAGCATATCTTTTTCTCCTTCATTCCTTCTGCTCAGACTCATACAGAGTTATTACCCAGTATGATAACTAGTATAGATTTATTTGCTAAAAACCAAAGCCCACCACTCTTTGCTAACTTGACAACTAGCTTGTGAATTCAAACTAAAGCTTAACTGCTTGGTTTCACTTCCTGTTTCCAGTGCAGTAGCACAAGGCTGTTTTGTGCTGGCTCCCAGCACAGCAAGGAAACGTTTTCATGAAGGAAACTTTTTTAAAAAAAAATCTTATACATATCCTGATAAGCTCCACCATGTAAGGGCTGCTGATCCAACATATAAGGGCTGCTGTGACCAAGGGAAAGGACAGGTTTTTTTCCAGACCTAAAAAAATCTTTGCATCTTTCCCAACCAGGAGAAAGAAAAGTAAGAAATTACTTAGCATCATTCTAAAAATTGCCGCTTTGTCATAATATTTAGTATGTAGGACTCCTGCGTCATCTGTAACACCAATGAACTCTGGACACAGTAAGGGCCGATTCTGCAAGCACTTACGCACACAACTGCATTCACTAAAGAGTAGTCCCATTGATTTTTGTGGGACTGTTCACATGAGTGAAGCTACTCGCTTATACATGTTTGTAGAAACAGATGGCTCGCTGGCAGTCTTCAGTTAAAATAATCTAGTATGTGAATTACTTAGTGTGTATTGACAGATATAGGCCACATCTTCAGTTGATGTAAAATGATTTCACCGGAGCGACATTAATTTACGTCAGCTGAGGATCTGGCCCTAAATGTCAGAGAGAGTCTCGTGTAGTCACATGACTCCAGGAGCTGGGGCTTCAAGAAAAGCACCAAAAATTGCAAGTCTTATGATAAAATCATGAGAGCTGGCAACGTCCATATGAGGGTGGTAGGTATTAATTTGCCCATTTTATGGATCAGTAAGCTGAAGGCACAGAGACTGGGCCATGTCCAAGTTCACCCCACAGGTTCATATCACCTCAGAGAACCGGATCTAGGAGCGCTAGATTCTAATCTCTTACTCAAACTATCAGCATTATTATTTTTTAGCATCTGTATTATGGTAGGATCTATAGGCCATAACCAAAATCAGGGCCCTGTCGTGCTGGGCACTGGACACACATACATTAAGAAAAAGTCCCTGCCAGACGAGCAATAGCCAAGACAGACAAATGGTAGGAGAAAGGAAATATTATCCCCATTTTACAGATGGGAGACCGAGGCCCAGAGAGATTGAAGGTCTTGCCCAAAATCACACAGGGAGTCTGTGGCAGAGGCAGGAAATTAACCCAGATCTCCTGATTCCCAGACCAGTGTCCTGTCTCATCTGCATCTTGGTAATTCTTACACACCTGTGTAAGAGCAGCCAGTTCAATCCCACTACCTGCTGTTCAGAGAGGGCCTGGGGCCAAAGCTGCACATTCTTAAAAAGAGAGACAGTGAAATCTAGACTCTGGCCACTCAACTTCCAATGTATCTACAAACATGTTTGTGAGGGATATGGTCATTTCCTGCAATACCCTGGACACATGATGTTGAATTACATTTAAGTATCTTAAGGACCAGTGGACTAAAAATGCAAAGCTTATGTATTGTTGTGGGATTGTCTGAACTTCTCTAGATGGGAGACATGGCGAATGTCAACCTTGGGAAGGGTTATGAGCTTCAAAGGACTATTTTAAATAACTTTGTTTGTCTGTCTGACACATTAAGTGGGGTTTCTAGGAAATATCAGGGGGGAAGTGAATGCAAATTACCACCTATATTTCTGGATGCTATGTAAGATCCAACCTTTCGAAGCTTCGCTCTGGGATGGGGACCAGGATCTGGCTTATTACCTGTTCAGGGACTCTGCAGATCAAAGACCCCAACTGGATAAAGGAGTGACTCTCAGAGCAGGTCTACACTACCGAGTAAGTCCATCTGACTTACGTCGCTCAGGGGTGTGAAAAAGACGGACCCCCTGAGCGACACAAGTTACAGAGACCTAAACGCTGTCCACACCGGTGCTATGTCAGAAGGAGGTGCTCTCCCACTGACACAGTTTCCACCTCTGCCATCAGCATACAGTGTCTTCACCGGACACGGGACAGTGGCGAAGCTGCGCCGATGCAGCTGTGCCAGTGCAGCACTTCTAGTGTAGACCTGCCCTCAGATTCGTGGGTGTGCTTGTTGTGAGCTAACAGCTGTTGTGAACTTGTGACCACAGGAAACAGCCCTTGGGTTGGAAGGCGTGACTCCTACCAGAGCCGAAGGTTGGAGTCAGGAGATGATCTCTGGTAAGCTTACTAGCATGCATGTAGGTTCTTTTAATGTTTTTAATATATTTTCTCGGGAATGCTTTCACTTTAGGAATAAATGGACGTCCTTAGAAAAGGCTGTTTGTACCTTATAACTAGGGGCAATTATGCGGTTGACGTCCTCGGAGGAGAAAGCAAAGCAGGCCACTTGCTGAGGAGCTCAGTGTATACAGGGAGCTGCGCGCCCTGCAAAGACTGCAATCAGAGGGAGGCGAGATATGCCTCTCAGCCCAAGATTGGTGATAGCTGGGGAACCAGGCCCTTAGAGGGCTTGCCCTTGGGGGACCATCGAGGGAAGGGGGAAATATAGGTGCAGCTGCCCTGAACTGTGACAATGGTCTATTCAGTTCTGCTCCACCTGAATTTGAGCAGCAGCTATTTGGCTGGTCCCGTAAGCCAGGCTTCACCATATTGCCTGGAAAACCAAGCCACCTGCCAGAGAAGCTGCAGATCTGCTCTAGACAACCCTAGCATCATTTAGTGAGGGTGCTTGCAAAATAGAAACACTCTGGAGTGCTTCATTATCCTGCACAAGAATGGCCTGTCTCTAGTCTCAGCAGCGGACTTAAAAACGTGGGAATGCACCACACCACACAGCACAGAATACCCGCAGAAGTGAAGCAGGAAGTTCATTAGGCACTAAGGGGACGGGAAGCAAGGTTGGTCTCTATTTAACACAGGGGGCTTGTAGCTGCTTGCACAAAGGCTGCACAAACCCTAGTGCCGCTCTGGCTATCGGGCACCTAGACACCCAGATGATGATGAAAGCAGGTAAGGGCCCAATGTTGTTCCCATATAAGTCAGGGGCAAAACTTCCATGGACCTAATCAGAGAAGAGGCAGGCCCCAAATGGGCAGAGTCCCTGTGTCTTGCTAAACTGGGGTAGACAAATGTTCCACTGCTTGCCTGAACTGAGCCTTAAACCTTTTAATAATAATAGCTCATGAATCCTCAAAGACGGAGTTTTGTCCCCATTTCACAGACAGGGAAACTGAGGCAAGGAGTGGGAAAGGATTTACCTAAGGTCATCAAGTGAGTCTGGATCAGAAGTTCCTGGTTCCCAGCATCTGGCTCCGAGCACTTGACAATCACTCAAATTTCACGCCTTCCTAGCACAGATGAAATTTGCAAACTGACGAAATGGAGGCAATTTAGAGACTTTCATCAAAATGGCTCATTAAAGGCATTGGGGCCAGAGCTCTGAGAATCCAAACTCCAAAAATATTGTCTCCTCAGCACATCCAAATCCCTGCCGCCTAGCTAATGACTTGCCAGGTCCCCATAAAGTCAAGTGAAAATGTTGTGTTTAAGCAGATTCACGGGGGCTACCGCAGAGGCGGTGGAGGTCACCTCTTCAGATTGCACTTTTATGGTTGGCAATTCATTTCTTCGACGGTTGAGTGCCTTTGCCAATAGGGGAAGGTTTGCGAGCAAATGCAATTATTTAAATCACACCTGCCACAGCACAAATAACAGAATCCTTTTCTTTGAAGCGATGTGAGCGCGCCTTCCCGCGGGGTGATGTACTCGAGCGGTGGGTGTCGGATAGCGTCCAATGTCACTGTATTTATGCTCCCAGCCCTGTACTGCAAAACACCCAGCCCATCATTTCTCCCCTGGGAGGGCGGGGGCAGGTCACCTACTTTACCCTAAGTGTGCCCTGGAGGAAGATTTTGCAGAGGGAAAATTGAGTATGAAATGTACACAGAGGTTGTCCAATTACTCGGCAGCCAAAGGTGGGAAAGGAAAATGCAGCTGCAGTAAAGGCTGTGGGGCAGGCTGGGAAACACCTCTCAGAACAGATGCCCTATTCCAGTGTTTCTTAACCTGTTAGGTAGCAAGTACCCCCTAACTTCTGAAAATTTTAATAAGTGCCCCAACACTCAATATTCCACGGGGTTTTCTATCTACAGACTAATGGGAGCCTATGTTGGAAGAAGGGCTGAGTATATAAGGCCCTGATATGACAGACGTCAGATCTAGTGCGGGTAGGGTTACCACCTTTACACCAGGGGTGCGCAACTCAAGTATGTACCTGGGCTAGAGGTGATGTTGGTGAAAGCTAGGAGGCTTTAAGCAGCACGTCAATGCTGGGGAATAAAAAGTGCTGCGCCAAATTTTTTGCCATAGATTTGAGAGGAGGAAGGGGTGAGAGAGAGAGACAGGAAAAGAGGGTAACTGGTGAAATGTGGGACTGTCATAGAACAGTGAAATTGACAAGTTTTCTGGGCACTGGGCTTTGAGCCAGGGAGGGGAGCTGCCACCTGGGCAAGTTGCAGGTAGCTGCCACCTGGCTGCCTGCCCGGGAGCTGGGCAACTGCCACGCGATCCGAGCTGGGCCAGAGAAGGCTTCCACGCCAGCTGGGACCCAGGGATGTGGGCAGGTGGCTGATGGAGGCTGTCCCTCGGCTCGGAGCTAGGGTACGGGTGGCTGCCACCCAGCTGCGAGTCCAGTTTGCAAGAACCAGGAGACTGCCACCGGGCTCCTACCTAGGAGCTGGGACCTGGCGGGAAGCGAGCGGCTGCTGCCCGCCTCCCACAGAAGCTAGCTGCAGCCGCCTGCCTCCCAGCTCCAAGCTGGGACTGGGTGGGAAGTGGGCAGCTGCTGCCTGGCTTCCCTGCATTCTGTTTTTCCTGGGGTAATATTTCTTTAACTTGCGGATAAGAATACTGTGGGAGACTGTATCAAACTCTTCGCTAAAGTCAAGGTATATAACATCCACCGCTTCCCCTCATCCACAGAGCCAGTCACCGCTTCACAGAAAGCAAGCAGGTTGGTCAGGCATGACTTGCCCTTGGTGAATCCATGTTGACTGCTCCTGATCAACTTCCTCTCTTCCAAGTGCCTTAAAATGGATTCCTTGAAGACCTGCTCCATGATTTTTTCGAGGATTGAGGTGAGGCTGACAGGTCTGTAGTTCCCTTGGTTCTCTTTCTTCCCTTTCTTGAAGATGGCACTATATTTGCCTTTTTCCAATATTCAGGGACCTCCCCCAGTTGCCACGAGCTTTCAAAGATAATAGCCAATGGCTCTGAAATCACATCAGCTAATTCCTTCAGCACCCTCGGGTGCATTGCATCTGGCCCCATGGACTTGTGTATGTCCAATCTTTCTGAATAGTCCTGGACCTGTTCCTTCAGCACTGAGGGATGTTCACCTCCTCCCCATTCTGCGCCACCCAGTGCAGTAGTCTGGGAGCTGACCTTGTCTGTGAAGACAGAGGCAAAACAGGCATTGAGTACCTCAGCTTTCTCCACATCCTCTGTCACTAGATTGCCTCCTCCATTCAGTAAGGGGCCCACACTTTCCCTAGTCTTCCTCTTGTTGCTAACATACCTGTAGAAACCATTCCTGTTCCCCTTGACGTCCCTTGCTAGCTGCAACTCCAGTTGCGCTTTGGCCTTCCTGATTTCATTTCATTTCATTCCTGCATGTTCGAACAGTATTTTTGTACGTTGGGATGGTTTGTTCCTGTGCCCTCAATAAGGTTTCTTTAAAATACAGCCAGCTCTCTTGGATTGGATTCCTTTCCCCCTTACATTAGCCTTGCTAGATATCCTGCCCATCAGCTCCCTGAGGGAGTCAACGTCTGCTTTTCTGAAGTCCATGGTCTGTATCCTGCTGTTCTCCTTTTGTCAGGATCCTGAACTTGAACATCTCATGGTCACTGCTGCCTAGGTTGCCACCCACTTCTACCTCCCTGTAAGGCTGTGGCATGGTCCGGCCGGGGCGTCGCAACCTTTCCTCAGGCCCAGGCTCCAAGGAAGGCCACAGCCCCTTCTTTTAGGGGGATAAACGGTGCCGGTTACAAGTCTGGGCTTCTTTCCCAGACTGTAACCCTCCGGTCTCCCATAGGGCAGGGTTGATACAGGGTCTGTAGCCCCAGCCTTCCACCAGACGGGAGAAGCAAGCTGTCTATTGCCCCTGGCCCTCAGGCAGGGTGGGGCAGGTAAGCAGTTCACAGTCCCCGGCTCATAAGCTGGGAAGGGCTGATGAGGCAGTCAATATCCCCCAGCCCTTCAGCAGGTGGGGCAGGCGAGATAGTCTGGAGCCCCTGTTCTTGCAGGCAGACGGGGCTAGTAGGGCTCGGTATCCTCTGTTGGCCAAGCTCCAAGGATGTCAAGCACGCCCAGGATGGTTAGGGAAGTCGGGAAGGGGACACAGGCCCACCCAACTCCACTGTGTCCCAGACCAGAGCCCTAGCAGTGTCAAAGCGGTTTGCCACTGAGTCAGTGGGGATCCAGTCGTAACTCGCTGACGGGGTTTAGACCCTGACTCAGCCACTTGCTAGATGGCTGTCCCTGGGCCATTTCCTCCCACCCTGTACCCGGGTACCTGTCGGTATCTTTCTCCCTCCAGGTCGCTGGGGTAGAAGGCGAGCGGCAGGCCCACAAGTCTCTCCCCATCGACCGGCGGTAGGTCTGGAAACTCTTCTTCGTCGTCAGCGGAGGGCAGCTCCTCCAGGTCACAAGGTCCCAGGGGTTCCTCCGGTCCACAGGGTTCAGCCAACTCCAGGGGGTCCCCGGTGTCAGGCAGCTCCTCGAGGTCAGGGCCAGCCCCAGGGGGTATTTCCCACCCAGGAGTCCCGGGTGACTCATCCCAGCTACTAGGGCCTGGCAGCCATACCCAATCACTAGGGCGTGGTGGCCCTCTCCAGTCACTCGGGCCCAGCAATCTGGGCAGGTTTTGGAAGCCCTGATTGGTGGGGCACTGGCTCCAAACAGCCACCGGGCCTGCGTCAGGCCTAGGCTGCAGCCTCCAGAAAGACACATCTGCCTACGGCAGCAGCTTCCCCCAACTGAAGTGCTAGGCCAGCCTTTTATAGTTCCCTTCCCTGCCTTGGCTCCGCCCCCTGCTTCCAGGCAGTTTGGCCTGTAGGGCCCTGTTCTACCCAGCAGGGGCGTCACTACACTTCCTCGGGCCCAGTCTCTGAGGAAGGCCACAGCGCCTTGCTACACTCCCCTACCAAATCTTCCTTGTTGGTAAGCAGCAGTCAAGAGACGCATGGCCCCTCATTGGTTGCTCCAGCACTTGCACCAGGACGTTGTCCGCAACACTCTCCAAAAACTTCCTGGATTGTCTATACGCTGCTGTATTGCTCTTCCAGCAGATGTCTGGGTGATTGAAGTCCCCCATGAGAACCAGGTCCTGTGAACTGGAAACTTTCCCTCAGCCTCTCCTCATAAGTCATGTGCTCCAGCCCCCTAATTACTTTTGTTGCCCTCTGCTGGACTCTTTCCAATTTGTTCACATCCTTTCTGTAGAGAGGGGCCCAAAACTGGACACAATATTTCAAATGAGGCCTCATCAGTGCCGTATAGAGGGGAATAATCACTTCCCTTGATCTACTGGCAATATTCCTACCAATGCAGCCCAATATACAATTAGCCTTCTTGGCAACCAGGACACACTATTGACTCATATCCAGCTTCTTATCCACTGTAATCCCTAGGTCCTTTCCTGCAGAACTGCTGCCTAGCTTGTCGGTCCCCAGTCTGTAGTTGTGCATGGGATTCTTCCGTCCTAAGTGTAGGACTCTGCACTAGTCCTTGTGGAACCTCATCAGATTTCTTTTGGCCCAATCCTCCAATTTGTCTAAATCACTCTGTATTTTATCCCTACCCTCCAGCATATCTACCACTCCTCCCAGGTTAGTGTCATCTGCAAACTTGCTCAGGGTAGCATATCTACCCCATCTTACAGATCATTCATGAAGATGTTGAACAAAAATGGCCCCAGCACCGACACCTGAGGCACGCCGCTTGTTACCGGCTGCCAACTGGACATCAAGCCACTGATCACTGCCCATTGAGCCCTGTGATCTAACTAGCTCTCTATCCATCTTATAGCCCATTCATCCAACCCATACTTTCTTTAACTTGCTGATAAGTACCATTAGGGAAAGGTGCTGGAGAAGTGTGGCAGCAGCTGTGATGACTAGCGTGCTCTCTGTTCAGCCACAGAGGAGGAAGTAGCAGGGTAATCTTCCCCCATGCCACAGGTTAGATATTTTCCCCAGCACCCTTGGGCCAGATGTCTTACCATTCAGCATCTGCTGCTAGGGGCCAGGCTTTCCAAAAGTGCTCCGCACCCCTGTGACATGTTGTACCCCATGTACACCTTTCATGTTCACCCTTGTAGTGCAACTGTGTATTGTTTATTGCAAAGTGTGTTATGTAAGGGGTTTTTGGAATGCTCATGACATGCTGAACATCATTGTTATGGTGGATGTTTTCTGCAATGTCATGCATGCATAGTTATGAAACTCTATGTAATATTCCCAAAAGTTTGTTGCTTGAATAGATCCAGGCAAACACACAGCGGAGTGAGGGTTCACGCCTTGCAGAGGCAAGCATGCGGGAACAATGGATTGGCCTGAGCACCTGATAAAGCGACGCTCATTTGACTCAAGCGGAGAAAATCATGCCCACTGCTGGACATGGCCGATCTCCTGACCCCAGGGGCTGACGAGGAAACATGTTAAAAGCAGAGGCATTTTCGCTCTGGAGCTCTCCCTTGGAATCCAGCTACAAAGCAACATCAAGGACACTGAACCCACACGGGCTGGGGCTGGTTGAAAAGGAGTCAGCCAGTCTGGGGTGAGCATTATCTGGGACTATAAGACTACTAAAGTGTTGAGTTTAGTTTAGAATGCGAGTTATCTTTTAATTAATTGTGATTAAACCTTGATTCATATTTTTCTGGTTTATAATCACTTAAATCTTGCTGTAATCAATAAACATATTTGTTTGTTTATCTAAAGCTGTGCGTGTGGATGGAGTGTGTGTAGAAACTTCACGTAGAGTGACAGAGCTGGTGCATATCAATTTCTCTGATAAACTGACAGACTAATGTAATGAGCTTGCAGGGTGCAGTGTACAGCTCTGATCCCTGTAAAACGGCAGTTCCCGGGGTTGCATCATCCCATGAGCAGCTGGCCAGAAGTGCTCCTTCTCTAGGTCGGGGACCCATTACTTGCAGAAGGCTGGGCGTGGGCTGACCCAAGAGTGGGTGGTTCACGCAGCGGAGCAGAGAAAGTCAGGGCCCAGGAGTGAGGGATCGAGGTGAAAGAACTACACACCAGTCCAGATTGCAGAGGGGAATGTCACAACCCCACAGCTCCCAGGGTGACATTCACGGCCACAAAAGAGCACTCAGCATCCCGAGCTCTTGGTACAACCTGGCCCCATGCGTGTGCCTCAAGCAATTGCAGAGATCGGAGTGAAGTTCAGTCTCCATGCCTTAGGCCTCCTATCTCCTGCTCCCAAGCCTCATGCCCCACCTATCCCAGCCTGTCTGAGAGAGACCCACATCCCCTCGCCCCAAGGGAGATGCTGATTCATTCTATGTCTGGATCTGCTTTTCTCCACCACCACTAAGCTGCTGGAAGTGGCACCCAGACACAGACTCCCCCGCATGCCGTGAGTGTCTATAACCATCCAGTGTTTCAGAGTGAGAAAGAGGCCCTGACATAAACAATGAGGGATGACTCAAATTCCCCTGCCTGGCTCCCTCAGGTGTCTTTGTCTCCTGACTGCTAGCCCAAATGCCAGGGTGATTAACATCTGAAAGCTTAGGCTGAAGATTGAATCCTCAGATGGGATTTCCACTCGCAGCAGCAGGCCATAAATCATCCCTAAAGCAGGTGCATTAAGGATGCATAATGATACATTATGAAGAACCAGGGGAGGACAGAGACAAGGTCTGAAATCCTCTGGTCATGCTCCCTTCCCCCTCCTGTGACACACACAAGTTCCCCCTGTCTATACCAACCTGGACTTGGAGAAAACAATCCAGCTTCAAACGTGACTCCTGCTGCGTTGACAATCATGGTGAACTACAAGTGACATCCTTGTGCTATTTGCAGGGATGTTGTAGCTGTGTTAGTGCCAGGATATGAGAGAGACAAGGGGAGTGAGATAAGATCTTTTATTGGACCAAATTCTGCTGGTGAAAGAGACAAGCTTTCAAGTTACACAGCGCTCTTCTTCAGGTCTGGGAAAGGTAGGCCGAGTCTCACCACTAAATACAAGCCTTGTGCTGTGACATAGCAAAGAAAAGAAACGTTGGCACTTTAGAGAATAAAAATAAAGGTGAGTCTAACTGCATCTCTCTCTAGTTTTATCTCCATACAAGTGTCTAGCAAAAGATGGGTATTTAACTGTCACCCTGCACAATGGAGAACATTGCCATGTGGCTGCCTTTTCTAGCCTTGCCTCATCACTACTGGGAAATATCTCAGTTCATCTGATCCCATTTTAACCTGTTTCTCAATGTTTTTATGGTGCTTTTTCCCCTCTCCATTAAGTTGGAGCTGCGTTTGTCATCCTTGCTACCTGAATCGCTTTCTCATCTGCTTATCCGCACCAGGAAGTGCACAAAAACACCCCAGTTTTTCAAAAGTGCTAGAGGCACGTTAAAAAAGAGAGAGAGAAAGAAAAAGATTGCTCCAGTCCCTGCCCAGTATTACACAAAGCACTTTAGTTGATTGGAACTGGAACAATCTTTAAGAAGGGCTGTCCTTCTTCAAACCCCGACTTCTCCCATCTCTGTTGCTTGAACACAAGAAAGAAGGAAACTGAGTCCTACGCCTGGCTAGGAATGGGATTTCCACTTTTTGAGGACATTCTGTGATTTCTAAACTATTCCTATTCTGAAATAGAATGGAAAAAAATCCTGCAAAATGAAATCTACGGAGAGAAAAAATTGTTTTGTGTTGATCAAAAAGTTTAATTCTGGTATTGTCTTTTTAAATATTTTAATATTATAAAATAACCCAAACAGAAGCAAGAAGTACTTTTGAAATGGAAAATCAAAATATTCCATGCCAAAGAGGTTGGAACGGAATATGTTGACATTAGCGGGACACCCCTTTCCAACTTTTTTCTTAATGAAATTTTGTCAAAATCAACACATTTCTATGCCATGTTTCCCTTTTGGGATGATGAACCAGCATTTTCAGCTGAAAAACATTTTTCTGTTGGAAAGTTTCCAACCAACTCTACTTCACTCAATGCAGAGGTAGGGCTGATCATCAGAATACAGTGTGATCTAGGCCAGTGGCTTTCAAACTTTCCAGATCGCTGCACCCCTTTCAGGAGTCTCATTTGTCTTGTGTCCCCCCAAGTTTCACCTCACTTAAAAATTATTTGCTTACAAAATTAGACATAAAGATACAAAAGTGCCACTGTGCACTATTACCAAAAAATTGCTGACCTTCTCATTTTTACCATATAATTATAAAATAAATCAATTGGAATATAAATATTGTACTTACTTTTCAGAATATAGTATGTAGAGTGTATATATATAAATAAATAAATATATATATAGTATACTTAATATATATATGTCATTGTCTGTATGAAATTTTAGTTTGTACGGACTTAGCTAGTGCTTTTTATGTAGCCTGTTATAAAACTAGGCAAATAGCTGTATGAGTTGAAGTACCCCCGGAAGAAGTCTGCGTACCCCAGGGGTACACATACCTCTGGTTGAGAACCA
Source organism: Mesoclemmys tuberculata (assembly GCA_007922155.1). Taxonomy (NCBI): domain Eukaryota; kingdom Metazoa; phylum Chordata; order Testudines; family Chelidae; genus Mesoclemmys; species Mesoclemmys tuberculata. The sequence continues at coordinate 11,714,069 of ML675632.1, read as the reverse complement.
CTGTTCTTGTGGACCGGACAGCAGATTAGGAGTCAAAAGACTTGACTTCCATTCCTGCCACTGACTTGTTGGTTGATCTTGTGCAAGTCTCTTCATCTTTCTATTCTTCTTTTTCCCACTCCCACCTTTGTCCCTCTTGCCTACTTAAATGGTAAGATCTTCATAAGATCTTACCGTGCCTAATACAAATAATGTCATGGCTGTGTAATGCCATAGACCTGGGTGGATCATTGACAACAGAGCCCGAACCTGGAAACTCTGGATCTCAATGCACCAACCTCTATTACCTGAGCAAACAGGCCTATGTCTGTTAGTCCGGGCTGTAGCAGGTTCCTCAACTTCTGCGTACATCACAGACACCACTTGCGAGGGACCGAGTGCCACATGGAGTGGGTGAGGGCTACAGACTAATGAGTCAGTGAGATTGCTGGGACAAGAACCCAGCATTCATGGCCTCTCAACCCCTTCTTCTCACCACCAGATTGAAAAACATTAAATTCCTTCATGTTCCTAGGCCACTGACCCTCGTTTGCTAGTTTCATTGCCACTGGCACATGCAGCACGTCCTTGAAGACAAAACCGAGACGGAATTACATAAGACATTTCCTCCTCTGTGTGTCAGAAATGATCTCTTTCATGCCAGCGGCTGGGGAAGATGAATATTCAGGAGCACATGGTGGCTGAATAAATAAGTTTAATGGGCTTTAGCTGTTCATGTGGTTATTGTAAAGCAGTTGCCATTATGAAGTCTACAAGGCAGAAAATGCAATGCTGCATATTTAAAAAGCTTTCCAGGAAATTCGCTGCTTTCGGAGGGTCAGCTGACTCATTCTTCTTAGAAACGTAACAACAATTCAGTTCATCCGAAAACAGGTTGGTATCACGTGTGGCACAGAACATACGAACAGCCATCCTGGGTCAGACCAGTGTCCTGTCTTCGGGCAGTGGCCAGTGTCAGAGGAAATGAACAGAACAGGGCAATTACCACATGATCCATCCCCTGTTGTCCACTCCCAGCTTCTGGCAGTCAGAGATTTAGAGACACCCAGAGCATGAGGTTGCATCTCTGATCATCTTGGCTAATAGCCATTGATGAACCGATCTCATTCTTTTTTGAATCCAGTTATAATTTTGACCTTCAGAACATCCCCTGGCAACAAATTCCACAGGTTGACTGTCCATTGTGTGAAGAAATACTTCCTTATGTTTGTTTTAAACCCGCTGCCTATTAATTTCATTGGGGAACCCCTGGTTCTTATCTTATGTGAAGGGGTAAATAACACTTCCCTATTCAATTTCTCCACGCCATTCATGATTTTATCAACCTCTATCAAATCCCCCTTTAGTCATCTCTTTTCTAAGCTGAACAGTCCTAGTCTTTTTACTCTCTCTCTTCATTTGGGAGCTGTCCATACCCCCATCATTTTTGCTGTACCAGTTCCAATTCTAATAAATCTTTTTTGAGATGGAAAACGTGCCTGGGAGCCAATAGTTCCACCAGCAATAGACTTGATGAGGACGATGCTTGAAATATAGTCTCTCTCTCTAGGGAACGTTGTGTTGGTGAATGATGCTGGATTGGCAGCCCTGCATAATGAAATCTTTTAACCACTTGGCGGGTACCACAGAGTGGACGAGCTATTCACTGGGAATGCATCAGCCCTTTGGCCTGTTAGTGACTCGCTCACAAACTGATCCTGATTCCTGCCAATAGCTTTGTTAACCTACAGTGTTGGCCAAACAGCTTATATGAGAACAAATATCGGCCAAGGGTTTATTGGGCAATGCTGTCATTTGCCCATATGCAAAGAACCAGCGCAAGGCCTAGACACCTCTACAGCCCTCAGGCTGTCTATGCTCCCTTGCTGCCGTAGGCAGGGACATGCATAGATGGTCTCAAGGCTCTGTTTCCATGGGGTCACATAGTGCCGTTCAGCAGCACAAGTGTTAAACTTCTTCACACTCAGCTGCTGTCTGAGGAGGCTCTATGGGGCAGTAGCTGTTCTGCTACAAATCCTGATCCAATTCTGACCTATTCAGACTCCCTTCAATGCCTTTGCAAGACGAACAGAATATTTCTGCGTGATATTTCATGTCTTCCTTGACACGCTTTGCCTGCGCAAACGTCAACACTAGCACATTAGGCAGAGATGTAAAAAATATTCCTCGGAGGGATTTTTAAACAGAATCATGGGCTTTCTCCTTTTATTGTGATGAAAGGGTTTTATACCTTTTATTAGATCACAAATCAGCCACCGTAAAGAAATCCATATTGAAGATATTTGATGTTTTCATTTACAAGGTTTACTGGGTCAATAAAGCTAATTTACCTATTTAAAGAGAGAACACGAGGGATGTTGTGTTTCACAAGGCAATGAGCAGGCTGCTGTGTGAATAAGCCATCGAATCATAGCTGGAAGCGATTCTTTGGATCAGCTACTCCTTTCACCCATGCAGCTGGGGCAGGACTCCTTCTGCAGTAAAGTCTCATGCATCCAGCCCACTTTCAAATGTCTCACGTGATGGGGACATTCCCAAAATCCTCTCCTTCCATGGTGAGCCCCTCCAGCACATAGTGTAAACGTCTAGCAAGAAGAGAATCTCTACCAATGAGAATGGAATACCTCCTTGGTATTATCAGGCTATTTAAGAGCAGAAGCACAGCCATATTGGGCCAGACCAATGGTCCCTCTAGCCCAGTAGCATGTCTTCCAACAGTGGCCTATGCTAGGTGCTTCAGAACAGAACAGTCAATCATTGAGTGATCCATCCCCTGTCATCCACACCCAGCTTCTGGCAAAGAGAAGCTAGGGACACCCAGAGCATAGAGCTTCATTCCTGACCATCTTTCCTAATAGCCATTGATGGACCTATCCTCCATGAACTTATCTAGTTCTTTTCCGGACCCCATTATAGTCTTGGCCTTCACAACATCCTCTGGCAAGGAGTTCCACAGGTTGACTGTGCATTGTGTGAAAAAGTACTTCCTTTTGTTTGCTTTAAACCCACTACCTATTAATTTCATTGGGGGACCCCTGGTTCTTGTGTTATGTGAAGGAGGAAACAATATTTCCTTATTCACTTTCTACACACCAGTCATGATTTTATAGGCCTCTGTCAGAGATCCTTTTAGTCATCTCTTTTCCAGACTGAAAAATCCCACGCTTTTTAATCTTTCCTCATATAGAAACTATTTCAAAACCACTAATCATTTTTGTTTCCCTTCTCTGCACCTTTTCAAATTCCAATATATCTTTTTTGAGATGGGGTGACCAAATCTGCCCACAGTATTCAAGATAGATTTATAAAGAGACAATATGATATTTTCTGTCTTCTTATCTATCCCTTTCCCATGGTTCCCAACATTCTGTTAGCTTTTTTGATGGCTGCTGCACATTCATTTGATGTTTTCACAGAACTATCCACAGTAACTCCAAGATCTCTTTCTGGAGAGGTAACAGCTAATTTAGACCCCAGAATTTTGTGCGTATAGTTGGGATGATGTTTTCCAATGTGCATTACTTTGCATTTATCAACACTGAATGACATCTGCCATTTTGTTGCCCAGTCACCCAGTTTTGTGAGATCTCTTTGTAACTCTTTGCAGTCTGCTTTGGATTCAGCTATCTCGAATAGTTTTGCATCATCTAAAAATTTTGCCACCTCACTGCTTACCCCTTTTTTTAGATCATTTATGGCTATGTTGAACAGCACTGGTCCCAGTACAGATCCCTGGGGGACACCTCTATTTACCTCTCTCCATTCTGAAAACTAACCCTTTATTCCTCTTGCTCCAGTCTTCCACGACCTTACAACTTTATCCTTCCCTGGAGACCCAAAGTTATGGCAACTGCTCCTCCACATTAGAGCCATGGAAAGTTGTTGGTGGCATCCTACTGAACTACAGGAAAACTGCAGAGCACTTTGGCTGAGAAAAGAGTCCTTGGAAAATATACAAAATCAGGAAAGTCCAAGGGGCAAGTATTCAAAACCAGCCACTTTGGCCCAGGAGTTCACACTGGAGGCACACACCAGAGGGTACCTGCAGCACGCACTGAAAGGCGAGTCTTTCTGTTAAAGAAGCAGGACTTGAGAGACAGCCCTGTAGCGACATGCATCATGCATGCAGAATTCCTTGGGGGAGCTGCTCTTCACCTCTGGTCTCTGGATTCATTCTCACTTACCTTGATGTGCAATGTCAGTGAGTGCCATTCCAGGCAGATCTAAAGCAACGTTTCACGTGACTCGGCCTATGAAACAAACCACTGACGTCTGCGCAGCTTTGCTTATGGGCACAATGCAAGTGCCTGGTTTTGAAAATTTGGCTCATATGCAAAACTTCCCACTGAAACTGTCAGTTCCAAGAATCGACTTAGAGGGGTGGATTCTGCTCTTAGTTAGCCTGGAGTCAATCCAGAATAACTCATCACTGAAGTCTATCCAGATACTTACATGGCCTTCATTTGAGTGACTCACATAATAAATGGATTAGCCCTCAGCAATGCACAATTCTGCATCGGGGAAACTGAGAAACAGAGAGATAAAGTGACTTGTCCAGGTGCAGAGAAGGAGCCTGCATCTGATCTGGGAATTACATCCAGATTACGTGAGCCCCAGCCCACTGCCCTAGCCACAAGGCCATCCTTCCACCCTTAGCAACCCAGCTTATCGTTTTGGCAACTGAAAGGCTGCATGTCCTCCTCTCATCCTCACTCTCCCTACCTTCAGAAATGCAATAAAGACCAGGTCTCTGCTACGCAGGATATTATTTCTATAGGAAGACATTTTTCTGATGGGCTTCTCTCCCATACGAAATAAATAAGGAAATGATTCTCTCGAGAGACAGCTTCCTTATCTCTAACGAGATGCCTGGATTTCCATATCAAGGTTCTGACTCTAGGAAATAAGAGTTAATAAAAAAACTGCCCTGGGGGATTTTGATATATGTTCAGCAGCCAGGGAGAAATCTATTGAGAAAAGTTAGGAAATATTGAAGGAAGAAACTCAAATAGGTGTGAAAAATAAATAACAGTAATAAAGGCCATTCCAGTTAAGCAGAGATGCAGACAGGCTACTTCTAATATAAGTAAAAAGGGTTTTTAAATAAATAAATCCTCAGACCCATGAAGAAACAGGTCAACAAGATTCAAATAACCTATAAAACAAGCAGAAGCCAGATGGAAGTATAATTAGGGTGGCGAAGGGGTTGGAAATTGAATGTTGAGTCGCAGAGTAACATTGGAAATAGCAATTTAGGTTCCTTCCAGTCTGTTCATCGCAGACAGAGACTGGAAGGAAATCAGCCATCGAAAATAATCCTATAAGAACCTGTTAAGCAGATAACCTTATTACACCAGAATGTTCCTCCTTTTAACAGCACTGCTCCTTTAAGAGCTCCCCTTTTCATATGAGAGAGGCCTGCGGGGTTTTGTGAAATATGCTTGGCTTTGGCACACATGCAACATACCTTCATTTATGGGATGCTGATCCCTTATCAGGTCCATTTCCTATTACATTTTGCTGCTCAGCAACATTGGTAATTTAATCTCGGAGCAGCTCTAGGCGTCTGACACAGGAGGGGCTGGAGGAGCATGTCTTGCGGGACTTACTCCACTGCTCTGTCCTTCCTGCTGATTGCATGATCCCCTCCTGTTAGTTTGTGACCCATGAAAGTGCTGCGCCCTGCCAACTGGCTTTAACAGGCCATGTGGCTTATATACCTTCATGCCCTGCAGGAGAAAAGTGTCCTTCATCCCCCACAGGAATTCAGTGGGATTCCCCTAATGCGAATGGCTGGTAAATTGATTCCCTAGCAAATCTAACATTGGCTGGCGACACTGACCTGCCCTGAGCCCTAGTGAACAGGACCGGCTCTCAGGAGAACCTGGGAAATCCCTCAGGCCGCACACAAGGAGCACCCCACCTTCCAGCTCCCATGGGTGTGTGAGGGGAGCCAGTGCACAGCTGTGCCCCTAGTTGGACCCTCCAGCCCTCCAGAGTGCCATGAGTTCAGCTAGAGACATGAATCTCTCCACCCACGCAGGAAAGGCTTGCATTGCCCTGGGAGGAACCAGCTGTTTTGCCAGGCAGGGCAGATTCCATTTTCAGTGAACCACCCCCTACTTCTTTTGCCTTCCAGCCCTCCCTCCCTCCTTCCCAAGAGCAGCTGAGCAAAACAAAAGGGGCAGCCAATAAGCAAAGCAGAAAGGAAAGCAACGCTGACCAACACAGCACCATGGTGCTGGTGGAAGATGGTGCCTGGGCCAACTGCCCTGCTTGTCCAGCCCTAGAGCTGGTTTTGTGTAACTACAACCACAAGGCATCATGGGAACATCCCTGAGGGACACAATGTCGGCACCATGAAGTGCCCGCTGCAGTGCAGAGCCAATGAGCTGCAACAAGACACGGAGTTGAGCGTCTCCGCTGGCGCCGTGGCAACATCCTTTCCAGGGTTCTTCACTTGGCAGCCATCCTCTCTCGAAAGTCAGAAACGACATGGAGATTCAAAGTGAAGCTGTTTTGTTAGCCCAGGCCCGGAGACGAATGCATGGAGTACATGTTCACCATGTTCCTCTTGTTCTCTCATTTGTGTGATGAAAACTAAGGCGGGGCGTGGGGTGGGGGTCGGGAAACAGACATTGGTAAAACCGTTCCTGCTTGTGTTGGCGCCTCCCACAGCAGCCCTTCCTTCTGCCTTTCTCTGAACCCAGCGTGGGTGCAGAAGTTCGGCTGCCAGACTCAAGAAGCTAAAAAGGATTTCACTAACTTTATGCAAAGCTGCTGTCACAGACTGATTGCTTTTCTCTCCCACTTATCGCTTTACCACTTTTCATTTCCAAAAGTCGTCACTGGTTCCTCTCAGGATCTTAAAGGAAGCCGGGCCACCACGTCTTCCCTTCTTAGCCAGGTTCTAATTAAAGCTTTCACAAATAGCATAAATCTCATCAGCCTTGGTCTTGCCTTTAGGCCCCATCTTCCCTTGGTCACTAGTGATACATGATAACATTCAGCTCCTGCTCATATGCCTTTGCCACATTCTGGTTTGCTGCCCAGTTCCTCTGGAGCAAAGCACCACATGACACACACAAGTAAGATGCACAGGACAGCTGTTTGGTGCTTGGCAGCTCATTTTGCACAGACACGCACAAACTTTTTCTTCACTTTGGATCTCCAAGCGTGGCCACCCCGTGAGCTTCAGTTTATTAGTAATATAGTAGCAGCTTTCTGCAGGGTTTTTCACAGATGGGAAAACTGAAGAATGGAGAGGTTCCATCCCAACTCTTCAAACTCGTGTGCCCCAAAATTAGGCAAGAAAATCTATGTTCAGGAATCTATCTAAGTGCCCAGATTTTTTAATGGGAATTAAAGGATTTCAGTACCTCTGAAAGCTAGGCCACATATTTCGATGTCTACCTATGGATTGGAGTATGGTTTATACAGCGATTTTCATCAGTAGATGTCAAAGCGCTTGACAGTCTTTAATGCATTTAGGCTCCTGTGTTTGCAAACATTGGCCAAAGTGACTTGCCTGGTGACTTGTGACTTGGTCACAAAAGAGATAAGTGTCCAATCCAGGGACAAACAATCTACTAAGTCTCAGCCCTGTGCTTTTACCCCCTCGTTATTGTTTATGACTTTACAGTGCCATAGGTTCGCATGGCACTTTGCAGACAAAGAAGACACATATCTTCTCGTACATTACAGTCTAAGGGAGACTTGGCCCAGTTTGGCTTTGCAGGGCCCGGGGAGTTGGCAGGATGTAGAAGATGTAGAGAAACGGGAGGCAAGTGATAAAGATACTCAGAGGGATGGAATGCAAGCTGTATGAGAAAAGGCTGAAGGAACTGGGTATGTTTAGTTTGGAAAAGAGGGGATTAAGGGGGGACATGATAGTGGTCTTCAAATACTTGAAAGGCTGCCATAAAAACAGATGGAGAAAAATTGTTCTGTCTTGCCACAGAGGGCAGGCGAAGTGGCAATGGGTTCAAACTACAGCAGAGCAGATTTAGATGACATCTCAAGAAAACTTCCTAGCTGTGAGAAGAGTAGGACAATCGAGCAAACTGCCTATGGAGGTTGTGGGAGGTCCTGCTCTGGAGGTTTTCTAAAAGAAGCTGGATAGCCACCTGCCTTGGAGGGTTTAGACACAACAGATCCTACGTGTTGGCAGGGGGTGAGACTAGGTGACCTGTGCGTTCCCTTCTAACCCTGTGGTGCTATGATTCTAGGATGATAATGAGCTAGGCTAGTGTACAAGTGCATCTCTTTAGTTCCCGTTTTTCCTCCCCAACGTAAAATACCGAGGGCATCTGTCATGCGGACTGGATTGGGGGGGGGCATTTGTGTTATTTGACATCAGTATGTCAACATCATAGTAATTCACGTGAGATATACCATGTCAGGTGCTGTTAGAAAGGTTATAATGTGCTGAGTAAGAAGATAATATTTGTGTTCATGTGTGATATATGTGAGGAAAGTTATGGAGATCTTTGATATCCTGTATTTCAAACTGTGCTGTAAAAGACACACCCCAGAGAGGCTACAGGACAATAGCCCGCTTAATGGCCCATCAAGACCTTTACAGAAGCCAAAGGCCTAGGAAGAAACTAAAGGCATACCTGAAGAGTTACCAGGATTGGCCCATGTGACTATGGACTCCATTTTGGTTCCTGTAAAATTCCACAAGCCACATGGCCAGTAACAGAGGGTATATAAGATCAAACCACAGAAACCATTTTGTCTTTGTCTTGTTCCTTGTTCCTGTCCAGCTGCGGACACACCTCTGGATCAAAACACTTTGCAACTGAACTGAAGGACTTAGACCCATCCAGGTACTGGATGTATACCAGAGGAAATATACAACTCCACAATTGTTCTAGAAACCTGATGTATATGGACTTTTAAATCATTTGTATATATCTGATTGCTTTAAGCCTTTAACACTTCTCTTATGGTTTGTTTTTCTTTTATTAATAAACCTTTAGTTTTAGTTACTAAAGGATTGGCTGGCTGCGTGGTATTTTGGGTAAGATCCAAACTTACAGTGAACTGGCACTGTGGCTGATCCTTTGGGATCAGAGGGAATCTTTTAGTAAAGAGCATAGAGTTTAAACAACTGGTCTCTTTACTGGACCTAGTGGCAGTTTGGGGAGCCAGAGACTGAAATGCAGTAAAGGGGGCTGTGTGTATTTGCACAGTGGCTTCTTGATAACCAGTGTGGGGGAATCAGAAGCACTGTTTGTGGCTGGTTGGGAAGTCTGACTGCAGTGTCACCCACCAGTGCTGGGAGAATTCGCTCTCCTTTTACAGCCTGCCCTGACCTTGGCATTATCAGTGGGCTACCCTGGGCACGGACGGGTTACAGCATCTATAACCAGACATAATCATCTCATAGTGGGTGGTGGTTTCACAGCTCTCTGAACTTCTCTGCAGTAGTAGGGAGGGAACCCAGCTCCTCGTACTCCAAGAGCACAGACCCATGCTTATCTGTCCCTCCTCGCTGGTGTGTCCAGCCTCCCCCAGTTGTTAGCACCCAAGGGCCTTAGGACACAGAGTCGAAGGCAGGGCAGCAGCACACACCCGCAACGGCCAGATCATTGCAGCACGATAACAGTCTGAGGCAGCAGCGGTTTTCAGGCAGGAAGACCACACACCCTGTGCCACGTTCCCGACAGTGACATATTTCTGTCAAGCCCCAATGACCAGTTGAAGCACAGTGTGGAAGAGCCCTCGGTTTGGAGCACAACAATGTAAATATCTGAGGGCCCAGTGGTTCGAGTGCTCTCCTGAGCGGTGGGGGATCCCCGTTCAAACCCTCTCCCCAGCTCTGACAGAGGGAGGAACTGATCCCATGTTTCCCGGGTGAGAGCTCTAACTGCTGGGCTAGAAGTCATAAGGGAGGCTGCGTGGCTGAATTTTGAATGGGGCCCAATCCATCAGGAGGGCTGCGGGGCTCTGCAGGCAAGATAGGCAGAGGAGCGCTTATCTTCCCTGCTTCGTGGATCGCTCTGGGGTTAAGGCATGAGACAGCATCTGGACACCTTGAGGGCAGCAGCAGTGTGCGGGCCCCGAGACAGACACTGAAGCTCCGGGGGAGCTTTTACAGTGAAAATGTAGGCGCCTACAGGGCAGCTGAGCAGGGGTTTTGTGGCTCGCAGTGGGACATAGGTGCCTAAATCTGGGACTTGGGAGCCTAAGTGCCTTTGTGGATCTGTGCCTCTGTGTCCCTATTCCCCATCTGGGAAATGAATATACTAGCACTTCCCTACCTGTTGTGAGTATAAAGGCATCAGTGATGAAGGTGCTCAGATGCTACAGCGATGGGACCCAAACAAGTCCCTCAGATAGTTCCTGATTGCAGCCTCCAGCTGCTACCACAATAAACGTTATAATTAAAGCCCTTTCTTACAAATCCTCAATGTCAGGCCCTAACCTCTCCCCAGCACCCCCTTATCTTTGCATTCACGGTGGCTTGGCCCGGTTTCTTGAGGGGCTGGATGATGTCTTAGTTCCAGGATTGAACCGAATGGTATTTTTCACTCCACCAGGGGGAGATGATCACACCCTTCTTTGCCTTCCACTCGGTTTCTAATTAATACTCAGGCACCCTCCAATCCCCGTAATAATAGACATTTCCAGGGCAAAAGAGGTTTTGTTTTACTTGGCTCCTGACGCTGCAATTCATAAGTTTGGTGGGCTGGAAAGCGAGTTAATATGATAAACCAGCGCTCACAGATGCCTTTACCTCAGGTAGTCCACAAGTGCCATCAAGTGGGCAACGAGCAGAATGGGATTATTACAGTATGTCTGCCTGTGAACAGGACCCAGACCACAACACATATCAGAGCAACCCAGACCTGCCTCTAAGTGTGCTTGTAGTTCCCCCTGCTTTTGACTGAAGCTGTAGACTGTATTGCCAATCCCATGCACTGAACAATCACGAGTCAGTCCTCAGAAACTCATGAGACTGACTTTAAAAATCGTGACATTTTAAAAAATAATATTTGAAGCTTTTTATTTGCCGTCTAGTGTTTCAGCCTTTAGAGTTCATGTTTTCTGATTATGAGGTCTAACCTCTTACTTTCTATTCATGAAGGCTGAGTCTCACACATATTCAGGTGAATCCAAGAGCTAAGATTACCAGGGAAACACCAAATATTGCAAATCTCATGATAACATCACAAGAATTGCATTGGAGCTTGGCACTTTAGAGAATCAGGCCCCCGTATTTCATTTCCTTCTCTGGGTTTAACAAATATAATAAGCAATCCTATGGGATCTAGGGATCTTGGTAAACCATTAAAAGTACAGTGCATAAAAATAGGATGAAAGCAATAAATTATTGGCTTTTTTTAAAAACCATATTTACCAAAGCATATATTACAGCTGATTTGAAAAATGGGGGGAAAAAACATGAAACATTTCAAAGGCATTTATTTCACAGTTTCTGACAAGGAACAATTTTTTATGTATTTGATTTTCTTCTTGAGAAATTTTTGCTTTTGAAAATATTTATACTTTTTCCTTTAAAAGGAGGGAGATGGGGAGGAAAGGGGAAAAATAAAGGCAAAAAAGATTCATTTTCCATTTCCCAATTTCGTTGTTTTTTTTTTTTAAATCCAAAAATTGAGGGGGGGGACACACTTTTTTGAGGAAATATCCCATTTTTTTAAAATAAAAGGTTGTTTTCCAATCAAAAAATATCAGTCATCTCTCTGAAATATGTGGCCTTAACATGCTTATTCTAACTAATTCAGCATATGTGGAACAAGCAGAGAGTCGTGGTCTGCATTCAGGACTGACAGTGATTTCTAATCCCTGCTCTGACACTTGTGACCTGTCTGTGCCTAGGGTAACCTGCCTAAAAATGCCAAGGTCATGGCAGGCTGCAAAAGGAGAGCAGATCCTCCCAACATTGGTGGCTAACACTGCTGTTAGATTCATCAACCAGTCACAAACAGTGCTTCTGATCTCCCACACTGGTGATCAAGAAGCTAAAAACAAGAAGTTACACAGCCCCCTGTATTGGATGTTAGTCTCTGGCCCCCAGTTAGCAACTAGGTCCAGTAAAGAGATAAGTTATTAAAACTCTATTCCCTTTATCAGAAATGTTCTTCTGATTCCCAAAGGGTCCGCCATATTGCCAGATTATATGTTTGGATCTTACCCAAAATGCCATGCTGCCAGCCAATCCTTTATTAACTAAAACTAAAGGTTCATTATAAAAGGAAAGAAACAAATAAGAAGGGAGATGTTAAATGGGCAAAGCAATCAGATACATACAAATGACTTTAAAGTCTATGTATATATATCAGATTGTCAGCAGAATTGTGGGCATTTTCAGACTTGTACAGTTCCTCTGGTAGACATCCAGTACTTGGATGGGTCTCCGTCCTTTGTTTCACAGGTTCAGTTGTAGGTGAGTTGATCCAGAGGTAGGAAGCAGGAATGAAGACAAAATAGGGATAGTGCAGCTGCATTTTATAGTTTCTGCCATGAGGCTTGCACGTCCTTTGTCCCAAACAGCCCCACAGCACATGGCGTGGGAAATCCCATCCCCTGTCCATTGGCACATTCTTATATGTTTTGGTGACTCATAAGGTTTGTCCCCTGGATTCATGAATCTTTCATTGGATTCATTGTACATTTGGGTTCCCTTCAGGGGCCATTAAGCAGGTTTAGTGCTGTCGCCATTCTGTCGGGGGGTGTCATCCAGAAACACCGCACAAGTTTGAAACAATATTATTATACTGTGCAAATTATAACCTTTCCAATGGTATCTGACACAGCATATTTTGTGTGTACTTTTGCAATACTGTATTGTATTTTGTATTGTAATTTTGCAATACTGGTATCAATATACATGATCACTTATATTCCAGACAGTGTCACAACACTGTCTTCTGTTATAGCCGTGGGCAAATCTCTTCAATTCTCTGCCTCAGTTTCCATATCTCTCAAATGTAAATCAAAGTAACACGCCTCTCTTGTGGGGGGTGCTGTGAAAATTAATTGGTTAAAGTTTGTAAAGTGCTACATGTTGCTAATATTATCATTAAGTGGGAGAGGATCAGTCACACAATTGCTTTAGTTCTGATGATGCATGTTTTCCTGGGCTCTATTAATGAGTCAGCAAGCCATTTATGGGGCTATTAGTGGATCCCTGGGTGCTAAAAGAGCCTGGGAAAACATAAAAGCAACCAAACAAATATCTGTAACAAACCCAAATATAGCAAAGACTCAACACTGCATCTGCCCCTATTAACAGCTGAGTTCTATGCTCCTGGAAATGAAGTGAATAGACAGAAAAGGCTCAAAGAGCCTCAAAATAGCCCAAATTAGCAAACAGGGGGGCAGCAAATAGGGGAGTTTGAGAGGGACTGTGTAGGAGGGAGAAAGAATAAAATTGGCATGGTTTGGACAGGCTCTTAGTGTCTCCACCTGTGTCCAGACAGAGAACCCGACCGCAGATGCCTCTACCTAGGTCTTGGTGTGGCTTTACAGATACCGTGGCCTACATTTCCCCATCACAGAAAGCCAGACTGGGAGACCATCCAGTGTGAGAGTTGTCTACTGGTAGAATCTCTCCAGAAGCAGGCAGAAGAACTACAGGAGGAGCTAGGCTGAGCATCCATGTAATGTGATCAGGCCAATTCACTTGTGCAATGGCACAATTCCAAGGAGATGTGATGGTTTGTCCTCTTTTATCTGGAACCTGTTGAATGTTATTACATTACAATTTACATTATGTAGATCCCTGTACTTAATGAGTCCTAGATCAAAAGATGTATTAGCGTTTAGATGAGAATTTACTCAAGCTGTAGAACTGCATGAAAACTAGTGAAGGATTGTTTCTGGCTATCACATTGCTTATGAAAACTAATGAAAGATTGTCTCTATGGCTGTAACTAAAAGCATTATGTATCTCTCTGTAATTGGATTGCCCATTAACCGGGATTGAAACCTCAGAACTGTAAATGAAGAATCATACTAACTTAAAAGCATGGGCCATTGCATTCTACAATGGGAAATTTACAAACCCATGCTGTCATGAGAACATGTGCCAGACTGCTTTCTGGGGGAGACAGGTATACGAAAGAACCCTGGGGCCGATCCTGTGTCTCTGGACTGATTGATTCGGACAGGGGGATTCCAAGCAATTGGACAGAGATCCCCAAAGCCATTTTAGATATCCTGATAGATTTATGACAAACCAGCAGATTACCCACCTCTGCTACAATTTGGATTTACAAACTCTGATTCACCTGTAATGTGTTTACCTGCTTTAACCTCTCAATAACTCTCATTTCTTGTCTTAGCTAATAAATCTTTAGTTCGTCTACTAGAGAAATTGACTACTGCATTGTCTTCGGTGTGAGATCAAGAGTATCCATTGACCTGGGGTAAGCTACTGGCCCTTTGGGGTTGGAAGTGACCCAATGCCTGGTGAATTTGGGTTTTAATAACCTTTCAGTTTGTCTGGGTGACAAGATGTTCTGGAGAGCCTAGGGGGGACTGTTTGTGACTCCATGGTAACACTAATGCAGTAATCCAGGAATGCATAGTGGTTACTGGTTTGATGAAATCTAGTGACAGAATATGCCACCCATTGGGGGGTGTCTGCCCTGTTTTATGACAGCCTGACCTGAGATTGGCACTGTCAGAGGTGAGCGACGCCAGGCAGCGTGACTCCATGCACAGAAGGACTGCATTGAAAACTTGCATAGGGAAACCTCCAAGGCTGAGGACACAATCCAGAGGACTGCAGGAGCACCCCCAGCAGCCGAGGAAATGGCTCCTTCACAGGGAGGAGCCTGGCTGTTGGGTACAGCTGGTAGCATGTAGTTCTCCACCCCTGCTTCCAACCCCCCAGCCATAGAAATAAAAAACAGGTATGCTGCCCCGGGCAAGAAGGGATGAGGAATCTCCCGCAAAGCTGGGGGAGGAGAAGCCAGTACCCACATACTGGGGATCGTGGCTACCCCTCCCTTGAGGAACCCAAAGGTGATGGTGGTGGATGACCGTCTTCTAAGGGGGATGGAGGCCCCTATTTGGCATCCCAGAAGATATGCTGCATGCCAAGGGTCTGAATCTGAGACATTATGAAAGGTTTGCCAATGATTATCCAGCCCTCGACTATTACCGCGCGCTGCTCATCCATGTGGGCACCAAGGACACCGAAAGTAAGGACCCTGAGGAGGTCAGAAGAGACCAGAGTGCTCTGGGAGTGAGGGTCGGAACTGGGAAGCACAGGCTGCGTTCTCTTCCATCCTCCCAGCCAAGAGTAGGAGCCCAGGAAGAGACAGACACAGCCTGGAGGTGAATCCATGGCTGTGAGAATGGTGTCACCAGTAGGGCTTTGCCTTCCTGCACCATGGCACGCTGTTCCAGGAAGAATTTCTGAGCAGAGAAAGGGGCCACCTACCAAGGAAGGGGAAGATTATCTTCAGAGACAGACTGGCTAACCTAGTGAGGCGGGGTTGAAGCTAGGTTCCACGGGAGGGGGCAGGAGACAAAAGTCCACAAGTAAGTTCTGAACATGGAGACCTAGGAGAAGGGTCAGAATCAAGGTGTGGGGCGGGACATAGACAATCATAGCAGGGATAAGGAGAGACGAGGAGAAATCAAATGAACATCTTAAAAGTCTGTATACTAATGCAAGGCGTTATGCATGTATGGGGAATAAACAGAAACTGTAGTTCCTGATTACCAGTGAATATTCACAACTATGACATAGTTGGCATCAGAGAGATGTGGTGGGATAATTCACATAATTGTAATATTGGTATAGAAGGGTACAGCTTGTTCACAAAGGGCAAGGGAGGGAAGAAAGTGAGGAGGTGTTTGACATCCATGGCAACACAAATACACTTGTAGTGAGGCTGACATAGAAATGGAAGGCAGACCTGTTGAAAGTCTCTGGATAAGGATAAAAGGGGTAAAAAACCAAGGGTGATGTCATAGTAGGGGACTGTGATAGACCACCTAACCAGGAAGAAGAGATGGATGAGGTTTTTTTAAACAACTAATTGTCCAAAGCACAGGACTTGGTGGTGATAAGGGATTTCAGCTACTCGGACATCTCTTGGGAAAAAAATACAGCTAGGCACAGATTATCCATCAAATTCTTGGAACTCACTGGAGACAAATTTTTAATGCAAAAGGTGGAGAAAGTGACTGGGGGAATGCCTGTTCTAGATTTGATTCTGAAGAGGAGGGAGGAACTGGTGAGCATTTGAAGGTGGAAGGCAGCTTGTGTGAAAGTGATCATGAAATGACAAAGTTTTTGTTTCTAAGGAATCAGAGGCTGGGTCTACGCTGACGGCGGCAAATTCACTTCCGTCAGATCGATTGCTCAGGATCGACTGAGCGGTCTGTGTAGACCACTCCTGTAAGTGGCATAGCGCTGCATCGAAGGGAATGCTGCTCCCTTCAGTGCAGCGCAGTGTGGATGACGCACGGAGGAGACGCAGTGAAGTCGATGGGAGATACGCAAGTGATTTACGTCACTTGCATATCTCCTGTCGACTGCCGCTGGATCCGGAAGGTAAGTGTAGACCGGGCCATAGAAGGGAAAACAGCAGAATAAAGACAATGAACTTCAAGAAGGCAAACTTCAGCAAACTCAGAGAATTGGTAGGTAAGATCCCATGTGATGTGAGTCTAAGGAGAAAAAGAGTTGAGGAGAGCTGGCAGGTTTTTAAAGGCACATTTAAGGATACATGATTGTGTAGAAGGGAGTATTACAAAATTGAATCTGGAGGTTATAGTGGATCACAAACTAAATATGGGTCAACAACATAACAGCGTTGTAAAAAAAGCAAGCAGCGTTCTGGGCTATATCAGCAGGAGTGTAGTGCAAGACATGAGAAGTAATTCTTCTCTTTTACTCAGCACTGATAAGGCATCAGCTGGAGTATTGTGTCCAATTCTGGCACCACACTTCTGGAAATATGTGGACAAATTGAAGAAAGTCCAGAGGAGAGCGATAAAAGTGATTGCAGGGCTAGAAAACATGACCTGTAAGAGAAGACTGAAAAAAATGGGTTTGTTCACTCTCCAGAAGAGAAGACTGGTGGGGGGAAGTGGCACATGATAACAGTCTTCAAGTATGTAAAAGATTATTATAAAGAAAAGGGAGATAAATGTTCTCCTTAACCACTGAGGATAGGACAAGAAGCAATTGGCTTAAACTGCAGCAAGCGAGATGTAAATTAGACTTCAAGTAAAACTTCCTGACTGTCAGGATAGTTAAGCACTGGAACAAATTATCTAGGGAGGTTGTGGAGTCTCCATCACTGAAGGTTTTTTTAAGAGCAGGTTAGACAAACACCTGTAATAGTAATAGTCCTGCCTCAGTGCAGGGCACTGGACTCGATGACTATTGGGGTCCCTTCCAATCCTATATTTCTATGATTTCCATTGTCTGGGTTAATAAGACGTCATAATCAATAATCTTCAGATTTGATCATTTCCTCCATATCCAGTCTTTGATGCACCTGATTTCCCCCCAAACCTCACCACATTGGCAAAATATAAGCCATGTTGGCATTTTATCTTAGTCCACGCTATGTCAGCTAGAACAGTGAGAAAAAAAATCCCACCCCCTAGCCAACGTAGCTATGGTAAAAAGTTAAGCCAACCCAGTGACATTGCTCTGAGTGACATGGTTAAGCCAATCTAATCCCTGGCTGGGACAGCGGAATGGTGTAGCCATGGAATTCTTCCATCGACCTCGCTACTGCATCACAGGGGGATGGCTCACCTGTCCCGATGGGTGAGCCCCGCTCATCAGCATAGTAGCGTCCACACTGCAGCGTCGGGGTGGCAGAGCTGTGGCACTACATCTGTGCTGTGGTTTACATCTAGACAGAGCTGACGTGGCCAAACCCCGAGTGTAGAAGCAACCATGTTGACGGAAGAGTGCTTCAGACGACTTAGCTAATGGCGTTCAGGGCGATGGTGCAGTTGTGCCAGCCAGAGAATGCCTTCTTTTCGTTCACACGGCGTCTCCACTACAGAGCTCGGCCAGCCTAGCTCTCCTGGTAAAGCCCTTGTCGTGCAGCCAAGCTCTTGTAACATCCCTCTCCTGCGCTGCAGCTGGGCTTTCTTTAAAAGCTACAGGCCAGAGACCTCCATGGTCGAACTCCAGGG
The DNA here is from genome assembly GCA_007922155.1 of Mesoclemmys tuberculata. Lineage (NCBI taxonomy): Eukaryota > Metazoa > Chordata > Testudines > Chelidae > Mesoclemmys > Mesoclemmys tuberculata. The sequence goes on along the minus strand of ML675632.1, from coordinate 11,695,916 downwards.
AACACCATGGGGTTGCAAAGGGGGATGAGTTTGGCCCAGTCAGTACAAAGGGGTCAGCGATGTGGACAGACAGCCAAAGACAACATCATGGCAAGGCCAAGCCGGGTAAAGGGAAAACAGCCCCCCAGCCAAATAAACGGGCTTCCCACAGTCAGGGTTCAATGAGCACTACCTGCCTGTTGACGTTAGCCACCTTTTCTCCCTTTGGGGTCCCTGGCCTCCCTGCAATGAGGGCAGATACTTGTGAATCTGAAGGTGCGGCAGAGGGTTAACTGCCCCAACGACCCTCCCTGCAGCTGAAGTTAGCAGCACAGGAGCCTGAAACTCATCTTAGCTCTGCAGAGGGAACCAGGGATCCTTGCACCAGCATCTCTCTGGCAGGTACAAGGGGAAGGGAGCCTTTAAGCTGCTGCAAGACAACCATGGGCCCACTTGCCTGCAACACTGGCAACTTGGCATAGCTCTGCCTGCTCATTGCACCCCTTATTGCTAACAGGCTGGGGACCGACGGGCCAGGCAGCAGTTCTGCAGAAAAGCACCTGGGGGTTACAGTGGATAAGAAGCGGGATCTGAGTCAGCAGTGTGCCCTGGTTGCCGAGAAGGCTGATGGCATATTGGGCTGCATTAGTAGGAGCATTGCCAGCAGATAGAAGGAAGTGATTATTCCCCTCTATTCGGCATTGGTGAGGCCGCATTTGGAGTATTGTGTCCAGTTTTGGGCCCCCACTACAAAAAAAGGATGTGGACAAGTTGGAGAGAGTCCAGCGGAGGGCAACAAAAATGATTAGGGGGCTGGAGCACAAGACTTATGAGGAGAGGCTGAGGGAACTAGGCCTGTTTAGTCTGCAGAAGAGAAGAATGAGGGGGGATTTGATAGCAGCCTTTAACTACCTGAAAGGGGGCTCCAGGGAGGATGGAGCTAGGCTGTTCTCAGTTGTAGTAGATGACAGAACGAGGAGCAATGGTCTCAAGTTGCAGCAGGGGAAGGTCTAGGTTGGACATTAGGAAAAGCTTTTTCCCTAGGAGGGTGGTGAAGCACTGGAAGGGGTTACCTAGGGAGGTGGTGGCATCTCCATCTTTAGAGGTGAATAAGCTGCAGCTTGACAAAGCCCTGGCTGGGTTGATTTAGTCGAGGTTAGTCTTGCTTTGAGCAGGGGTTGGACTAGACACCTCCTGAGGGCCCTTCCAACTCTAATGTTCTATGACTCTGTGATGCTCAGGAGGGGGCCCCACCATGGGAACTGGGGAGTGCCCAGCACTGGTATTGCTAAACGTGTCCGGGGGCTAATAGCAGGCCCTTCACCCCATGTTCACGCCTGCAGGTGGGGCTGGCAACTGCTGTTCGGAGCAGAGAGCCAGACGCAGTGCACGGAGGAGAGACCCAGACATTCCATTAAATCCCCAGAGAGCCCTTCAATTTAGGGGAATGACTGTCCCCATTAACCAGCCGTCACTGCCATTAGGTATCATTCGGTTTCGATCACTTCCCAGGGAGACATCCCAACAAAGCAGGTTTCCTGATTCAGCCTGTCCCAATTAAGTGGACTGTGCTGCGTGACTGCTTCTGTAACTCTGGTCACATGATCCATAGAAACACAGCCAGAGCTGAGTCAAACTAGCCTGGGAACTGGGGACTGGAGGCTGGTCTTCCAGCACAGTCCACTCAATTGGGACAGGCTGAATCAGGAAACCTGCTTCGTTGGGCTATCTCCCTGGGAAGTATAAATGTTAAGATGGGTGAGGAACCTGAGTGCCTCATATTAACTGAGGATATTGATACGAGAGGCGACACAGTAGTACCAGGGTACAAAACATAGCGGAAGGACCAAATAGGTCGTACCGGTGGGGGAGTGGCGCTATATGTGAAACAAAGCTTAGAGTCAAATGAAATAAAAATGTTAAGTGAACCAAATTGTGCCATAGAATCTCTATGGATAATAATTCCACGCTTCAATAATAAGAATATAATAGAAGGATATACTACCGAGCACCCGAGTAGGAAGGTGAGAGCGACTGTGAAATGCTCAGGGAGATTAGAGGGTATAAAAATAAAAAACTCAATAATAATGGGGGATTTCAACTATCCCCATATTGACTGGGTCCATGTCACCTCAGGATGGGATGCAGAGAGGTTTCTGGACACCTTAAATGACTGCTTCTTGGAACAGCTACTCCTGGAACAGACAAGAGAAGAGGCAATTCTTTATTTAGTGCTAACTAGAGCACAGGATCTGACCCAAGAGGTGAATATAGCTGAACCACTTGGGAATAGTGACCATAAGATAAGAAAATTTAACATCCCTGTTCAGGGGAAAACACCAAAGCAGCCCACCACGGTAGCATTTAATTTCAGAAAGAGGAACTATACAAAAATGAGGAAGTTAGTTAAATAGAAATTAAAAGGTCCAGTGCCAAAACTGAAATCCCCTGTGTGCTGTATGGAAACTTTTTAACGACACCATAATAGAGGCTCAATGAAATGTATGCTCCAAATTAATAAAACATAATAAGAGGACCAAAAATGTGCCACCAGGAAACAAGAAACAAGAAAGTAAAAGAAGCAGTTAGAGGCAAAAAGGCGTCCTTTAAAAAGTGTAAGTTAAATCCTACTGTGCAAAATAGAAACGAGCATACACCCTGTCAAGTGAAGTGTAAAAATATCATTAGGAAGACCAAAAAAGAATTGAAAAACAGTTAGCCAAAGACTCAAAAATTAATGTCACTCAAGGAAGATAAGGCCATTGCAAAGAAACTAAATGAATTCTTTGCATTGGTCTTCACGGTTGAAGATGTGAGGGAGATTCCCAAACCTGAGCCAATCTTTTCAGGTGACAAATCCGAAGCACTGTCCCAGATTGAGGTGTCATTGGAGGAGATGTTTGAACAAATTGAAAAATTAAACTGTAATAAGTCACCAGGACAAGATGGTATCCACTGAAGAGTTCTGAAGGAACTCCAATATGAAATTGCAGAACGATTAGCCTATCATTTAAACCAGCTTCTGTACTAGATGACTGGAGGATAGCTAACATGGCACCAATTTTTAAAAGGCCTCCAGAGGGAATTTCAGCAGTTACAGGGTGGTAAGCCTAACTTCAGTGCCAGGCAAATTGGTTGAAACTGTGGTAAAGAAGAGAAGTATCAGATGCCTAGATAAACATGATTCATTGGGGAAGAGTCAACATGGCTTTTGTAAAGGGAAAATTCTTTGCAGGAGGGCAACAAGCATGTGGACAAGGGTGCTCCAGTGGATGTAGTGTACTTAGATTTTCAAAAAGCCTTTGACATGCTCCCTCACCAAAGGCTCTTAAGCAAAGTAGGCGGTCATGGGATAAGAGGAAGGTCCTCTCCTGCATCAGTAAATGGTTAAAAGATAGGAAACAAAGGGTAGGAATAAATGGTCATTATTCTGAATAGAGAGAGGTAAATAGTGGTGTCCTCCAGGGATCTGAACTGGGACCAGTGCTCGTCAACATATTCATGAATGATCTGGAAAAAGTTGTAAACAGTGAAGTGGCAAAATTTGCAGTTGATACAAAACTACTCTAAATATTTCAATCCAAAGCAAACTGTGAAGAGTTACAAAGGGATCTCACAAAATTGGGTGACTGAGCAACAAACAGGCAGGTGTCAATCAATATTGATAAATGCAAAGTAATGCATATTGGAAAACATAATCCCAACTATACATACAAAATGATGGGGACTAAATTAGTTGTTACCATTCAAGAAAGAGATCTTGGCATCCATCGATCAGCAGCATCCATATGAGGAGAGATTGATAAGACTGGAACTTTTCAACTTGGAAAAGAGGCAACTGATGGGGGATATGCCAGAGGTCTATAAAATCATGACTGGTGTGGAGGAAGTAAATAAGGCAGTGTTATTTACTCCTCTCATAACACAAGTACCAGGGGTCACCAAATGAAATTAATAGGCAGCAGGTTTAAAATGAACAAAAGAAAGAATTTCTTCACCCAATACACAGTCAGCCTGTGGAACTCCTTGCCAGAGGATGTTGTGAAGGCCAAGACTATAACAGGGTTAAAAAAATAACTAGATAAGTTCCTGGAGGATAGGTGCATCAATGGCTAATAGCCAGAATGGGCCGGGATGTAAATCCGTGCTCTGAAGTGTCCTCACTTCTGTTTGCCAGAAGCTGGGAATGGGCAACAGGGATGGATCACTTGATGATTACGTGTTCTGCTCATTCCCTCTGAAGCACCTGGCGTTGGCCACTGTCGGAAGACAGGATCCTGGGCTTGATGGACCATCGGTCTGACCCAATATGGCCGTTCGTGTGCTGGTTACAAGAGCGTGCTCATATCACACTCATTGCAGGATTGGGGCCTGCCGAAGGTCGGGCGGTGGGTGGGTGATAATGTTGATCTGCCTTCAGAAGTTGCTGTCAGAATCAGTCAGACTCCTCCAGGCCTGGAGCTAGGAAGTGCTCCGTATCTTATAATGGTTATTGTTTGTTTGTGAAGGGCCAGCAATGTACTCAGCGATGCACCAGGCACAGAATTAGGGACAGCTTCTGCCCTGCAGACCTAGAAATTCACAGATAAGAACAGGTGCCCCAGGAGTTCCAAAGGAGAGCGGTTATCTTGGAGTCTGTCAATTAGATCACTGTAGTTATTTGGCATGCAACTAAAGAAATAAGCAATGGTCCACCTTGATTCTCACTTGCTGATGGTGTAAATCAGGTGTAACTCTGCGGAAGTCTCCTGCTTTATTCCTTGTGTAGTCGTGTATCCTTTGTGCAGGGCAGGTGCAAGCTCTGGCCATGTCGGAATGGTAGCTCGGCACAGCTGCTGTTTGCAGCTGGAAATGACTGCACATGGTGGAGGGCAGTGCAGAATCAAGCCCAGGGCACTGCACTGGTGTAAACACAAATGTTACAGAAAGTTTCAGGGGCTACATCCTCAGCTGGTGTCAATTGGCTATTAACACCAGCCGAGGATCGGCCCTGTGATTCACTCATTTCATGCAAACAAAACTTCCTCCTCTTGTCTCTGTCCCCCTACAACCTTCCTCCCTGGTACCTTTCCTTCGGCAGCAGATGATGCCCTGTTAGAGCCATAAGGCCTGATTCTTCTCTGGCTTACTGTCTTTACACCAGTTTGATACCAGTGTGCCTCCGTGGAGTTCAGGCGAGATACGCCCAATTACAAACCAGACTGTATTATTCGGATTTGCCACGGGATGTCGCCAACACATCGTGCTTTCCAATTCCCTATCCAGTTCCCCAGATTTCAGGGGGAAAGCCCGCAAGGCTCCATACCGTGTCAGTGTCCGGATGGTCCCTCCAAACACGCCCTTCCACAGGAAGGGGCAAGATGCTCATTCGACACCTTGATTCGAATCCGTTAGAAAAGACACGGGACCCAAAGCCAAGAGAGGGCCGGGATTTTCTCACTCCACTGTCACAACTGCACTCAGATAATGTCCTAGCACAAGGGTGTCCAACCTGTGGCCCTTGAGAACGTGTGTGTCTGTTTATAAACTGAAAACGCGGCCCTGCACGGCATGGCATGGCGCGGCTATGACAGATCCAGATGTAGGTGCCAGGTGGGAAGCGTCTCTCACTGGTGCTGCAATCTCGTACATAAGCCACTGGACAATCTCCTGTATATTTTCCCAAGGACACAACAACGGTGGCTAGGCTTTTTCAGATTGACAAGTGGCAGCTGTACATCTGCCAGGGGAATGAACCCCAGCACTGTAACCCACCTCTACCCCAGCGCTGTGGAAGGATGAATAAGCCTCCTACATTGCAGCCACTGGTAGTGTTTCCTCGCTTAGAAAAGCGTGTGATCGTGACTGGCAGAGGGCGGCACGTTAAGGAACATGTTTACTTAGACTCTGCCAAACCACAGGAAGTCCCAGCTCATGGTGGTGAGGATGCAGAAGAGAGAATTGGGATTTTATTAGCCATTTCCCGGTGGTGATTGCTGATGATGGCCAAGACAAGACTAGAGGATTACAGCGCTATTATTTTGGGTCATGCCTCACGCTGTGTCTCCAAAAGAGCCGAATTCTCTTCTCACATGAGGTTTATCCCTGTGTCAGCTCAACTGGCTTCAGTGCAGCTACTTCTGATTTACACCTGTGGAAGGGAGAGGGAAATGTATTGTCAACAGCTCTTGAGATTTTAGCACAAGTCTGGCAGCGTTTGGTGTTTTTCTTCAAGCCCCAGCCACTCAGTGCAAGAGATGGCATGAGAATCTTGGCTGTATCCTAAGTTACTAGCCCTTGTGCTTACAAAGGGAAGCTTGAAAATGTGACCTGAGTGTAACCTATAGTCTTAGAACCAGAAGGCAAACAGAAGGAACTCAACCGTTTTCTCCTTAAAAATCATGAGATTTTGTTATTAAATCTCATGACTTTTGTGGGCCTGACTCATAAATGTTGATTGCTTGGGCACTTGACAATACTAGGAAAATTAAGCCCAGCATCTCTGTGGCACCTATTGGCAGCACAATAACTGCATGTGTTCAGGGCTCTACGCCCTGGGCAGTGCACTCGTGTGGTTAGTTAATATGTTTGAGTGCCTTTTAAGAATGAGCCCTGCAGGATTACAGCAGGGTACAATACAACAGGGCTAGTATTGTTCATTGCACATAATTTTTCAAGCAATTTATAGGAGTACAGTGCTTGTGATTATGTGTTGCAATTGCAAAGTGCTGGTCAGTCCAATCAGCCGGGGGCCTTTTTGTGTTGAGTTTTCAGGAATGGGATTTTGCACATTTAACTCACTGCTCGGTGCATTATATGTGCCCCTCTGTGCTTGAGCTAAGAGGGATGTGAGTCTGTTACGGCTCCCCCTAGCTGGATGTCTTCCTTTGGCTCAAGCAGTAAAAACTCGTGTGTTTTAGCTCTAGAGGTCCCTGTGTCAATCCTTGGTCATGACCAAAATAATGGCTGGTCCACTCACTCATCATGGAAGACTAGAGTTGACCTCAGGAGGTCATCTAGTCCAACCACCTGTTCAAAGCAGGACCAACCCCACATAAATCATCCCAGCCAGGGCTTTGTCCAGCCATACCTTAAAAACCTCTAAAGATGGAGATGCCACCACCTCCCTAGGTAACCCATTGCAGTGCTTCACCACCCGCCTAGTGACAAAGTTTTCCCTCATATCCAACCTAGACCATTCCCCCACTGCAACTTGAGACCATTGCTCCTTGTTCTGTCCTCTGCCACCACTGAAAACAGCCTTGATCAGTGGTTCCCAACCTCTGGTCAGTGGGGTCTTTCAAAGTCGCCCACCGCTCCCCTCCTGCTGGCTGCAGAAGGGAGCTGCTAAGGACACATGCGTAGCACTTTGCTGCACCCAGGGGATGGGAGATCAGCGCTGTCCTCCCCTACTTCCAGCAGGGAGCATGACAAAGCGCCCTGCCTGGGTTCCTAGGCACTGGGGAATCTGCTGGAGGTAGATAGAGGGGAGCACTGATCTCCTATCCCCCTGGCTGCAGAAGAGAGCCAGGTGGAACCCTAGGTACGGACTACAGGACGAGTGACTACAGGAAGGTTTCCCTGCTGCAGCCAGGGGGATGGGAGATCAACAAGGTGGCATCCTTGCTAAACTCCTTCTGTCTGGCTGCAGTGGAGGTGGGGGGGAGGTCGCAGCTGCGAGCAGAGCAACCAGGCCCCACCATGCTTGAGGAGAGTGGCAGGACTCTAAAAATCAGTGCCTTCCGGTTTGGCCCGCACTTAGCAGGCCACCCGCCCTGACTTAGCTGCCAGGCTGTGCGCTCCATAGTGTCGTGACAGTCACTCATCTGCACCAGTCTGTGAGCGTGTGACATGCTGTGAGTCATCTGTAGGTGTAAAACAGTGACTGTAAAAATGAGCACAGTAGCATCAAAATGTCTCCTTTAAACATGTAGTGATGTGTAGTCCTTAACGGTGTACACGTCAACACATTTTTTATGGGTTGATAGACTGAGGGCCCTACATGGTTGTAAAAATGATATTTGTAGCCCCCAAGCCAAAAAGATTGGGAACCACTGGCTTAGTGCCATCCTCCCTGGAACTCCTCTTCAGGTAGTTAAAGGCTGCTATCAAATCCCCCCTTCATTCTTCTCTTCAGCCTCTCCTCATAAGTCTTGTGCTCCAGCCCCCTAATCATTTTTGTTGTCCTCCGCTGGACTCTCTCCAGTTTGTCCACATGTATGTTTGGGGATTGGCTATTTTTAATTCACCTGTGAAGTACCCATATCCACTATTCATTCTTGGGAAATAACATTTCAGACATGCTATGAGGGAACAGAAACTATACCATGTGACTTAAGTGTCCAGTCATACACCACAAATAAGGAACATCTGGACAGCAAAGATCTGGTGAACAACCTGTCGACAGCTTGATATGTTTGCACAAATTGTTCAGCTAGCGATTGTGAATGGATTTATAAAATCTAAAGTTGGTTTTTAAATAATTAGCCCAAAGGGGTGGAAAGTGAACCAAATTCGCTGGATAAATTATGTGCAATGAACAATACTAGCCCTGCTGTGCTGTACCCATTAAGCAGTAGTGCCCTTTAAGAGACGGCGATGTGTCAAGTGAGATATTTCCAGTGCAGATAGGGAAGTAATACTGCCATTGGCCAAGGCACTGGTGAGGCCTCATCTGGAATACTATATACAGTTCTGGTGTTCCATGTTCAAGGAAGATGAATTCGGATGGGGACAGGTGCAGAGAAAAGCTACTAGGATTATGAGAGCCAGAGGGGGCCTAGCTTCCAAGAGGAGACTAGAAGAGCTTGGCTTGTTTAGCCTAGACAAATGAAGGATGAGAAGGGATATGATATGCTCTTTGTAAATACCTCACAGGGGTATACACCAGGGAGAGTGAAGAACTGCTTAAGGACTACGTTGGCACAAGAACAAATGGGTATAAACTGACCATGAACAAATTCGGGCTGGAAATTAGAAAGTTTCTAACCACCAGAGGTTCTGGAACAACCTCCCAATAGTAGGAGCTAGGCACAACCTAAGATGGAGCTCGATGAGGTTATGAAAGGGGCTACCTGCAGAAGCAGGGAGTGGTGTGGAGTCAATGACCCAAGAGGTCCCATCCAGTTCCCATCCAGGAATGTCCTACATTCCTTTGTTAAGAGGCTGAAATTCCTAAGAGATTTCAATTGACTTTAAATACTGTAATGAATAAGAACAATACAAAGAATGCATGGAGAAGAATGATACTGACAGCATCAGTGTGTTTCATCGTTTTTTTAAAAAGTGTTATGTCTTCCGTTAACCTTTCATTTAGCAACATCCTTACTAAAAGATCAAACCTTGGACTTTCACACCCAGTAAAGACCCGCTTCAGCACATTGTCGTCACTAGGAATTGGCTCTGGCTTTTCACCCCTGCGCACTGTTCATTAACATCCATTATCTTTAGGCTAATTTGGTTCCCCTTAAGGTGGCCTCTCTGATTAAGTAAGCTATGTTGTAATCACAGTCGCCTTTTAAGGAACAGCACTATCGCACCAGGGCGTGATTCCAAGGGGTGCAGTTATTATCATCAGTGTTAGTTTCATGGTTCAGACGCTGTCCTGTGCTTTGAACATTTTATCCCACACTGTTTAAAATGGAAAAAACTAAGACAAACACAAATCATCCAGCAATTAACCTCTTTGGCATTGCCCAATACTTGATAAATGTGGAGAAACACCCCAGGCGGGCAGTGTGGTCTAAGTGTTAGCACTGAGGGCTGGGAGGAAAAAGCTCCAAAGTGTTATTTCCATCTCTGCTAAGGCTCCCCTTGACTCCAGTGGGTTTTGGATCAGGCCTTCACCCGGGCTCCAAGCCAGCTAAACACATGATGAACTTGATGCACCTGTATAGTTCCATTGAATTCACTCAGGGCTGGGCGACCTTGGACAAGCCACTAGCAGCCGTGTCTCAGTTACTCCACCTGTAAAAGGGGACAGTAATGTTTGCCTACCTCCTTGGGCATTTGCAAGGGTTAATTCGTGTTTGTTAAGCTTCTTGAGAGCCTCAGATGAAAGATCCATGAGCTAGATTCTGATCTCATTGACACTAACGCAAATACAGACAAACTGTACTAAGTCAACTGAGTTACTCCAGGCCTACACAGGCGTGAGATCAGAACCTGACCCCTGCCGTTTAACATATTTCTATTACTGCCCCTTGTACTACGCACAGTCGGAGAGGTAAATCACCCCTCTGTTTTACCCTGAAACTTAGTGGACCCTCTGTGACGCCCCAAAGACGTGTTGGCACTTAAAAGAACAGCACCACGGCGCATGGGCCCAGCAACAGAACCATAGAAATGCCAGGCTGTAAGGGACCTCAAGAAGTCACCTTCTTTATCCCCCCTCCTCCGCACTGATGCAGGACCAAGCATACCTAGATGGACCGCCCCTGACAGGCACTTGATGAACCTGTTCTCAAAAACCGCCAATGATAGGGATTCCACAAGCTCCCCTCGTACCCTGTTCCAGTGCTTAGCTAGCCTTATAATTAGAAAGCTTTTCCTAATTTAAACAAAATCTTTCTTGCTGCAAACTTTTTTTTCTATCTTCTGTAGACATGGAGAACACAACTGATCACTATCCTCTTTGTAACAACTTTTACATGTTTGGAGGCTATCATCAGGTTCGCCCTCAGTCACTTTTTCTCTAGACTAAAGATGCCCCCTTTTTTTAAAAAAAAAACAAAACTTTTCTTCATAGGTCAAGTTTTCCAAATCTTTGGTCAGTTTTGTTGCCCTCCTTTGGACTCTCCAGTTTGCTCACATCTTTCTTAAAAGGTGGCATCCAGATGTGGACACCATACTCCAGCTGGGGCCTCACCAGTTGTGCATAGCGCAGGACATACATTTCCCATGTCTCACATCTGACAGTCCTGTTAATACACCCCAGAATGACAATTAGACAACAGAAAGGTGAACTCCCAGTGGATTAGGGCCTGGATCTGTTGCCTGGCACCAGGTGTAGTTACTGACATCTCTGCAAAGTGGATGTGTAAACCAGGGTCTGGATGCGCTCTTTCTGCCATATATTGATGGACTGGGGAAACGTTCCTCAGAAGCAGATCATATTTGCATAGACATACCTACTTTGCCTAGGTGATCGGTAGACACACTTGCTTTGCCCAAGTGATCCATTTTGGCTGTTTTAGGTTAAAATTCACTTTTCTCTGGAGTGCAGGGGTAATGAATTGTTGTTATCCTGACTGTGTGAATAAAGGGCAGTAGAACCGTACATAACATGCCTTAACTGAGCAGATCACCCTAACGTTAACCTCACTTTCTAAATGGAGGGCGGGGATGCCCGAGCTAAGGGAATATCAGAGCAGAGGGAATAGGTGTTCCTGCTTGACGCTGAGTTGTTTAAAGGGTTCTAAAAGTCATTTGACTTTCCCTCCGGTCTTTAAAAACAGAGCTGAGTGTCCTACTTTCTCCTCGGAGATCCTTAGAACCCGGAAACACTGATAAACAGGGCTTCAGCCTTCATCTGTATCTAAACTAGACAGGTGTAACTCCATAGTTACAACCTACACCTACTGAAGAGGGTTTTCCATTGGTATAGCAACACCAACTTCTCAAATAACATGAGATATGTTGATGGAAGCATTTTTCTGTCGACGTAGCTCTATCAGCCCTGGGAGGTACGTCAGCTGTGACTCAGTCGGGGTATCATTTTTTCACAGCCCTGACCAATGGAGCTATGTAGACTTAACTTTTAAGCGTAGAACAAGCTTGAGACCTGATGCTTCGGATGGTGCTGCGCTGAAAGGCAATGAGAAGAGAGTAGGAGCCGAGAGGTTCCCCATCACCCAGGGAAATCACTAAGGACTGAAAGAAGTGCAGAAACCTCAGGACATGGCATTGCAGCTGGCGGCAGAGGTGCTGGTGAGCGGCGACAGAGGTGTAGTGGCGATCAGCAGTGGAGGCATCCTTTTCCCCTCACTGGTGGTAACTGAGCCCACCTGACGGCACCCCTGGACACTGCGATTTTGCTGATCTCGGACAACCATCCAGGAGTGGGCTACAGCAGAGGGAAAGGGGAGTGGTGTGTTAAAGAGACATTCATCCATCAGATTTCCACGCTGCAAGGTGGGGAACTGGGTGAAAGGACACTGCCCCAGGTACTGTGGGGTGAGTGTTTTACTTAGGGTTCACATACCTCTGAGCCATTGCTGCGGTGGTTTCCCAAATTAACACTGTGTTCCCTTCGCCTTTTATGGTGAGTGGGAAAGGATTATCTCTCAGAGGGGATATAGGGTAGTGATTAGTGTCCTGAGTGGGGGCTTGAGCCAGTTCTGTTTTGTAATATTAAGAGGAACCCCGGGGCATTGAACCCTTGTTGCTGCCGCCATCTCCTGAGAGAAGGGTTACAGGTTCAGGTTTGTTACCGTTCCAACCTGGTAACATTTTTCATCCCTTTAGCTCTCCCTTCTGGCCAGGGGTCAATTACTATAGTCGGTGCCAGGTTTCCAACTCAGCATTTCCGTAGCAGCCAGCCACAGAATGGATCCTGACAGTTTGGAGCTTTCAGTCCAGATAAAATCCATCCCAAAACAGTTAATCAGCACCATAAAACTGGAGGGGAACCATGCAGATGACAAGACAAATAAGCCAGCCAACATCCAGTGCGTTATAAATAAGTCACAAAGCCCCATCCCCGAAATGAAAGGCCAAGCAAACCCCAGCGGTCTCTCCATCTCTGAGCATGGCTTTGGGATAATAAATTATCCCCAGATTATCTGTCCCCAGCGTTCTTTTGTTCATCTGCTCTGTACTCTGGCTGTGTTTGCGCAGGGGATTAATTGCTGCTGCTGCCAGCAGCGCTGAAGAAGTTAAAGCGGCAGACTCTTAATTGCCATGATTGCTCTATGGAAGTGAAAGGTGACAAATGTAAACCAGATACAAGGACATCTCTTTTTTTCCCCAACCCCTCCCCAAACCCCATATTTGGCCTGTGGAGATTGCTGCTATAGGCTGTCATCAAGGCAAACGAGACGAGGCATTTGCTGTGCATGAGCAAGCTGAACATCGGCAGTCACACTAGAAGAAAGATGACAAGGATTGATCCATCACCTGAGCATCTGGGTGTTCTACTGCACCATGTAGCACAGAGCAGGGACTGGCTGAGGCCGTCCTCTGATACATCACAAGGAACCACGCAACCCATTGCTATGTGCCACCTCCTGTGTTCTCACAGGTCAAGAGGTCAGTGAAGACATATGGCTGCATTAAATGCATGCCAAGGCCAGACTGCTGGAGACCTTCTTGCAGTGGCAGTGTACGGGCTGGCCTGTCAGCAGCACGTTTTAGGCTGGGGGCCTGCTTGTCTGCCTGGGGTTTAGTGACTGGCTGCTTTCAAAGTCCCAAATCCTGCCCTGTGTCACAAGTTTATATGTTCCCAAGGAAAAGAGATCCTGCCTCACCCAGCTGCTCCACGGTCTTTGCTGTCATCTCTGGGCTACGGTAGCCCCCCTCATGGAGTTAGTGTACCCTCAGGGGTGGAGGCAATGGCCATGTCAATCAGTCCGGCACCAGAGCCACTGCTCTCACTCTGACACACCCTGGGGCCAAATGGGGCTGAGCCCCACAGTAATACATGGACTCTGGTCCTCTAGCATAAACACCAGGATGGTGCTGCCAACCCTCCCAGCAGAACCACTGCGATTAGGCTGCACAGAAGCTCTCCAGCCCATGGACAGGGGGCAGCAATGGCCCTGAAAGGTTCAGACGAGGCTGCAGAAGCTTGCCTGCTTCTCCCAAAACCTCTGAGTGGGAACCAGGCTGGAAGCTTGTCAAGAACAGGCTCCCTCATGAGATGTCCAGCATATCCTGGTTCTGTTTGGACTGGAAACGCCATGGGAACAACTCTCCTCATGATATTTCAGATTTACTGCTTCCGGGCCTGGGCTGAACAAGGAAGTGCAGAGGCGTGGGAACCAGCAGGAAAGACACACACATGAGAACGTTAACTGATCTGAAACCTCAGCACAGAGCTCTGTCTTGTTGGGTGTGATTCTTACGTTAGCCTAATTGCTTTACCTCCTGAGAGTATTTATACCATCCACTACGGACTCCCTCTGGGGATGTGATTAGGCAATCTCACGGCTCTCATAGAACCATAGGGTTCGAAGGGACCGCAAGGGTTATCTAGTCTAACTAACCCCCTGCTACGATGCAGGATTTGTTGTGTCTAAACCAACCTAGACAGGTGGCTATCCAGCCTCCTTTTGAAAATCTCCAGTGAAGGAGCTTCCACGACCTCCCGAGGCCGTCTGTTCCATTGTCCTGCTGTTCTTACAGTTAGGCAGTTTTTCCTGAGATTTAATCTAAAAATGCTCTGCTGTAGTTTGAATCCATTGCCTCTTGGCCTGCCCTCTGTGACAAAAGAGAACAACTTTACTCTATCTTTTTTATGGCAGCCTTTCAAGTATTTGAAGACAGCTATCATGTCCCCCCCTTGATCTCCTCTTTTCCGAACTAAACATACCCAGTTCCTTCAGCCTTTGCTCATATGGCTTTCATTCCATCCCTCTGATCAGCTTTGTCGCTCTCCTCAGAATCCTTTCCTGTTTCTCTACATCCTTTCTGCACAATGGCCACACCATCCAACTGAAGCCTAACCAGCACCGAGTAGAGACGTACTATCCCCTCCCGGGACTTGCACACTATGCCTTTGTTAATGCAACCGAACATTGGATTTGCCTTTTGTACAACAGCATCGCATTGCTGACTCATCGAGGTTGTGAGCCAGCACAACTCCCAGGTCCTTCTCCGCAGTGCTGCTGCCAAGCCAGTTATCCCCCATTCTGTATTTGTGCATATAGGGTTTTTTCCCTAATTGTAGCACCTTACGTTCGTCTTTGCTGAATTTCATTTTGTTGTCTATAGCCCCATTATCAAATTTCATTATCAGGATCCCTCTGAATTTTAGCTCTACCCTCCAAAGTGTTGGCAACCCTCCCCTAGCTTTGTTTCATTTGCAAATTTGATCAGTATGCTCTCTATTCCTACATCCAGGTCATTAATAAAGATGTTAAACAACACCAGACCCAGAACAGATCCCTGTGGAACCCCATGTGAGATCTTCTTCCAATCTGGCATCATTCCATTAATTGTTACTCTTTGTTTGCGGTTGTTTAACCAATCATGTATCCACTTAGTGGTAGTTGTGTCAAGTCCGCATTTCTCCAGCTTACTTATGAGAATGTCATGTTGGGACTGTGTCAAAAGCCAGTCCACTGCATTGCCCCCTACCCACCAAACCAGTTACCTTGTCAAAGAAGGAACTCAAGCTGGTTTGGCATGATTTGTTCTTAGTAAATCCATGCTGGCTACTAGTGATCACCCCTTCAGCCTCCAGTTTCTGCAAATTGAATGTTTTATCCATTGCTTTAGTAGCTTTCCGGTATCAAAGTCAGGCTGAATGATCTATAGCTCTTTGGCTCCTCCTTTTTCCTCTTTTTAAAGATGGGCACTACATTAGCTCTTCTCCAGCATTCCAGGACCTCTCCTGTCATCCGTGAGTTTGCAAATACTATTGACAGTGGCTCCGAGATGTCTTCACCCTGAGGTGAACAGCATCTGGCTATGCTGACTTGAGTTCATTCAAATTGGCCAGAAGATCTCTGATGTTTTCTTTATTTCTGCCAGTCTGCATCCCTTCCCCTTTATTGTCTATGGTAACTTTGCTAGTCATCTGATCGTGTTATTTTTGGTGAGAGGACTGAAGCAAAGTAGGCATTGAGCAGCTCTGCCTTCCTGTCATCTTCCGTCACCAGCTCACCTTCTCCATTGAGCGGCAGACTCACACCGTCCACGATCTTCCTTTTTATCTGTCTCTAACTTTGTCTCTAACATTCCTCGCCTGCTGTAACTCATTCTTGGCCTTGGCTTTCCTGATTTGTCCTGACACGCTCACTCTGTTCCCATGTGTACTTCCTTGGCGACGTGCCCCTCTTTCCAGTCCCTGTATGTGTACCCCCTTTTGGTTTTTATAGAGCTAAAAAGCTCTTTGTGCGGCCACATTGGCCTCCTGTGGCTCTTCTTATCTTTCCTGTGTGTCCCCTGAGCCTCTAGTATTACATCATTTGGGAACTGCCAGGAACTCTCAGTTACACCAGTGCAACACATTGACTTCCAGGAAGGAAATGATGCCCATGAGGTTGCACTGGTGTAACAGGAAGAAACCAGACCAGGATCTCTGCATTCTTGATGTCTTTTAAGGCCCTGTGCCCACTGGTATCATCATATAAAGCACTATGACGCTAGGCCAAGATTTTGAAACGCGCCAAGTGTTTTTGGGTGTGTCTGTTTTTTCAGTGCCCAACTTGAGGCACCCCGAAAGGATCTTGATTCCCAAAAGTGCAGAGCCCCAACCTTTGAAAACGAGTGTCTCAAGATGGGCTTCCAAAAGCTGAGTCATCCAAAACCATTCATCATTTTTGAAAAGCCTGGCCTTACTCTATATGAACAAAACCCTGCCACCATCACCTACGCTGGGAAGTGCTATTTCAGTAAGGAAGTGAAGCAGAATCTGGCCCTTTAATAATTAATGATTCTCTATTACTGAATTTATTTCCAATTATAATTTAAGCACTTACCCACAGCTGTAGGCTAACTATACACAATGCAATGAATGTTTAAAGCAGGCCTTTCTAGAAATGAAAAAGAGGTGCTATCTTACAGACAAGGGCTAGAAATAGGAAGATATGGTCCCCAACACAAAGGGATTGCAATTTAAGGGCTCAGTCCTGTGAATGGATCCATGTAGGTGCACCTTATTGATATAATGGGGTTCCGCACAGGATAATCTGGATCTGTTCACAGAATCAAGGCCTAATTGGTGACAAGAGAAAGCAGTAAAATCTTGCAGTTACTCCATGTGGGCATGAGCACGCCTTGCCAGTACTGCTAGAAGCCTTATTATTTAATTATTGCAATAATAGTTATGAAAGTGATTAAAGTAAAAATGATTCAAGCTCTTGGGCTTCATCAAAGAAGCAAGTCTTGAGAAAGAACTAATTATTTTTTATGCAACATCCAAAAGGGACCTGGGTGCTCAGTGTAAAGATTAAATTTCTAGCCCTGAAGTCTGTGAGAAAAAGCCTTCCAAACGTGAACCAATGTTGCGACATCTGTGTGAGCCGGCAGGCAGTGACAGGACAGACGTGTCTCTTCGGGTGCTCTTGGAAGAAAAAGCCTCTGCGGCACCAACTCTCAGAGCCCAGGTCAATTGACTTAGGCTTGCGGCTAAATATAGTAATATAGAAGTTCCCACTTGCGCTGGAACCCAAGCTCTGAGACAGAGGTATTTTTGCAGAATAGGCACACCCTAAGGCCCGCATGAACTCTCCCTATTCAGATCAATGAAGTGTCAACTCGGAAATCTTAGGATGACGACAACTGTGTCGACATTGTTACTGGTTTCTCTGCTGATCTTTTAGCAGAAACACCCGTGGACTCTGGGATCATGGGAGGAGCTTGAGGAAAGCCCCACCCCCTTTTACTTCCCAATCTGCTGACACTGCTGGATGTTCTCGCGGATTTCACTCGCCTTTTCTGCTTCCTGCTTTTTCTATGCATTAATATGGGAACATAAAGGTTGGCTGGGAAGGTTATTTTGGTAATGTTTATATGGTGCTGTGACAGTCCTTGCTCGGGGCGGTTGATAGGAAAGCGTCACCTCGCGGTCGGGACTTCAGCCTGTGACTTGCGGGGGGTTGTTAGTAGGGGAGCCAAGACCCTCTCACTCCACTGGGCCGTGACCCAGGGCCCTTTGAGGGCTGTCAGTGCTCTGACAGCGAGGGCTGCTCAAGGCTTCCCTCCCTGGGCCACCTCCTACCACCTCCCCGCCATTGTCCCAGAGGCGCCGTCTGCGTTTAGGCAGTGTGAGGGATGTCTGCTCACCGAAAGGAGCCTTCTGGCATCTGCATGTAGCGACATCGCTCTCTGTTCTCTCTCGGGTGGCAGCTGCCTGCTCCGGTGGTACGGCCCAGCCTCTAAGCCACCTTCATCCGAGGTCTTTCCCTCGCTGGGGTAGTTCGACCAAAAATAAAGGGGGATTAACCGAGTCCAGAGTCCGTATGAGAGGGAGAGGGAAACTTTTCCCTCTCAGGCTGTCTCTGCAGCAGGGAGGGACCTTCGGGCAGCTGTTTAGGGAGAGATTCTGCCTTTCCCTCAGCTTTTCTCTCCTGAAGCTGCTGGTAGCAGGTCTGCCTTCTTCCCTCGGCTGCCCCCAAATGAGCTGCTCCCCTGCCTTTTATCTCCTCTTTCAGTTGGTACATTTGCGACAGGTGTGGCCAGGTGGTGCTGGCGGGGCCCAGAGTCGTCCCTTAACCCCTTGTAGCCCAGTGCTGGGTTTTTACACCCCATCATAAGGGCTTTGATCTTTATTTTCTCTCCCTAACTCTGTGCACTGCCCCCATCAATGCAGCTGAAGTGAAAAGCACTTTACAAGTTCAAAGTATGCTATGATTATAGTCCAAATGAATACATATCGAAGGCTCTAACTCATGCTTACAATGGCTAGCTTCATTGACCTCCGAGAGAATAGCTGTCTGGCTGTGTCTGAACAATGGGGCCCAGATGCTGACCGGGGAATGTGAGTGCTACCGCACCACAAATAAGCCCCGCTTGGTGTGGAAGCGTAACCCCTTTCTGAACTCAGTGGGCTGAATTTTGCCTGATGTGTCAGTCAGGCTAACGTTGACATTTGACTTCCAAGTCATCTCACCTTCCAGTCCTGGGCAACGCAGGGACGTCTGAGATAGCCAAGCTGTCCGGTCTCATCTCTTTTTGGTGCTAGGCCCTTGTCTGCATATTCCGCACACTGGAATGCATTGCAAGGTTGTAAATAAACCACATCCCTCGAGCTCCCGGGGCTGCTTCAGCATTTTCCTTATCTCACGCTTTGACAGCGCTTACCACAAACCTGGCTGCTCTCGCGAAGCCGGGCCACCTGTCTGTTTCAGCTGGAACGGGCAAGAGATGTGCCTGGACCAGAGCGATCTATGCACCTTTGCCTCTGCTAGGCCCCTCCTCTGCACTCCTCTCCAAGGCGCCTATTCCAGTTAGAGTCTGTCACATCTATTTCAGGCCCCCTGACTCGGAGGTTTGCTGCATGCCACATGCAGCAATAAATAGATACTCACAGGGGAAAGAATGACACACAAACATCCCCTCAAAGCTGGTGGTAAACGCAATTCATGAAACTGAGTGACATCAGAGACATGCCCCTGGGGCTCAGATGAAGAGCATCCAGCTGCTCGTTAATCCTGCTTCTCATCCGGTGATTTCTAGGGATAACCCACCCAGGGAATTCTGGGGAGAACTTTAAATAAAGCTCTAGTAACATACACTGCGAGAATAAAGCCCTTCTCCATGGAAGTCGGCAAAGCGCCATATGCCATTCACTGCACAAGAAACCCCTTGAGCTGCCACGCACTGATCCCGACCCTAATGAAACAAACTTTCTCCCCTCCACCACCTGGCTCCAAGCTGACTCCTGAGGAAATGACCCCTTTCTCTCCTTTATCCAACTATGTGACCGCGCATTGTCCATCAGGTTCAGATTCTGTCATGGGTATTTTTAGTAAAAGGCTGGGCCAGGTTGCAGGCAATAAACCAAAATTCACATACGCTGCGACCTGTCCCTGACTTTTATTTAAAAAAAAAAAAACTCAGGAGGTGAGAGGGGGACAATCAGCGGTGGCTGATTGCTGCTGCTTCTGCCCCAGAGGGGCTGACCCTACCCCAGCCCTGCTCCGGCACGCTCAGGACTGGCCACGGGTCAGCTTTTTGGCCACCCCAGGCTGGCCACCACCAGTTAACTGTTCAGCTGCCTTGGGCTGCTCAGCTGTCAGCTTTCCAGCAGTCCTTGCTTTGGCAGCCTTGGGGCTGAAAGCTGCTCCGGCCTTGCCCCAGAAGAAGTCATGGAGGTCCCAGAAAGTCCCAGAATCCGTCATCTCCGTGACATAATGGTATCCTTAGTTATTAGCAATGATACTTAGCAATGCCTATCTATAAAATTCCTAACACTAGCTAGTTAATGCTCACTGCATCCCTACAGGGTAGATAAAGACATTTCCTTATGCCCATTTTACACACGGACAACAGCTGGTGACTTGCCTGAGTCTGTAAGAGAGCTGAAATCAGCACCGGTCTCCTGGCTTCTAGGCCTGCACTTTATAGATACGTCCTGTGCTGTGTCTGTCAACACTGCTCTTATTGCAACATGCCCATTGTTTTTCATTCATGTATGCCCATGTCATGAGTTTGGGGGAGGTCTAGGTTGGATATTAGCAAAAGGTTTTTCACTCGGAGGATGGTGAAGCACTGGAATGGGTTACCTAGGGAGGTGGTGGAATCGCCATCCTTACAGAAACTGCGGCTTGACAAAGCCCTGGCTGGGATGATTTAGCTGAGGTTAGTCCTGCTTTGAGCAGGGGCTTGGACTAGATACCTCCTGAGGTCCCTTCCAACTCTAATCTTCTATGATTCTATGAGGGAGAAGGGATGGTGTTGTGTTAAAGCACAGGCTGGGGCTGGGTTCCACTCCAGGTTTTGCGACGTATGACTAATGCAGCCATCCCAAACTCATGCTAATAGCACCTTGTCACCAACATCTATGGGGAGGCCAGCAATGAAACCAACCCTGAGCTTTAACAAGAAGCGGTAGATGTGATATATACTGACTTTAGTAAGGCTTTTGAGTCTGTCTCACATGGCCTTCTCATAAACAAACTAGGAAAATACAACCTAGATGGAGCTACTATAAGGTGGATGCAAAGCTGGTTGGAAAACCATTCTCAGAGAGTAATCAGTGGTTCACAGTCAAGCTGGAAGGACATATTAAGTGGGGTCCCACAGGGATCTGTTCTGGCTCCAGTTCTGTTCAATATCTTCATCAGTGATTTAGATAATGACATAGAGAGTACACTGATAAAGTTTGCAGATGATACCAAGCTGGGAGGGGTTGCAGGTGGATAGGATTAAAATTCAAAATGGTCTGGGCAAACTGGAGAAGTGGTCTGAAATAAATAGGATGGAATTCAATAAGGACAAATGCAAAGTACTCCACTTAGGAAGGAACCACGAGCTGCACACGTACAAAATGGGAAATGTCGGCCTAGGAAGCAGTACCGTGGAAAGGGATTTGGGGATCATAGTGGATCACAAGCTAAATAGGAGTCAACAGTTCAACACCATTGCAAAAAAAGCAAACCTCATTCTGGGGTGTACAAGCCAGAGTGCTGTAAGCAAGACACTAGAAGTAATTCTTCCACTCTGCTCTGTGCTGATTAGCCTCAGCTGGAGTGTTGTGTCCCGTTCTGGGTGCCACATTTCCAGAAAGATGTGGACAAATTGGAGAAAATCCAGAGAAGATCAGCAAAGATGATTAAAGGGCTAGACAAGATGACCCCTGAAGGAAGCGAGAAAAAATTGAGTTTGATTAGTCTGGTGAAGAGAAGACTGAGAGGGGCCATGATTACAGTTTTCAAGTACATAAAAGGTTGTTACAAGGGAGGAGCGAGAAAAATTGTTCTCGTCACCCTCTGAGCATAGGGCAAGGCAATGGGCTTAAATCGCAGCAAGGGCAGTTTAGGTTGGACATTAAGAAAAGCTTCCTACTTATCAGGGTAGTTAAGCATGGGAATAAATTGCCCAGGGAGATTGTGGAATCGCCATTATTGGAGATGTTTAGAAGTCGGTTGGACAGACACCTGTCAGGGATGGGCTAGCTAATGCTTGGTCCTGCCTTGAGTGCAGGGGACTGGACTAGAATGCCTCTCAAGGTCCCTTCCAGCTGGGTCCCTTCCAGTCGGGGCACTTTCATGTGCATGGGAGAGGAAAGGAAAGATGTCGGCATCACAGATCGTAGCAAGTTCTCCCGGCCTCCTCTTGGATCCCATCCAAGTCTCTGTTGCTCTGGCTCACCAGCGGTGTCAAGTTCCTGGATCCACCCCAGGCTGCAGAACGGTTCCTCCCTTGGCCTCTCAGACACATTCCCTGGGCACTGACTCTCAGTCTCTGACACTGGAAATGGGGCTCCTCAACTCATCCGAGTGCTGACCCCTGGGATACCACAGTTACTTAAACATACCCTGTCCCCGAGCTACACCCCAAAGGCATGACGCTTCGGGTTACAGTTTCACTCTCTTGGGGGCACACGGCAGTTGTAAAGCAGTTAGCGCCCACGCACGCCAACACACACACTCATTTTGCACAACTTAACACCTTTGTGTTCTTTTATAGTTAATCACATAATGCCCAGGAGAGGACAGGTCATACACAAGAGTAAACACTAAATGCATTTCCCTTCCCATCTCAACCCTTCTTGGGAGTCTTTAGGGACCATCGGTGTCCAAGCAGGGTGTCCCCTCCTTGTGCAGCCTGTTGCATGCTAGCTGGTTTCTCTCTGACCTTGCTGTCTCCTGCCCCACATGTTCTCTTCCTGTCTGAGGTGACCCTTGTTCCTGCATCTCTCTTTATTTTAAACCCCTCCTGGTCACCTTGCCTCTTTAGTTCCTTCTAGTAGCTTTCCACAGCTCCTAACTCCCCATCTCTCTTCAGAGGAATCAGCTGAATTGGTTCAAGGCTGCAGCTGCTTTTTTAGCATATCTTTTTGTGAGTTTTAAGTACCATCATTAACCTTAAGGGTTTCCCATTGTCCCTGTCTGGTGTGTATCTGCTACAGGGCCTGTCAAGCAGTGATGGATCCACATACTTAAAGGTACAGATGATACAACAGTTTTGCCCTAATACAACTTCACAATATCAATCAGAGTTCATAAATTGCACAGATATAACCCCAGTTCATGACAGAGGATACCTGTAATGAGAATATGTGTTTACATAGGCTAGCAATGGGCACAGTTTGATGGTTCTGTTATTTGTGTTGCATGATTGGTCACCTAAGTCACGTGCTATCTACTTGGAGGATTGACACTTTTAAGACAGAAGAATCATTACCACTGAATCTGTGGTGTGGATTTCCATGCTAAAATTCATTAAACATTTGAGATGCCTAAACATTTTTGCAAATACGCAGCACACACCTGAATTCTCAAGGATATCTAATTATATAATCTAGTGAAAATGCTCAGAATGAGTTCGTTACCTTTTGACCTGCATCAACAATGTGAGCCAGGACATTTATAGACATTTCTTCATCCTGAAGATCAGTGTACAAACATAGGTATACAAAGGGGGACTAGCATCTCTGTGCAGAATGAGAATTGAATTATTCAGTTACCAAAAAAATAAATTGCACTTTCCTTTCTTGTGTGTGTTATAAAATTTAGAGGGTAGGTTATGAGGCCTAGGCAGTAGCGTAATAAATGTCATTCTTGCTGGGAACAGCTAGTGAGCTTGGCATTATGGTGTAATAAAAGCAGCTGAAAATAGCAAGTTGCATAAAGGCCAAGGTTGCATCCCCTCAGTGTTCAGGACGTGACAAGATCAGATAGTGCAGACAGTGAGAAAAGAGGAAAGAAGTTTGAAGTAAAATTCTTTCTGGTTTTCACACAGAAAGGAAATGAATGATACAGGGAGGAAACATCAAGGCAAAGGCTATGGGGGTGAAAAACGATAGCACAAATTCAGTGCAGTGCAGTCAGATACTGCAAAAAACTCCCAATGCTCGGGCAGAGCGGTTTGCAGAATTGAAGCCACGTTAATTAGCAATGAGTGCAATTCAGTGCTGGGTGGAGTCCACGTGGCTATACAGAGGATGATGGGCTGTGATATAAGGGTTTTCCCATTGTTAGGATTTGGAGGAGCAAAATGTGTCTAGTGTGTAGCTCAGGGAATGCCTGGATTCCATGCCCAGCTCTGCTAGTGACTTTTCCTAGGTCACTTAACCATTTACAGACTGATTTCTGAAGACCTGATATGAGGTTTTATGAATATCTGCAAAGCATTTTGAAATCAGCAGCTGAAATGTGGCATGCAGCCAGCGTGGTGGGGGGTAGGGGGGAAACCAAGTGTTTGGAAAAAGAGATATAGCAGGCTCCAATGGCACCTGTCAAATAAGGAGTGCTCTCCCGGGATGGATATCTTGAATTGACTGACTATCCCTTTGAAATTAAGGAGCAATTAAGGAGTGCTCATCATGGGTTTGGTTTATTTTTATGTTGCAAGTTAACTTGAAAAAAACCTCTCCTCCCCAGAAGGAATTGCAAATTTCACTGGGAACTAAAAAGATCAGCCAAATCCCTGTGACCGTCAGCCATTCTGCTGGGGTCAAAGCTTCACATAACCCAGTCTCTGTGAGAAGATGGGAGAAGGGCAGCTCTTATTGCAAGGGAACAACTGTGGGTTGTGTGGTGTCACCAAGGATGTCTGAATGCATAACTGGAGGGAGATATTCCTGGCTGTAAGGAAATCTCTTTTGCGATCCAGCAGCACGGAGGCAAATATCATGCCTGGCCCCGCGCCGTCCTAAGCAAAAGGGAATGTTATCTCTTTAAGATATTAACAATGAGACCTTCCAGGCTGGGAAGGACAGCTTTCCCAGGCTAACAGACATCAAAGGCATGACCAGAGCAGTGTGAAATCTCTCTGGAAAGCTTGCCCTAAGAATCCCGTGGTATGCATTGCCAGTTGGTGTAATTTCACACACCTCTCCAATTTCATTGTATTTGTGTTTTGAATTAAATGCTCATTTTTGCTTGCAAAACCTCTGAGGGCCTGATTCGGATCTCGTCTAGGCTGGGGTAAACCCGGGGGTCAGTGAAATTACCAGGAGGCAGAACCGGTGTAAGTGGGAGGTGACTCCAGCACCACTTTGTCTCAGGGTGCAGAGGCAAAAAACCATTTTGGTTCAAAAACTGAGCCGATATCTACTCAACTGTGGACTTTGGTTTTGCACAGAAACTGGACCATTTTACCTGAAATGGGGCTGGGAAATAATTTACGGGCTTCTGCAACATTTCCCATGCTCATTTATGCTGAAGACATTGAATTTCAATTTGTTTTGCATCAAATTTCATCTTGAATAGGAATGGGCAATCAAGAATAGTTATTTTACCCAGTGGGTATCTCTGTTGTTATTCACATCTCGTTATAGGGGAATGGAAGGAGAGAGTTCCCTGCCTCGAACAGCTTGCAATCTAAACAGAGAAGAGCCAAATTAAGGGAAAGTGTTGTACAGTGAGATTATTTTTCCTTCCTTTTGCATGTATACATGTACTGTTTTCTTTAAAGTTTAAAGTTATAGTGGAAAGCCAGGCAGGACAGGGAGGGGTCTTCAGGCAGATGCCTCACAGTGAAGCAAGCAAAGCAGCAAACTAGCTTCCCTGTTCTCATAAGGTTTCTTGTTCAGTGTTCGAAGAAAGCAAGCCCTTCCTGCGAGTCTTGCTCCAGCCTCCTTTTTAATGGGTATTTTATTTTGTTTTTAAGCTTTCCTATTCCAGCATTGCCATCCCAAGCATTCAAAAATCATGAGCCAGGGCCTCCAAAATGATGAGGCTGGTTTTTTAAAAAAATCCAAGAGATTTTTCAGAATAATAAATTTGCAGTCTTATGTGCCCTCCGGTCTGTTACGTTTTAGAGTTCAGATTTTCCAGCTTTTCTCTGCAATCATGAAGACTAGAAAAACTTATTCTAAACAAAAGGAGAGCCTCACACATATTCCCAGGACTCCAGGTGCAAGGGCTTTAAGAAAAACACCAAATATCACAAGACTTGTGATTAAACCATGAGAGTTGGCCACAATGTTCCTTTCCTTGTTTAGTTATTTCTACCCTTTCATGTCTCTTGCATGATGGCCACTTGGATCCCGAGCCTTAATTTCTGAGCTCCAGGAGCACGTTTAGCAGGATGTACGGCAAGGTATGGCTGCTTTAAGTTTCAACCTTCAGATTCCCATACTGGACAAATCAAAAGGAAACAACAGCCTTACTAGCTTTATATTTGTAATTGATCTCGTTTTCTCCCTAACATCTTTCAACCAGCTATCTGCGTATCGCTGAGAGTAATAAATATCAGGGACCTGAGCTGGTGTAAATCCACGTAGCTCTATTGAAATCAGTTTACACCATCTGAGGATCTGGCCTCATTACTCTAAAGGGATTCTGTGGTTTGATCTGCTGGTCCAAATGAAGACTCCGACCTTTATCAGGTGAGAGATATGCAGTTAAAATTAGCCCTGGCATTAATTGATTCTAAAACATTTCCTTCAGTGCAGTGGCACCCATTTACACCAGGGTTGAGTTGGGCCTACCGTGTGTATTGACAAAGCCTTCTGCTTTTGTTGTTATTTATTTCCTCTATCAGTGGAGCACACAATCAGGAGCAGGGCCCCATTGGGCTAGCCATTGTATAGACACACAGTAAGGGATGTTGCAGTGGCACAGATGATTCCTACATCTACAGAAAGGTTTTTTTCCACTGATGTAGATAATCCACTTCCCCCAGTGGTGGTAGAATTCAAAGCAAGAAGTCTTCCATCAACCGAGCTGCATCTACACCAGGGTTTAGGTAGGCTTAATTTTTAACCCTCTTTATTGACGTAGCTAAATCAATCTCAATTTTAAGTGTAGACCAGGGTAAAGTCACAGTCCTTTCCCACAAAGGGCTCTGTCGACTCTTAGCGATGTGCAGACAGCAGATTTGGGGCAGCTGGTAATTTGGTGACACTGTCTCCCTGAGACTTTCTTCATCCCCCCAGAGATGAGGGGAAAGGTGGCATGGTGTAAAAGACCTGACCAAAAACATCTGAGTGCAAAAGCGCGGTGACATTCAGAGTCGTCAGCAGTGTCTAGCGCTGCCAGCATTTTCAAAGCCTTTGAAGTTTGCTCCTGAGTTAATGCAGGCACGTATGCCAGCAGAGCTCCTGAGTGATCAGAAAAGTGAAAGGAAAGATTGCAGTATTGAGTATGTCGGAATAGAGCCCTCACACAGGGAGGCTGTATTTGACCCATTCATATTCAAGATCTATTATTATTTATTTGTATTGTAGCACTTAGAGGCCTCAGCTGGGACCAGAGCCAGCCCCGTTGGGCTAGGCGCTGTACAATCCGGTAAGAGCTCAACCTTGCCCCCCGAGGCCCTTACAGTCCAAATGCCCATGCGGACATGAGGGAAGAGAAAAATACTGCTGTCCCCACTGATGGGGACCTGAGGCACAGAGGGATGAAGTGAAAGACCCAAGATCACAGAACACACTGGGGGCAGAAATTGAACCCATCTCTTCACAGACCAGTGCCTCAATCCCTATCATGAGAATGTGCAAACGATTCTTTGTAAATATGTCACAGGATCACAGTTCTCAACAACTGCCATAACGAGTACAGACCTATCACGTAGACAAAAGGGTAACTGCTATTTTTTAACCCATCTGAGGCAGCCATTTCCTGCTGTAGTAACAGTGCAGTTTCAGATTCCACAAGAGATACGCCAAACAGCTTTAGCATCTGTATGGCCTCTGTGCACTTGATTTCCAGCGTGTGTCTGCTATGAGACCTGAGCGTATCTGTCTCTGCACCCACTTCATCTTGCTTAGCATCTCCGGGTGCCTCATTTGTTTCCATTCAGCGTTTAGAGAAATGTTTGTACACACCATCATGCATTTCTCCTGTGACACACCATGATCTAGTATCAGCAAATCTACCCTAAGGAACCACCGTGCACTAGCCAAGGATGGACTAGAGGTCCTCCTAGGCCTTTCCCCATCTCTAAAGGCCACGGTTCTTGTGCTGCGCTCCCCATGTGTCCAGAAGAATGAATTCCCACAAGACAAAGAATGTAACATGCCGTAACCCACCTTGACAGCTGGAACACAGGATCTGACTGGCATAGCTGCATCTACTGGTCTCTGCTTGCAGCCTGTCAGAAGCTTTTCTGTCAGAACAACATGTTGATGGTAATCTCTTTAGGTCAGGGACTGCCTTTTTGTTCATTGTTTGTACAGCACCTAGCACAATGGGGTATTGGTCCATGACTAGGGATCCTAGATCCTACCACATGATACATGTTTCTGAAGCTCCTCGTCTGACAAGACGGCTAAAGCCTCAACTTGTTGCTCAGGGTAGAGGTGTGGAAGAGACCGAGAAACCCACAGACAATGTGCACTGTCTGTACTGCGTAGAAAGCAGGCAGGGATATTTTATTCTTTCAGCCCATTGGGGATAGATGACACCGAAAGATGCAGGAGGGGCTGTGAGCACTTTCAAATTAATCAGACATAGAAACAAATTCTTCTGTATTATGAGGATGAGGTGGAGGCTGTTGCTCTTCAGCCATCCGAACCAGGTATGTCTACCTGTCTATTGTCACGTGAGCCAGGCCATCACAGGACATATCGCATGGCAACCATGGACAGAAATTTAGCAAAAGAAGAAGGGTAGGACTGGGGTTCACTCTCAGAGAAGCAGTAGGCTGTGTGCTGTAATAATGCATGGCCACAGAGATGTCATGACTAGCTGGTATTCCGTATGCCACAGCCTCGTGAACTTCGCTGTCTTTGGTGGGGATGTAACTCAGGACCTTCTGTTCCAGAAACAAAGGCGAGCTAACAGAGAATCTCAGTTGTCTGTAGTGATGGTAGTGATTATAAACACTAACACCACTAGTCGGCTGCAGCCGCTAGCCGGCAACATGTGCAGGTGTATTTGAACAGTTCAGACATCACATCCAGTGGGAGGTTGTGGTGACATATACGTTCCAGCCAGTACATTTTATTATACCCACCTGACCCCAGCACATGATCTGACTTCAGTGGCCCAAAGGAAGGTAAACTCTTCTACCACCATTACCCCAGACCTTTATACACTGGAAAAAATAATACATATTTTACTAGACTAATGACTTCATTCTGCACCTTATTAAGATGAGTCTGCTCTCGTGGCTGAGCTTTTGGTTCGGAGCTAGTGTGGTGGATTAGGGTGTGCATCTTGAATGGAAGACAGCAAATTATTGCTGACTAAGAATTAGCACAGAGGCTCAGCATGGAGGAAGGGAACAGAAGCCTACAGCAGCCAGTGACAAAAGTCTGAAGTCTCAATAATGCTGACTTGTGTCAGTGGTTGGAAAGTCCTGACCTAGGCCGCTCAGAGCTGCAAAATCTCCCATATCCCTGATCCTAAGGGAAGTAAAATCATTGAGGTCAATAAAGGCCGCGCCCATTTTTGCCAAGGCTGAATTTGGTCCATGCAATGCAGAAGCAAGAAAGCCAGCACCATTTCATGTCTCCAATGGACTGTCCTTGGCTGTTTCTTTGCGAAGTCCATAGGAAAAAGAACTCAAGCTGAAGTAATGTTCATTTGTGTTCTGACAGAGTAGATAGAATTGGCTGCTCCACTCATGATTATTTCATCATTCTGACATTTGTTATAGTGCATTTCCTCCCCCCCCTTTATTCCCGCAACAGAAATAAATATTTAAAAATAACATTTCAAAGATGTACTTATAATAGGCAGAGTGATATGAATTTTTAAGCACACGATTTGTAACAGATCGTTGTTCTTTCGCTGAATCTCACTATAAATATACAGGCATCAATATGTGCATGGGGTTTTGCAATGATCTTCATTCCCACTTGACTTTGCCTTTTTTTGTTTTCTTGCCTTTCTTAAATAAACCATTGGCAGTTACCTTGGAAACACAGCTCTCTTTTTCTCTCCCCCCTCCCCATTTCTTTTTAGTAGCCTTTTAGAGGAAATCTATTTATATTTCCCTTTTGCTGCTCTGCCCCTCTTCTCTCTCACTTGACAGGAGCAGATGTGGTCTAGTGGCTACAGCAACAAGACGCACATGCAACAAATTATGGCCATGTACAAAAACACAACTGTCACCCATGGGGATCAAGCCCTGTGAACCTTCAGCACTAAAATGGCATGACTGCCACTTGAATTAACAAAGAATTTCAGCTCTGAGATGACAGTAGGCTGCAAACTCACTAGGACCACCCCTAGAAGGAAACATGAACACACATATAAACAACGGGGATCAACCACTAAAGGGAGACACGGTGTCCCTCTCAATTCAGTTCACCAAATAATGGAACCAACAGCCTGTATCATTTGGAAGTAGAGAGTACTGCGGTCATGAGACCATCCATCCACATATGGCTACAACCTTTCTATCTGAACTTCAAATATTCATCTCTTTTTATGATCACCTGAGGAGGAAAAATGGGTTGTGTGCCCTCTTTTTGGTGATTTATGATGTATAAAGAAGGCCATATGATTTGTTCTACTTTTTATTTAAAATCTTTGAGAGATATTAGCAATATCAAATCTTATTTTCCCTAAGAGGCATTAGAGACATTAGACCTGGGAGTTGTGATCTTTCTTAGTCCTTAGCTGAAGCTGCAGGATTTGGAATTTTTAACCTGAGAGTTTTTCTCCTAATAGCTTCTCAAACATTTGAGTTAAATAGATGTTAACAAAAATCAATTCGTTTTAAACAGTCTGCGTAAAAATCACTTTCCCTTTTGTTAATAAGGTTTCACTTATCTCCACTGTCATAAACCACCAGTTCTCCACTTAGCTCTAGAGTCTTTCAAGAATATACAATAGATGAGACAATGTCTCAGTACAAAAAGCAAGCAGAAAAAAAATCCTCATAAGACAAGCTTTTGGGACCTCTTTATACATTATAAAGCAGTCCAGAAAATCCTAAACCCAATTTGTTTCCTTTTGTTGTCATCCTGAAGGCTCGAATTAAGGTTGAAATGTGATGCATTACACACAATATTAACAAAAGGGTTAATGGGTATAAAGCGATTGCCTCAACATGTGGCTAGCAAAAGCGTCCTGTCCCCAGGGTAGGATCAGTGTATGAAAATTTATTCTGCTCATGTAAAGTTTGCAACTCAGTTTCCTGCTGGGAAGCTTCAGTGGGTGGAGTTTCTGCTGAACCAGAATGATCTCCCTCTCCAGCTTGCTTGTGCATGTCCAATCAAGCTCAGTTAGAATTAATATCAATTGGTATTTTTCTAATTCATCTCTAGATTCTTAAACACTAGAGAGAAGGAAAGTTCACTATGGTCTAGCAGACAGGAGAAATGACTGAGTCAGGAGACCTGCTGTCTAATCCTGGCTCTGCCGCTCACCTGCCATGTGACTTTGTGCAAGTCATTTCCCCCCCCCTCTGTTCTGCCCACTCCCTCCAGCTGCTTTGGGAAACAGGATGGTCCAGTGGTTAGCCTGGCCTTGATTCCCTGCTCCACTAGAGCTGTTCTGAGTGACCCTGGTCAAGTCAGTTAGGCCCAGACCTCAAAGTATCCTACTAAAATCAATGGTGCCCAAGCACCTTCGTCTCCCTGTACAATGGAGATAATAGCACTTCCCTGCCTCACAGAAGGGTTGTGAGGATAAATATGTTATAGCTTATGAGGTGCTCAGCTGCTATGGTAATGGAGGCCAGATATCTACTTAAGATAGAGAGGAGAGAGAAAACAGGCTTGCACCCCCATGATTTCATTGGTCCTAATCTTTGTTCCAGCAGTGAGTTATGGTGGGACTTTGCTCAAGTCTCTGTAACCTCTCTGCCTCAGTTTCCCCAGCTGGAAGTTGAGTAGGTTTGAAGTGTCAGTAAACATCACTTTCCCCATACACATAAAGCATATTTCCATTGAAAATAACCAAAATTTACAGAGAGGCAAGAGAAAGGAAAATGCTGCTTGAGAACTTCAAGCTTGTTTTAAGAACGTTTACTTTGTATATTTTGACATGTTGACAATTTGTGTTTTAATCGTTATAAAGCTTTAACTTTTTGAATCGCAACATCTACTGTCATTAAATAATTAATTATTGTCTCCCGCACCCCTCTCCCCCAATTTCCTGCAAAGTATGAAAATTTAAATCAATAAAAACTGGAAAAAATGCTTGAAAATAAACATCAATATTACCCATCGAAATGATAAAATATAAAAATCAAATTCTGCCCAGCCTAAAGATGAGATATCTATTCTCCCCTAGCGGTGTTGTGAAAGTTAATTAACATTTGTAAAGGCTTTGAGGCTGAAAAACATTATAAGGACCAAATTCTGCCCCGTTATGAGGGTTTGTGGAGGTAGCCCTGAATTTGCTTGTTTGTGTTTAGCTTTGCCTACTTTCAAAGAGGGTTTAACTAACCAGGAACAAGCCACTCTTAATCCAGTTTCCACATATGTAGTGAATCAAGGATAACTCCATGCGTAACCCTGAGTGTGCAGCTTCCATTGTTCTCATAGGAAATCCGATTAGCAGCAAGGGCCAGATCGCTAGCTAACATAAATCAGCATAGCTCCACTAACTTCAATAGCACTATGCTAGTTTACACTACCAGAGGATCTGTTGACTCCCTATCTACTAACTTGTGATTATCTGCAATCACTAGGCCTATTAGACACTCAACTCAGGTGCTTTTGAAAATCGCACCCTGTTGACTTTCAGCATGGCTTCTGCTTCCAACTTGCTTTGGTATTTTTGAAAATAAGAAGTGCAACAACATTGAAAAGGTTGTTAAGGCTGAAACATAAAACTTAACACTGCGGTGCCACAAAGGATTTTCCACAATTCCTTAGCGACACCCTGCCCCACCCAACCCTCAACCGCTTTATTTTTTTTTAAATAACTGTCTCCTCAGTAGCCTTACATTTGTCAGAGACAGGGCTATTGAAGAGCAACCCAAGACACTCCCTTTAACTCTTGCATATCCTACACCACGGGATACTCTACAACTATAGCCATGCTGGTGGACCCACTTGCAATGTGGCCTTTCCCCTGACCTGGTTAAACCACCATTCCACACTGCAGGGCATGCAGGTATTTAGCCATGTTCTCAGACTGTGCTAAAGCCTTGGACTGGCCCATCTACATGGCAAAATGTGACTGCACTTTAAGTGGGTTAGAGGCCAGCTGCAATGGAACCAGGTCATCTGCTGCAGCTGTTGTGTAGTTAGACCTTTATACCTCTCTCTCAGGGTCACTTGCACATATAACCTTCCAGATCTGGATGCAGTCTCTGTTCAGGGCTCCTAGTTCCTGATGGCCTGAACTTGCTGCTAGGTACCAATACTTGGGTAATAATTGAAGCTTACAACCATGGTTTTGATGTGTGGGAAGAAAGAAGGTGGTAACTTCATTCATGTGTGGAATGCAGTCCAATTAGTCCGAGTCTTAACATGAATTCCAGACCTTGATCCTATATATCCAGTGACTCTTGAAAGGCTCAGGCTGGAGTTTCTACCTTTGTGACAAACAAGCCTAATAAAGAAAAATATCTGAGTCTGAATGTTTGGATGGCCATGTTTCCTCTCCAGCAAACTCAAAGAAAAAAGCATCCACAAACCACTCACAGTGTCACAGAAGCTATTGAAGAGTACTCCGCAAGTTGAAGAAATCCAACATTTCAATGAGACCAGGGGATTTGTTGGTGGATGGACCTCTGTGCTGGGAAAGAATTAAAAAAAAAAAAAACTACAATCTACACATTGTAATTCTGGAGAAATCAAGTGAATCAACTCTGCAATTGTTATCCCCTATCCATTAGAGTCCATTTCAGGAATTACACAACCGAAACTGATGCCTGCTTGTTTATATTATTGAACTTTTTGATACTGTTCAGATTGCCGGTGAGGCACCGCACAAAAAGACGCTACAATAAATTGATGTTACATCAGTGGTGATTCTTTTTCACCAGGACACTGATATGAAACCAACAGTATAAGACTAAAGCCTCTAGCTCATTGTGAGAAGGACATTAGTGGTCTTGACCAGCTCTGTATGGTGTTTAGCTGTTTGGATCCAAAGGAGTCTTTTTTGTTTCAGTTCTCATAGGGTTCTAACTACTTACCCCGAGGTTCATTGTGAGTTTCTGGGTTTGAACAACCCTCAAATCCAAAGTGAAACCCTCCTGAAACCACCAATTTTTCCCTGGTTACAACGTCAGAACCATAAGAAACTGCCAAGTTTTACCTAGTTTCTACCTCCAACCGTAAATTGTCTCCTGCTCTCCTTGTCCCCACAATTGACCAAAACTTAGCTGCAGGATCACTTGGAACTCAGGGCAGGTTCTCTAAAGGTTCACAAACCTCAACGAATTAGGCTTAAATTTGGGGTTTGTAGTTAAATCTATTTCATGGTCAGAAAAATGTCACCTGATGTTAACTTAAAGGGCAATATTAAAAACGGAGCTCCTGTCTTTGTTCTCTAATCCTCTGGGGAGATCAGGAGAGAAACTGGTCCTTAACTGGAGGACGAGAAGGAGGCATCAGTGCTGGACCAGTGACTCTAAAGGATACCAGGAAGCAATCGCTGTTCTTTCCTGTCCTGGAGAAGTGGTTTCTGTAGCAACTTCTTGTAAATTAACTGTAGAAATACATACCCACTTTTCTGCAGAAGCAGTGAGCAGTAATGTCAGCAGTGACACACAATAAGATAATTATTTCCACTGATTGAGTACAGTGGCATCCTAGGCTAAGAAGCTTGAATTTTGCTGAAATGAGAATCATTATGTCAGAGCCGGGAAGGATCGAAAAAGGAAAGATCAGGGACCAGAAACGGACAAAGCAGGCACCTGAGAATTATTTCAAGGGGCCAAAATCCTCCCTTTAAAAACTTATGCTGTGGCAGAAAAAGCCTCTTCTTCCTTTTATGAACTTGAACCAGCACATGCTGAATGCTGCAGCCCCAGTCCATTGAAGCATTTAGGTATGTGCTTGTCTTTAAGACGGTGCGTAGTGCCATTGACTAGAGGAACAGAGCCCTATAAAACTAGTAATTTCAGAAGGGTTACAATAATCCTAAATTGCTTTTCAGTGCATTATGCTGAAAAGGACATTACAAGATGCTGAAATGCAAGGAGATTGTCAATATTTGTGCTGAATAATCCCACCAAATCCAGGAAATTACAGTTAGCATAGATTCAGCTTGATCCTCTTAAGGCAGCGGCCCAAATGTGGAAACCTTTCTCTAAACTAGATAGAAGTCTGGCAGGGCTGGAGTGACTATGGGATATGGACCCAGACTGGCAAAGAGACCTGAAGATGTTACCTAAGGGGGTTTTGTATTGGTGGCTTCCAACCAGTCTGTAGAAGACTATATTTACCTTGCAAAAAATCACCACCACAATTGGCACTAATTTGCACTCTCAGTGGTGAAGTCAAGCCCTGAGACATGCGGAGTGAATACCATTTCACTTGTGAAGAAATAACCAGGTCAGGTTTCTAGCACTTACTGGGGAAGTACGGTGATGCTTGATTAGTTCAATAACAGATATTACCTCACCCCCATCTCTCTAATATCCTGGGAACGACATGGCCGCAACAATGCTGCAAAGCACCACATTGGGTTAAAGAAAAAAATGGAACAAATAAATAAATGTACATTGAGTTAACTTCTGCCCTCAGTTCCATCAAAGGTAATGGGGTTACACTAGTGTAGTGGAGGTGGGATTTGGACAAAAATAGTCTACCAACTATAGTGGCTAGCAACTTTTACTTTGTGTTTGGTTTTGTTCTTTTTGTTGTTCGTTTCCTTCCCACAAAAAAAAAAAGCAATAGCTGATGCTTGTATATTGTTTTAGCAGACAATCTTTGTGCATCCAGTGCTGTCAAAGGAGAGGAAGTCTACAGAAGTTTTATCTGAATCAGACTGGCAGCATCAAGCCTGTGAACACCAAAGGCAATTTACTTCCTATTTAATGAACACAGCAGTCATTCCATCCTCAGCCTCTGTTCTTCCTTAACTTAGTATGCCATCAGTTTCAGGCGGTCGGAGGGAGTTACACAGCAAAACCTGCTATCTTAAAGATGAAAGGAAAGGAGAGGAGAGGCCCAAGGAAAAAAAATGGAATGATACTCTTTATTTCTTGTGTATGATGCATAAAGAGGTCCTGAGAGTTATTTTCCAAGGTTTTTTTTCTGCTTGTTTTTTTACCATGGAAATATTAGACATGTCAAGTCTGGTTTTCTGTGGATTTGTTTGGGCTATTTCTCAGCCCAGCCCTTGGGGTCAGTCTTCAGCTCCCTTTGGGCCTCAATATTCCTTACGTTTGGCTTGCATTCTCATTCCTCAAGGGCTGGTACAGGAACCCAGGCTCACCATCTACTCGTTTCTGGGCTTGGCCCCTCACTAAGCAGCCAGGTCTACTTCTCCAGATGTGCTGCTGTTTTCCTTAGCTGCTTCCTACCTCGAACCCGGTGGTGCTACTTCCTGCAGCCTGTGCGTAATCTCCATTCTCTGCTGAGCCAATAAGTCTTCACCCCTCTTGGGCTCCACTCAAGTGTTTTAACTGACCCTACCTACCTGCCACCCCTACAGGAACCTAACCTGCTCTGTGGGTTTCTAGCCACAAGAAAATCCTGTCCTCTTCACCTAGAGAGAATGTGTCTCTTTCTACTTAGGTCCCCCTGGTTCCTTATAAGGTCCAGTGTTGGCCCTGAACAGAAACTTGCTCCCCGCCCCCCTTTCTACCAAGAGGCACCTCAGCCTGATACATTATCCTTTTAAATATTAATTCAGATCTGTCTGTACATGGTATAATTTTGAGATCGTTTGTAAATGTCTGTACTATGTCCACTGGCCAGGTTATCTGTTAAGTTTACCTGCTTCCAATACATATATGTATTTGTAAAAATCCTATTTTAAGTACAAAAAGCCACACTGTGCCATGTAATGTTTGTATCTAATTGTAAAAGACACTGTCAAAATGAATATGTGAATTCTTCAGCTAGGAGTTGACACTGAGTGATTGAAGTTTGAATGGCTGAGCAATTGAGGTGGGTGCGGACTGGGAGAGCAATTGAACAACTGATCTCAGTAAGGGATGTCAAACAGACAAGAAAACAGCAGCCTCACCTAAAAATGTTTGAAGGAAAGAAGAAAGGAGTGAAGATGATCAAACGGCCAAAGAGGGACCCACCCTAGATTTTGGAGCCAGCCCATTTCAAAGGACAAAATCTGATCAGGCTTGCAACAATGTGAGTGATTAAGGATCACACCAAAGATGCAGTTGCAGCATGACAGTGCAAAACCCATAGAGTTACATGGGGTCCTCTCCCTATAAAATGGGACAGAAAGATGAAGGCTGGAGGTACGGGTCTACAACATCACACCAGCCAGGAGTACCGATGGGCATCGGCAGAACCTTGCTCCTCACCCTCGTGTTACAGTCACCTGACCAGTGACTACCCCAAGCACCTAGAGGCTGGTAATTATAACATCTGTGAGACCCCATTTCTGTTTGTCTGTCTCCCTGTCTGTGTCTGCCTGTCAGTGTGAATGAAAATACCAACTGGAACATGTGTCAACAAAGTTTATTCTATTACTAACAAGAATCTCTGTAATTACGGTATTGATACAACATTAATACTGTTTTCCTAGTGTTTACATTATTGATACTATTTCATTAAGTACAGCACAATATTGGTATTACTGTAGTGTTGGTACTTTTTTTGGGGGGGGGGGTATTTGCATCATTGATACTATGAAGACATTTCTGTATTCACAATAAACATGGCTTGTTGCCTTATCCCCTGAAAAAGATCCTGTGATATTTGTTATTTGGGTAACACCAGGTGCCTAATGCTTCTTATCCAACTCTACCCCCTCTGACCAGAAGGCAATCAGTCAATCCCAGGTGCATTAATTGGCACTTAACCCCTTGTCTAACAGGTGATGGGTGTAAACCCCATAGGGTTCTACACAGAATAACAGTAATTTCCCTTCTCAATTAGTCTGTTTTCACTTACATGGTACCTCTGATATCGTAAACCTCTCAGTTCTCCCATCATCAATAGGGTCTTCTGGGCCTACACCAGGCCTGAACTTCTAAACATAAAAAAAACAGGCCTGAACTTCTAACATAAAAAAAACAAGGGGGGGGGGATGGGATGACTTCCGCAACCTTTCAGGATTTAGTGACACATAATAAACAAAGCAAAAAAAGAGCACAAATCTTTATTGTTTTTACTTTGCAGGTCGCCTGTAAGGCATAAAGTAAACAGCAAAACTTTAATGCTAATCTAGCCATGATACATTAGTCAAGTAACTCACATTAAAATAAAGGAAAGGGAATTACATGTGTTCATGAACTAGAATGTTCTGGCCCGAGGCAATGAAGTTCAGAGCACCTTCTGTAAGGTATTAAATCCAAACAGTATAGAGGGCACTTAACATCTATCATGATCTGGCCACAGGTAGCTCACAATCATATTTTCCTGTTCTGTACATAAGGCAACAAATCAACCACAACATCTCTTAAGTAACATTAAAATTCCTAGAGCTAAGGTCTAGGCTGGGCTGTAGATCAGACATTTTGCTGGATCATACATAAAATTATCCTGGGAAAACTTGTAATGACTGTGTGGAATTCCTGCCTTAGCTGCATTTGGATCCATTTCTAGGGCTTCTTAGCGCTGCATCTCCACCCAGCCAGCTTCCTCTTCTGCAGCAGGTTCAAACGTCTCATCCTCACAAGACCGTGTCCAATGCTGTTCTTCGCTGCACCTCTGATCTTATTTCCACCCATTCCCCACTTCATTCTGCCCACATCTCCAGCCTCACTGCTCTTCTTCTATTCTCTCCCGCTCGTTTTCATGTTTTCTTCTATCCTTTCTTTTATGCCTGAATTCTCTCATAATCCTAGTGCATTAGGCAACCTCTCTTCCTTCAAATCCCTCCTTTGAACTCATACCTTCTGCAAAGCCAACATGTGCTAGCCCACCTACATAACAAATATTGTCACATCTTACCATAAAAGAACAACAAACTCGCAACACTGCAATAGAGACCCTTCCTCCGATCATTCAGGGCATTTTATGTCTGTACTATCTGTTTAGACTGTAAGCTCCAGAGCAGGAATTGCATCCTCCTCTACATATTGTACAGTGCCAAGCACACTGGATTTTATTCCTGATTTGATCACAGATATTGTTACATGCTGAGAGCCTATAGTTTGCTTGGTGCCTCCCAAAACAGAGCAAAAGACATGATCCCTGCTCCAAAGAGTTCAAAATTTAAATAGACAAAAAAGGTGTTCACGTATCACAATGATGGGAATCAGATAATAGAAGATAGTTTTATCTCAAAGTGACACGTGTGATGCAACTGTGGGCAGGTTCCTGTGATCCTCAGAATACATCTACACAGCAAATGAAGGTGTAATCACAGGTAAGCATACGTATGCTAGCTTTAATCTAGCTAGTGCAAGCCTGTACTAGCTTGCCAAGGACCTGGGTACATGCCCTGATTACTAGCCTACGCTGACATCCGTGCTGTCATATCTTCATTATTTAGCTAAAGCTAGTACAGGTATACCTGCACTACAATCATACCTTCATTTACTGGGTGTACATACCCTAAATTTCCTCATCTGTAAATCCCGATACCAGCAGGGACTTGTGTGGCTTAGTTCATTAATGCTTTATAGAAATTAAAAGTATTCTCAGGCATTTCTCTTTTAGTGTCTTTCACCAAAGAAGAGAGATGGTCTTGAGATTAAAGCATATCTCTGGGACTCCTCAGAACTAGTTTAATCTGTTTACATTAAATATTAGAAAAAGCTTACTAGAATAGATTTTAAAGGGAGATTGTGGAATCTGTGTCATTGGAGGTTTTTAAGAACAGGTTAGAGTCTAGCCATTAGACAAATACCTGTCAAGGATGGTCTAGACATACTTTGTCCTGCCTTAGTGTGCGTGTGTGTGTGGGGGGAGGGGTTGGACTAAATGATCTCTTGAGGTCCCTTCCAGCCCTACTTTTCTGAGTCGATTTGTAGATTTACTACAGATTTTCAGTGTGACTTTAGGCAAGGCTCTTAATGTGTCTCTGTGCTTCAATTTATCTCTATAAAAAAAGAGACAGTAATACTACTTTAATGTCTGTGAGGCACTCAGATGCTACAGTGATGAGTCCTATCAATCAAAAATAAATTAAGAGAGGCAGCTAGTGCTGAAGACAGGTGCTCTGTTCTCATTCCTTCAACTTTAAGATATTTATATAGCACCCTAGATATACATGGTGATTTATAATTAAAAAATAACATATTGACAGCCTAAGACAAGGCCCTGAAGCGCAAAGCATTTTCAGCTTTTAAATCACCCACATCTCCAGGGTAGTGACCACTGATGTAATGTCATTACATGTAGAGTTTATCTGGCATTGTTACTGTGAGTTGCACCATATACAATTTATTATGTATATTGCTTAGGAAATTATCCAGTCTTCTTTTAAATCCTGCAGTAGCATTTGACTTTTTAAACTGTTGCAGAATTCAATTCTACAAGCTGGCTATACACTGTATGAAGAAATATTTCCATGTTTGTCCCAAATTAATCTGCTGTTAAACTCAAGTAACTCCTTGCTGTTGAATTATGGGGATGGATTAAGCAGGAAAGGATTTTTCTGTTTTTATGCTAATCCTTTCTAATCTTAAACACATCACTCTAGTGATGCTTCTTTATATTTTAATGCTTTTCCTTCCCATGCTACTTGATCTTAGGTTTTGCAACCTCTTACTGTATGCAAGTAACTCTAGTCATCTTTGTTGCACTTCTCTGAACCTTTCATCTCTGTTTAAGTGAGTTGGCCACAGTACTCCAGAGGAAAGACAGATCATTCTTTGATAACAGGTCATAACAACATTTTAGATATTGTACAAACCCTTGACTACCTATGGCTTCTTGGTTGTCAACAGGCTGCCAGCATACCCACTCGGAAGTTTCTAGACAGGGTAAAACTCAAATCTTTCTGAAGTTAGCAGGCTTTGGATAAGGCCTTTTCCACTTGTCCTAGTGAAAGGAACCATCAGGTGCTTATTGTATAGAACCTGTGACACACAGTTGGACAGTCCTGATTCCCTCCAGTAGAAATTAGTGGTGCCCATACACATTAATTAGTTGCTTTCAATATTATTTTTCTGCACCTTTGTTCAATGCTCCTGGGTCCCATGCTTGCTTTTTTAACAGCTGTTTCACACTGGGCAGGTAACTTAGCTCAGACTCCTCAGCCGTCTTCCTCAAAGGATCCTGCAAATTCCAAGCTCTTGGTGTGTCTGAAGCGATATTCACCTGTTTGGGGGAAAACGTGCGACGCTCCGCCTCTACAAGCGACGCTTCCCTTTCCAACGGGCGGTGCAATTTAGCTGGCTCTGGGATTCCGCACAGGGTCACGAGCTTCCTCCTCCAAGCCCTTGGATTAGCAGGCTAGCCCTTGGATTCACCGCCCCATAGTGCAGAGCACCAAGACCCTCATTGCCTGTGTGTCACTAGCCCTATAGTGCTGATCCCTGAAGGAGATGCTCCTGGAACTCGGGTGGGGCTGTAGGCAACAGCAGAACTGCCAGGTACACTAGCCCACCCTCACTCCTTCTCTGCCCCCGCCTCACCTCCTTTCCCTCCATTTTCTTTCCCCTCCCCCTCCTTTCCTGCCCCTTCCCATCTCTCACCCCTCCTCCATCCTTCTCCTCTTGCCCCTCCCCCTGCCTTCCCCTCCTGCCCCCTTCCGCCTCCCCCTCCCTTCCTGCCCCTCCCCCTGCCTTCCCCTCCTGCCCCCTTCCCCCTTTTCCTGCCCCTCCCCCTCCTTTCCTGCCCCTCTCTCTCCCTTCCCCCGCCCCCACCCCTTGGCTCCTCCCCTTCGAGCCCCCAACGTCTCTAATCCCCCTCCCCGGCCCGCCTCAGCCTCACACGCGGCTCTTCCGACACTTCCCATTGGCTCCCCGCGGCACCCACGTGACACCGGCGGGGGAACCCCTCCCCTCCTCCGCCCACGCGCCTGCCGCACGGCATGGCAGGGGGGCGGGGCTGCCGTGCGCGCGGCCGGGGCAGGGGCGGCTGTGTCTCGTGCGCGGGCGCGCGCGCCGGCCCGGCGGGGATTGGGCGCTCGCTCGCTCGCTCGCTCAGGCAGCGCGTGCGGCGCGGCGCGGCGCGGCCGGCGGGGGAGGGCGCGAGCGGCGGCGGTGCGGGCGCGGCAGGTGGGAACTCGGGTGGGGCTGTAGGCAAC